>JBAWUJ010000040.1:1200000-1746946 GCA_037176705.1 Molossus alvarezi | reverse complement strand
AAAGGGCTCTAGCCAGAGAGGGAGGGAGGGAGGGAGGAAAGAGAGAAGCAAGAAAAAGAACACATACGTACAGCCTATTGAGAAAGAAGCACAAAGACCCACCTCCAGGTACTGAGGATGCCATTGTAATATTCTGAAGGGAAAAGGAGCAAAGGAAAGGCCAACTCTTCTAGGCTGGCTCCGGGGCGAGGTCAGCCACTGCCCCTGTGTGTTCTCCCCGGGGCCACCAGACATAAGCTACAAAGCGATCTACACATGGCTGCCTTCTGTGCTGGTCTTGGAGGTGCCTAGGCAATGTCAAGCTGGGGCCCAACGCTGGCTGCTACTACTGCCAGGCCTGGGGCCAGTGAGCCAGAGGAGGTATGGGGCTCGCTGAGGCCAGGTGTTGTTGGTTTCAGAGAATTTAGGACCTCGTGAAGCGGGAGCCAAGACAGGCCAATCCTAGGGAAAAATCAATGGACACCGCTTGGGTGGGCCTGAATGTGCCGTGGGGCGGGGCCTCAGGCAATCACCAGGGTGGCCCAGACAGTGGGTGCTAGGTCACCAGAGTCCCAGGGACGGTGCGCGCCCGCCCACCGGGCTGCCTGCCCCGCCAGGGAAGGGCTCACCCATGGAACAGCAGCCTCCACCAGCACGTGTGCCTGGGACAAAGCTGCCCCTCCAGCTCTCACCCCAATGCCAAAGGACTGACTCAGTTCTTCCCAGGGATGTCTCTGGTGCCTTTCAAGCTGCCGCTGTCCCTCCCTGCCACCCACCCCCACTCTGCAGCCCGCAGAAAGAGGGTCCCCGGAGCTCCGTGCGTGGGCAGGCCCTTTCAAAGGAACTGCCTGGGACCCCGGCAGCCTCAGCCTGGACCTCGATCCCCGGTGGTTTGCACAGCCACAAGGGATGGGGACGTCTCTTCCTGGTACTGGGATCCTGAGCTGGGTGGGGGCCCGGGGTGGGAAGGGAAACCCTTGCTCCTCAGGGAGGATGTTCCCAGTCGAGGTATCCCTCCTGATGTCTCACTACACTCTTAGGTCTCCCACCAGATCGTCTCCCTCCTCACGGGCCCGGAAGCCTTCCGT
Organism: Molossus alvarezi; assembly: GCA_037176705.1. Taxonomy (NCBI): domain Eukaryota; kingdom Metazoa; phylum Chordata; class Mammalia; order Chiroptera; family Molossidae; genus Molossus; species Molossus alvarezi. The sequence continues at coordinate 1,745,879 of JBAWUJ010000040.1, read as the reverse complement.
GAGAAACAAACCGCGCGGGCCGGCTCGGCGGCTGGCAGCCGCTCTTCCCTCGCCAGCCCACTGAACATTCTCCAGGTCAAAAGGGAGGGGGAGATCTCCTCGGCCCTCTCAGGGTCTCTGCCCGGGCCGCCGCCGCCGCAGACTGACGCAAAGCCCGTGAACAGGACGAGAGCACGGCGATATTGAAATGTTTTATTGACTGATTCTGTATTTGTATTTGGCCAGAGGCCAAGGGGGGGAGGGGGGGAGGGAGCGAGGGAGGTGTGGAGGCCCGTGTGTGTCTGTGTGCGAGGGAGGGAGGGAGTGTCTGTGCGTGTGTGCCTCTCTCCGGCCCGCTTCCGGGTCTGCCCGCAGAACCGCGGTCACGCGATCGAGGCACCGAACGAGCGAGGACGACTTGCGGGGGACGCGAGACCGCGCCGGTTGCCTGGGCGACCGGAGAGACAGGTTGCCCGGCACCGGACTTGGCCGCTGCAACGGACAGCGACCGGGTCCACCAGTGGACCGGATCTCTAACGGGCCGTGACTGGGCGCTGCTGTGTCAGTGTGTGTGTGGGGGGGCGGGGCGGTGTGCGTGTCCGTGGGGGTGCGTGTGTGTGTGTGTCAGGGTGGGGGGGGCGAGGCCGGCTGGGGTTGGCCTGGTGTGCTGGGGGCTGGGCGGGCGCGGGCGGATCAGGCAATAACTATGAACACGTTGATTTGATGGACTTATGTTTCAAAAGTACTTATTTGACCTAAGACACGACAGTCCCTACCTCTCTGAAAACAGTTGCAGTGTGCACCAGGACCGTTTCCACTCCTGTGGATGGTTGACGTACCGGCGGCGCCGGCCCAAACCCCAGGCCACCGGGGTCCGGCTTCGCTGCCCGCAGCAGGTGTCCTCCGCCGGAACCGAGATCGCACAGAGAAGCTGCCTCCTCGCTCCGAGGAAATCCCCAAATCCGCCCGGGGATCCGCTTGCCCGCCTGACCTTCCTCGGCACAGGAGGGGCCTAGGGGAGCAGTCCCTTCCACGACTCCGCGAAATTCCCTGTCCTGCAAGACAGGAGAGCTCTATGAGACTAGGGGGGTGAGAGAGAGGAGGAGAGGGAGACGGGGGCGGGGCGGGAGAGAGAGACACAGAGAGAGAGAGCGAGCGAGAGAGAGAGAGAGAGAGAAGCAGAGAACAGAGGAGAGAAGACAAGTGTCCCAAGCACCCTCCCGCTGCCGTGAATCGACCACGAGCCCGGGCTCCCGAGCGCTGGGCCACGCGTCTCCGTGGCCCCGTTAGTCAGGATGCGATGCGATGCGATGTGATGCGATGCGATCCGGCTGGCCTCACTGTGACGTGTGGCAATCGCGCAGCACCTGCCCGGTGGCGGCTGTGATAAGCTCCGCACAGAGGAGGTTGACAGCTGGCCGGGTCGGCGCACAGGGGGATGGGCCGTCAGGACGGGGGCGGGGCGAAGGGGGCGGGGCCGCGGCCGCGGCCGCCCTGAATGGTGGCAATTAGCAGCACACCTGCGCCCCGGGGAAAAGGAAGGCGGTGTGTAGGAGCAGGGTAGGGGCAAATGACACGCGGCAGTACCTGCCATGAAAACTACTTTCACGGGTCTGAGAAATGCAGGTGGGGGCCTCATCCCTTACACTTACTTCTTGACACCTGTGTCGCGTGGAAACAAAATCCACGTGAATCGGCCTCTCCGAGCTGTGTCGTCCGTTTGCTTCTCCTCTTTACACATGTCCACTTCTCCCAGAGAAAAAGGGGGTTTGGTGGACTGAAGAGGGTGACGGAGGGATTCCTGGCAGGACACCGCGAACCACTCCTGTGGCGGCGGGCCCCGAACCGGCGGGGCAACCCCCCCAAAAGTCCCGCCCTAGGCGAGCGCCCCCCTCCACCCGTGTGTTTGGGCCGCCGCCCCGACAACCCACCAAGCTCCAGTCCGATGGAAAAGCGGCAGATGTGTTCCACGGGACACCCCTCTACTGCTCGGCCCGCCTGCCTCCAGCTTCCCATGGGCCGGGGGCCCTACCCTTTGGGCACTGTGAAGCTTTCGCCCCCACTCCTCCCCTTGCCTGGCGCTGGAATCTCTGCCAAGGGCAAGTGGTGCGGCTGGGCGAGGAGGAGGCCTACTAAGGAAACTTGCCTGCCGTCAACCCCTCCTTCCTGTTCTCCCGTGGGGAATCTTGGTGTGACTCCACATTGCTTCTTGAAGCAGTGAGTGTGTGGGGAAAGCCAAAGAGAATAAACTCATGAGGTGTTGCAGAGTTCCCTCTTCCCGCTCCCTCCTGCCCTCCCACTTGACCATACCCCCTGCCCCCCTCCCACTCCCTCTCAAAGGCCGCCTGTGATGAAAATGGGACCTGCACCGCCGCTCACAGACACCAGAGAGGTGTGACTGGACGATCCCCTGAATCACCGGCAGAGGGCTGTCCCCAGACTGGATCTTTGTGTTCTCATGGGGAAGGAGGTGGAGGAGACACTGCACATAACATCTGCTTTCCGCTCGCTCCGTGAATTTATTGCAACGTGAGTGCAAGTGAATGGAGCACAACCTGAACTCATGCACATTTATTACGGAAACGGAGCGAGCCCACCTACGCGTCTGGCCTAGGAAGCACAGGCAGGCTGTCAGCTCATCTAAAGAGCCTTTTCTGCCTCACATCCCCTTCTGTCTGGAAGTTTTTGTGTTTGAGTTCCTCGCCTAGATATTCCTGGTGCAGTTGGACTCCAAAAGTCTCCCCTTTTCTTTGGTCTATTCCTGGGAAGGACCTGCCTCTTTTGTCGCTTGGTTGCTTGGTTGCTTGGTCCATTCCTTTACACTCTTCTTTCCTCCTTCCTCTCTCCCTCCCTCCCTCCCTGCTGTCCCAACAACTTCAGGATGAGTGGTGTCTGAATTCTCCCCCTCTCCCCTTCCGTGCCCCCTCCTCTGCTGCACACTTCTGTGACAAATAGAGTCTGTTGGCCTGGTTCTCAAGACAAGGCCCTGCTAAACACGTCCCGCAAAGCTCTTTGGCTCTGTTTAACTTTCCTGCCTCGGTTTCTCCGTTCCTCTTCTCCCAGAATTATCCTGCCATTTCAGTGTCCAACTGCAAATCAAGGAAATACCCTCGGGTGAGGATTAACTGAAGAACCAGCACCAGCAGCAGCAGCAGCACCAGCAGCGGCAGCAGCGGCAGCAGCAGCTGCAGCAGAAGCACCACCAACACCAGGACCCGCACCAGCACCAGCACCAGCACCAGCACCAGCACCAGCACCAGCAACAACAAAGAATGACTCAAAAAACTCATCAGACTCAAAGATTACACCTCAGGTCCTGGGGTGAATTCTGTGGAAGGCCAGGAGACAAATAGGGGACCCTCTCTGACACATGCAGGAACTCCCTGACTTTCAAAGAGAGGGATTTTTGATGTCCTGACTTGTTTCTAGGTTCTCATTGCAGGGTAGTAAATATAAACATCACCTACGACCTCAGATCTGAACCCTTTTAAGAACACACAGTTCACTGGCATCTAGGACATATGTTCACATCCCCCTCCTGGGGTCCACTCCTTTGGGGTGATGTTTCAAACAACCCCTGGATCACGACTTAGGAGTCAGGGCTCTCCGGAGGAGAGTACCGTGTGTGTGCGCGCGTGTGCGCGTAGCAGGGGCCACATACACATAGGAACACAGGCGAGCTCAGGGGAGGCCTGTGTAGTGGCCTCACAGACCCAGAGACCTACACTAAACTCACTGATGGTCCAAATTACAAAGGTGTTAACTAAATTCACTTGATGGGGGGTTGCCCATGTCCTAGGCCCGGACCTACCCTTGGAAATCGGTGGTCGGAGGGAGGATCGGTGTGTCCTGTCTGTCCAGTTCAGTGCTCACCATCCATCCATCCACCCACCCACCCAACCATCTCTCCATCCATCCATGTGAAGGGTACCTAAAGGTGAGTTACCAAAATCGTCAGCTGGAGCACAGTGTTTCAGTACGAGTGTGCTTGTTGTTACCGAGACACAGGGTTACTGAGTCCATTCATCCCCTACCAGGCCTCCCTGGACCCTCATCACTCCACACCGGCGTTTGGCCTGGGGAATCTATGACGCCGAGATGGACTCTTTAACTTCTCCTTGGATGCCCTGCACTTGCACCCCTAAACCGCCACCGCTCACCACCACCACCACCACCACCCAACCGCCACCTCACCCCCACCCACACCCTGCCCTTTCTCAGAGGGTGGAGGGCAGTTTTCGGCTTTGGCACATGGAGGCGAACTCTTTCAGCTCCAGACTGACCCTGCTCCCTTCCTGCAGCTTGGAATCAGTGGCCTAAGTGTGGGGGAGTTGTAGAAGCCTCAGGCAAAGTCCCAGGCTCTCTGCATTTGAATCAAGCCATTGCTGTTCCCTTGGAATAAGTGGCCCTGGCCTTCCCTTCCCACCCCCTAACCCCACCCCCACTCCCCAGGCCCAGCCCAGGCCAGGCCACCTTGCTTAGGCCCATGCCTGTCTTTCTGGAAAAGAGCAGGGTAGGGTTTTCATCCTAAGTTCTGCAGCAGGCCTCTGGGCCTCAGAAAATTCACGCATTGGGTGCCTGCGTGCCTGCCCGTGTGTGACTTGGGGAAGAAAGAGCAGGGACTACAGGGCCGTGGGCATGTGGGAGCTCTCTGTACAACTTCCTCAGTCTTGCCCTGAGCCCCAAAGGGCTCTAGCCAGAGAGGGAGGGAGGGAGGGAGGAAAGAGAGAAGCAAGAAAAAGAACACATACGTACAGCCTATTGAGAAAGAAGCACAAAGACCCACCTCCAGGTACTGAGGATGCCATTGTAATATTCTGAAGGGAAAAGGAGCAAAGGAAAGGCCAACTCTTCTAGGCTGGCTCCGGGGCGAGGTCAGCCACTGCCCCTGTGTGTTCTCCCCGGGGCCACCAGACATAAGCTACAAAGCGATCTACACATGGCTGCCTTCTGTGCTGGTCTTGGAGGTGCCTAGGCAATGTCAAGCTGGGGCCCAACGCTGGCTGCTACTACTGCCAGGCCTGGGGCCAGTGAGCCAGAGGAGGTATGGGGCTCGCTGAGGCCAGGTGTTGTTGGTTTCAGAGAATTTAGGACCTCGTGAAGCGGGAGCCAAGACAGGCCAATCCTAGGGAAAAATCAATGGACACCGCTTGGGTGGGCCTGAATGTGCCGTGGGGCGGGGCCTCAGGCAATCACCAGGGTGGCCCAGACAGTGGGTGCTAGGTCACCAGAGTCCCAGGGACGGTGCGCGCCCGCCCACCGGGCTGCCTGCCCCGCCAGGGAAGGGCTCACCCATGGAACAGCAGCCTCCACCAGCACGTGTGCCTGGGACAAAGCTGCCCCTCCAGCTCTCACCCCAATGCCAAAGGACTGACTCAGTTCTTCCCAGGGATGTCTCTGGTGCCTTTCAAGCTGCCGCTGTCCCTCCCTGCCACCCACCCCCACTCTGCAGCCCGCAGAAAGAGGGTCCCCGGAGCTCCGTGCGTGGGCAGGCCCTTTCAAAGGAACTGCCTGGGACCCCGGCAGCCTCAGCCTGGACCTCGATCCCCGGTGGTTTGCACAGCCACAAGGGATGGGGACGTCTCTTCCTGGTACTGGGATCCTGAGCTGGGTGGGGGCCCGGGGTGGGAAGGGAAACCCTTGCTCCTCAGGGAGGATGTTCCCAGTCGAGGTATCCCTCCTGATGTCTCACTACACTCTTAGGTCTCCCACCAGATCGTCTCCCTCCTCACGGGCCCGGAAGCCTTCCGTGAGAAACAAACCGCGCGGGCCGGCTCGGCGGCTGGCAGCCGCTCTTCCCTCGCCAGCCCACTGAACATTCTCCAGGTCAAAAGGGAGGGGGAGATCTCCTCGGCCCTCTCAGGGTCTCTGCCCGGGCCGCCGCCGCCGCAGACTGACGCAAAGCCCGTGAACAGGACGAGAGCACGGCGATATTGAAATGTTTTATTGACTGATTCTGTATTTGTATTTGGCCAGAGGCCAAGGGGGGGAGGGGGGGAGGGAGCGAGGGAGGTGTGGAGGCCCGTGTGTGTCTGTGTGCGAGGGAGGGAGGGAGTGTCTGTGCGTGTGTGCCTCTCTCCGGCCCGCTTCCGGGTCTGCCCGCAGAACCGCGGTCACGCGATCGAGGCACCGAACGAGCGAGGACGACTTGCGGGGGACGCGAGACCGCGCCGGTTGCCTGGGCGACCGGAGAGACAGGTTGCCCGGCACCGGACTTGGCCGCTGCAACGGACAGCGACCGGGTCCACCAGTGGACCGGATCTCTAACGGGCCGTGACTGGGCGCTGCTGTGTCAGTGTGTGTGTGGGGGGGCGGGGCGGTGTGCGTGTCCGTGGGGGTGCGTGTGTGTGTGTGTCAGGGTGGGGGGGGCGAGGCCGGCTGGGGTTGGCCTGGTGTGCTGGGGGCTGGGCGGGCGCGGGCGGATCAGGCAATAACTATGAACACGTTGATTTGATGGACTTATGTTTCAAAAGTACTTATTTGACCTAAGACACGACAGTCCCTACCTCTCTGAAAACAGTTGCAGTGTGCACCAGGACCGTTTCCACTCCTGTGGATGGTTGACGTACCGGCGGCGCCGGCCCAAACCCCAGGCCACCGGGGTCCGGCTTCGCTGCCCGCAGCAGGTGTCCTCCGCCGGAACCGAGATCGCACAGAGAAGCTGCCTCCTCGCTCCGAGGAAATCCCCAAATCCGCCCGGGGATCCGCTTGCCCGCCTGACCTTCCTCGGCACAGGAGGGGCCTAGGGGAGCAGTCCCTTCCACGACTCCGCGAAATTCCCTGTCCTGCAAGACAGGAGAGCTCTATGAGACTAGGGGGGTGAGAGAGAGGAGGAGAGGGAGACGGGGGCGGGGCGGGAGAGAGAGACACAGAGAGAGAGAGCGAGCGAGAGAGAGAGAGAGAGAGAAGCAGAGAACAGAGGAGAGAAGACAAGTGTCCCAAGCACCCTCCCGCTGCCGTGAATCGACCACGAGCCCGGGCTCCCGAGCGCTGGGCCACGCGTCTCCGTGGCCCCGTTAGTCAGGATGCGATGCGATGCGATGTGATGCGATGCGATCCGGCTGGCCTCACTGTGACGTGTGGCAATCGCGCAGCACCTGCCCGGTGGCGGCTGTGATAAGCTCCGCACAGAGGAGGTTGACAGCTGGCCGGGTCGGCGCACAGGGGGATGGGCCGTCAGGACGGGGGCGGGGCGAAGGGGGCGGGGCCGCGGCCGCCCTGAATGGTGGCAATTAGCAGCACACCTGCGCCCCGGGGAAAAGGAAGGCGGTGTGTAGGAGCAGGGTAGGGGCAAATGACACGCGGCAGTACCTGCCATGAAAACTACTTTCACGGGTCTGAGAAATGCAGGTGGGGGCCTCATCCCTTACACTTACTTCTTGACACCTGTGTCGCGTGGAAACAAAATCCACGTGAATCGGCCTCTCCGAGCTGTGTCGTCCGTTTGCTTCTCCTCTTTACACATGTCCACTTCTCCCAGACAAAAAGGGGGTTTGGTGGACTGAAGAGGGTGACGGAGGGATTCCTGGCAGGACACCGCGAACCACTCCTGTGGCGGCGGGCCCCGAACCGGCGGGGCAACCCCCCCAAAAGTCCCGCCCTAGGCGAGCGCCCCCCTCCACCCGTGTGTTTGGGCCGCCGCCCCGACAACCCACCAAGCTCCAGTCCGATGGAAAAGCGGCAGATGTGTTCCACGGGACACCCCTCTACTGCTCGGCCCGCCTGCCTCCAGCTTCCCATGGGCCGGGGGCCCTACCCTTTGGGCACTGTGAAGCTTTCGCCCCCACTCCTCCCCTTGCCTGGCGCTGGAATCTCTGCCAAGGGCAAGTGGTGCGGCTGGGCGAGGAGGAGGCCTACTAAGGAAACTTGCCTGCCGTCAACCCCTCCTTCCTGTTCTCCCGTGGGGAATCTTGGTGTGACTCCACATTGCTTCTTGAAGCAGTGAGTGTGTGGGGAAAGCCAAAGAGAATAAACTCATGAGGTGTTGCAGAGTTCCCTCTTCCCGCTCCCTCCTGCCCTCCCACTTGACCATACCCCCTGCCCCCCTCCCACTCCCTCTCAAAGGCCGCCTGTGATGAAAATGGGACCTGCACCGCCGCTCACAGACACCAGAGAGGTGTGACTGGACGATCCCCTGAATCACCGGCAGAGGGCTGTCCCCAGACTGGATCTTTGTGTTCTCATGGGGAAGGAGGTGGAGGAGACACTGCACATAACATCTGCTTTCCGCTCGCTCCGTGAATTTATTGCAACGTGAGTGCAAGTGAATGGAGCACAACCTGAACTCATGCACATTTATTACGGAAACGGAGCGAGCCCACCTACGCGTCTGGCCTAGGAAGCACAGGCAGGCTGTCAGCTCATCTAAAGAGCCTTTTCTGCCTCACATCCCCTTCTGTCTGGAAGTTTTTGTGTTTGAGTTCCTCGCCTAGATATTCCTGGTGCAGTTGGACTCCAAAAGTCTCCCCTTTTCTTTGGTCTATTCCTGGGAAGGACCTGCCTCTTTTGTCGCTTGGTTGCTTGGTTGCTTGGTCCATTCCTTTACACTCTTCTTTCCTCCTTCCTCTCTCCCTCCCTCCCTCCCTGCTGTCCCAACAACTTCAGGATGAGTGGTGTCTGAATTCTCCCCCTCTCCCCTTCCGTGCCCCCTCCTCTGCTGCACACTTCTGTGACAAATAGAGTCTGTTGGCCTGGTTCTCAAGACAAGGCCCTGCTAAACACGTCCCGCAAAGCTCTTTGGCTCTGTTTAACTTTCCTGCCTCGGTTTCTCCGTTCCTCTTCTCCCAGAATTATCCTGCCATTTCAGTGTCCAACTGCAAATCAAGGAAATACCCTCGGGTGAGGATTAACTGAAGAACCAGCACCAGCAGCAGCAGCAGCACCAGCAGCGGCAGCAGCGGCAGCAGCAGCTGCAGCAGAAGCACCACCAACACCAGGACCCGCACCAGCACCAGCACCAGCACCAGCACCAGCACCAGCACCAGCAACAACAAAGAATGACTCAAAAAACTCATCAGACTCAAAGATTACACCTCAGGTCCTGGGGTGAATTCTGTGGAAGGCCAGGAGACAAATAGGGGACCCTCTCTGACACATGCAGGAACTCCCTGACTTTCAAAGAGAGGGATTTTTGATGTCCTGACTTGTTTCTAGGTTCTCATTGCAGGGTAGTAAATATAAACATCACCTACGACCTCAGATCTGAACCCTTTTAAGAACACACAGTTCACTGGCATCTAGGACATATGTTCACATCCCCCTCCTGGGGTCCACTCCTTTGGGGTGATGTTTCAAACAACCCCTGGATCACGACTTAGGAGTCAGGGCTCTCCGGAGGAGAGTACCGTGTGTGTGCGCGCGTGTGCGCGTAGCAGGGGCCACATACACATAGGAACACAGGCGAGCTCAGGGGAGGCCTGTGTAGTGGCCTCACAGACCCAGAGACCTACACTAAACTCACTGATGGTCCAAATTACAAAGGTGTTAACTAAATTCACTTGATGGGGGGTTGCCCATGTCCTAGGCCCGGACCTACCCTTGGAAATCGGTGGTCGGAGGGAGGATCGGTGTGTCCTGTCTGTCCAGTTCAGTGCTCACCATCCATCCATCCACCCACCCACCCAACCATCTCTCCATCCATCCATGTGAAGGGTACCTAAAGGTGAGTTACCAAAATCGTCAGCTGGAGCACAGTGTTTCAGTACGAGTGTGCTTGTTGTTACCGAGACACAGGGTTACTGAGTCCATTCATCCCCTACCAGGCCTCCCTGGACCCTCATCACTCCACACCGGCGTTTGGCCTGGGGAATCTATGACGCCGAGATGGACTCTTTAACTTCTCCTTGGATGCCCTGCACTTGCACCCCTAAACCGCCACCGCTCACCACCACCACCACCACCACCCAACCGCCACCTCACCCCCACCCACACCCTGCCCTTTCTCAGAGGGTGGAGGGCAGTTTTCGGCTTTGGCACATGGAGGCGAACTCTTTCAGCTCCAGACTGACCCTGCTCCCTTCCTGCAGCTTGGAATCAGTGGCCTAAGTGTGGGGGAGTTGTAGAAGCCTCAGGCAAAGTCCCAGGCTCTCTGCATTTGAATCAAGCCATTGCTGTTCCCTTGGAATAAGTGGCCCTGGCCTTCCCTTCCCACCCCCTAACCCCACCCCCACTCCCCAGGCCCAGCCCAGGCCAGGCCACCTTGCTTAGGCCCATGCCTGTCTTTCTGGAAAAGAGCAGGGTAGGGTTTTCATCCTAAGTTCTGCAGCAGGCCTCTGGGCCTCAGAAAATTCACGCATTGGGTGCCTGCGTGCCTGCCCGTGTGTGACTTGGGGAAGAAAGAGCAGGGACTACAGGGCCGTGGGCATGTGGGAGCTCTCTGTACAACTTCCTCAGTCTTGCCCTGAGCCCCAAAGGGCTCTAGCCAGAGAGGGAGGGAGGGAGGGAGGAAAGAGAGAAGCAAGAAAAAGAACACATACGTACAGCCTATTGAGAAAGAAGCACAAAGACCCACCTCCAGGTACTGAGGATGCCATTGTAATATTCTGAAGGGAAAAGGAGCAAAGGAAAGGCCAACTCTTCTAGGCTGGCTCCGGGGCGAGGTCAGCCACTGCCCCTGTGTGTTCTCCCCGGGGCCACCAGACATAAGCTACAAAGCGATCTACACATGGCTGCCTTCTGTGCTGGTCTTGGAGGTGCCTAGGCAATGTCAAGGTGGGGCCCAACGCTGGCTGCTACTACTGCCAGGCCTGGGGCCAGTGAGCCAGAGGAGGTATGGGGCTCGCTGAGGCCAGGTGTTGTTGGTTTCAGAGAATTTAGGACCTCGTGAAGCGGGAGCCAAGACAGGCCAATCCTAGGGAAAAATCAATGGACACCGCTTGGGTGGGCCTGAATGTGCCGTGGGGCGGGGCCTCAGGCAATCACCAGGGTGGCCCAGACAGTGGGTGCTAGGTCACCAGAGTCCCAGGGACGGTGCGCGCCCGCCCACCGGGCTGCCTGCCCCGCCAGGGAAGGGCTCACCCATGGAACAGCAGCCTCCACCAGCACGTGTGCCTGGGACAAAGCTGCCCCTCCAGCTCTCACCCCAATGCCAAAGGACTGACTCAGTTCTTCCCAGGGATGTCTCTGGTGCCTTTCAAGCTGCCGCTGTCCCTCCCTGCCACCCACCCCCACTCTGCAGCCCGCAGAAAGAGGGTCCCCGGAGCTCCGTGCGTGGGCAGGCCCTTTCAAAGGAACTGCCTGGGACCCCGGCAGCCTCAGCCTGGACCTCGATCCCCGGTGGTTTGCACAGCCACAAGGGATGGGGACGTCTCTTCCTGGTACTGGGATCCTGAGCTGGGTGGGGGCCCGGGGTGGGAAGGGAAACCCTTGCTCCTCAGGGAGGATGTTCCCAGTCGAGGTATCCCTCCTGATGTCTCACTACACTCTTAGGTCTCCCACCAGATCGTCTCCCTCCTCACGGGCCCGGAAGCCTTCCGTGAGAAACAAACCGCGCGGGCCGGCTCGGCGGCTGGCAGCCGCTCTTCCCTCGCCAGCCCACTGAACATTCTCCAGGTCAAAAGGGAGGGGGAGATCTCCTCGGCCCTCTCAGGGTCTCTGCCCGGGCCGCCGCCGCCGCAGACTGACGCAAAGCCCGTGAACAGGACGAGAGCACGGCGATATTGAAATGTTTTATTGACTGATTCTGTATTTGTATTTGGCCAGAGGCCAAGGGGGGGAGGGGGGGAGGGAGCGAGGGAGGTGTGGAGGCCCGTGTGTGTCTGTGTGCGAGGGAGGGAGGGAGTGTCTGTGCGTGTGTGCCTCTCTCCGGCCCGCTTCCGGGTCTGCCCGCAGAACCGCGGTCACGCGATCGAGGCACCGAACGAGCGAGGACGACTTGCGGGGGACGCGAGACCGCGCCGGTTGCCTGGGCGACCGGAGAGACAGGTTGCCCGGCACCGGACTTGGCCGCTGCAACGGACAGCGACCGGGTCCACCAGTGGACCGGATCTCTAACGGGCCGTGACTGGGCGCTGCTGTGTCAGTGTGTGTGTGGGGGGGCGGGGCGGTGTGCGTGTCCGTGGGGGTGCGTGTGTGTGTGTGTCAGGGTGGGGGGGGCGAGGCCGGCTGGGGTTGGCCTGGTGTGCTGGGGGCTGGGCGGGCGCGGGCGGATCAGGCAATAACTATGAACACGTTGATTTGATGGACTTATGTTTCAAAAGTACTTATTTGACCTAAGACACGACAGTCCCTACCTCTCTGAAAACAGTTGCAGTGTGCACCAGGACCGTTTCCACTCCTGTGGATGGTTGACGTACCGGCGGCGCCGGCCCAAACCCCAGGCCACCGGGGTCCGGCTTCGCTGCCCGCAGCAGGTGTCCTCCGCCGGAACCGAGATCGCACAGAGAAGCTGCCTCCTCGCTCCGAGGAAATCCCCAAATCCGCCCGGGGATCCGCTTGCCCGCCTGACCTTCCTCGGCACAGGAGGGGCCTAGGGGAGCAGTCCCTTCCACGACTCCGCGAAATTCCCTGTCCTGCAAGACAGGAGAGCTCTATGAGACTAGGGGGGTGAGAGAGAGGAGGAGAGGGAGACGGGGGCGGGGCGGGAGAGAGAGACACAGAGAGAGAGAGCGAGCGAGAGAGAGAGAGAGAGAAGCAGAGAACAGAGGAGAGAAGACAAGTGTCCCAAGCACCCTCCCGCTGCCGTGAATCGACCACGAGCCCGGGCTCCCGAGCGCTGGGCCACGCGTCTCCGTGGCCCCGTTAGTCAGGATGCGATGCGATGCGATGTGATGCGATGCGATCCGGCTGGCCTCACTGTGACGTGTGGCAATCGCGCAGCACCTGCCCGGTGGCGGCTGTGATAAGCTCCGCACAGAGGAGGTTGACAGCTGGCCGGGTCGGCGCACAGGGGGATGGGCCGTCAGGACGGGGGCGGGGCGAAGGGGGCGGGGCCGCGGCCGCCCTGAATGGTGGCAATTAGCAGCACACCTGCGCCCCGGGGAAAAGGAAGGCGGTGTGTAGGAGCAGGGTAGGGGCAAATGACACGCGGCAGTACCTGCCATGAAAACTACTTTCACGGGTCTGAGAAATGCAGGTGGGGGCCTCATCCCTTACACTTACTTCTTGACACCTGTGTCGCGTGGAAACAAAATCCACGTGAATCGGCCTCTCCGAGCTGTGTCGTCCGTTTGCTTCTCCTCTTTACACATGTCCACTTCTCCCAGACAAAAAGGGGGTTTGGTGGACTGAAGAGGGTGACGGAGGGATTCCTGGCAGGACACCGCGAACCACTCCTGTGGCGGCGGGCCCCGAACCGGCGGGGCAACCCCCCCAAAAGTCCCGCCCTAGGCGAGCGCCCCCCTCCACCCGTGTGTTTGGGCCGCCGCCCCGACAACCCACCAAGCTCCAGCCCGATGGAAAAGCGGCAGATGTGTTCCACGGGACACCCCTCTACTGCTCGGCCCGCCTGCCTCCAGCTTCCCATGGGCCGGGGGCCCTACCCTTTGGGCACTGTGAAGCTTTCGCCCCCACTCCTCCCCTTGCCTGGCGCTGGAATCTCTGCCAAGGGCAAGTGGTGCGGCTGGGCGAGGAGGAGGCCTACTAAGGAAACTTGCCTGCCGTCAACCCCTCCTTCCTGTTCTCCCGTGGGGAATCTTGGTGTGACTCCACATTGCTTCTTGAAGCAGTGAGTGTGTGGGGAAAGCCAAAGAGAATAAACTCATGAGGTGTTGCAGAGTTCCCTCTTCCCGCTCCCTCCTGCCCTCCCACTTGACCATACCCCCTGCCCCCCTCCCACTCCCTCTCAAAGGCCGCCTGTGATGAAAATGGGACCTGCACCGCCGCTCACAGACACCAGAGAGGTGTGACTGGACGATCCCCTGAATCACCGGCAGAGGGCTGTCCCCAGACTGGATCTTTGTGTTCTCATGGGGAAGGAGGTGGAGGAGACACTGCACATAACATCTGCTTTCCGCTCGCTCCGTGAATTTATTGCAACGTGAGTGCAAGTGAATGGAGCACAACCTGAACTCATGCACATTTATTACGGAAACGGAGCGAGCCCACCTACGCGTCTGGCCTAGGAAGCACAGGCAGGCTGTCAGCTCATCTAAAGAGCCTTTTCTGCCTCACATCCCCTTCTGTCTGGAAGTTTTTGTGTTTGAGTTCCTCGCCTAGATATTCCTGGTGCAGTTGGACTCCAAAAGTCTCCCCTTTTCTTTGGTCTATTCCTGGGAAGGACCTGCCTCTTTTGTCGCTTGGTTGCTTGGTTGCTTGGTCCATTCCTTTACACTCTTCTTTCCTCCTTCCTCTCTCCCTCCCTCCCTCCCTGCTGTCCCAACAACTTCAGGATGAGTGGTGTCTGAATTCTCCCCCTCTCCCCTTCCGTGCCCCCTCCTCTGCTGCACACTTCTGTGACAAATAGAGTCTGTTGGCCTGGTTCTCAAGACAAGGCCCTGCTAAACACGTCCCGCAAAGCTCTTTGGCTCTGTTTAACTTTCCTGCCTCGGTTTCTCCGTTCCTCTTCTCCCAGAATTATCCTGCCATTTCAGTGTCCAACTGCAAATCAAGGAAATACCCTCGGGTGAGGATTAACTGAAGAACCAGCACCAGCAGCAGCAGCAGCACCAGCAGCGGCAGCAGCGGCAGCAGCAGCTGCAGCAGAAGCACCACCAACACCAGGACCCGCACCAGCACCAGCACCAGCACCAGCACCAGCACCAGCACCAGCAACAACAAAGAATGACTCAAAAAACTCATCAGACTCAAAGATTACACTTCAGGTCCTGGGGTGAATTCTGTGGAAGGCCAGGAGACAAATAGGGGACCCTCTCTGACACATGCAGGAACTCCCTGACTTTCAAAGAGAGGGATTTTTGATGTCCTGACTTGTTTCTAGGTTCTCATTGCAGGGTAGTAAATATAAACATCACCTACGACCTCAGATCTGAACCCTTTTAAGAACACACAGTTCACTGGCATCTAGGACATATGTTCACATCCCCCTCCTGGGGTCCACTCCTTTGGGGTGATGTTTCAAACAACCCCTGGATCACGACTTAGGAGTCAGGGCTCTCCGGAGGAGAGTACCGTGTGTGTGCGCGCGTGTGCGCGTAGCAGGGGCCACATACACATAGGAACACAGGCGAGCTCAGGGGAGGCCTGTGTAGTGGCCTCACAGACCCAGAGACCTACACTAAACTCACTGATGGTCCAAATTACAAAGGTGTTAACTAAATTCACTTGATGGGGGGTTGCCCATGTCCTAGGCCCGGACCTACCCTTGGAAATCGGTGGTCGGAGGGAGGATCGGTGTGTCCTGTCTGTCCAGTTCAGTGCTCACCATCCATCCATCCACCCACCCACCCAACCATCTCTCCATCCATCCATGTGAAGGGTACCTAAAGGTGAGTTACCAAAATCGTCAGCTGGAGCACAGTGTTTCAGTACGAGTGTGCTTGTTGTTACCGAGACACAGGGTTACTGAGTCCATTCATCCCCTACCAGGCCTCCCTGGACCCTCATCACTCCACACCGGCGTTTGGCCTGGGGAATCTATGACGCCGAGATGGACTCTTTAACTTCTCCTTGGATGCCCTGCACTTGCACCCCTAAACCGCCACCGCTCACCACCACCACCACCACCACCCAACCGCCACCTCACCCCCACCCACACCCTGCCCTTTCTCAGAGGGTGGAGGGCAGTTTTCGGCTTTGGCACATGGAGGCGAACTCTTTCAGCTCCAGACTGACCCTGCTCCCTTCCTGCAGCTTGGAATCAGTGGCCTAAGTGTGGGGGAGTTGTAGAAGCCTCAGGCAAAGTCCCAGGCTCTCTGCATTTGAATCAAGCCATTGCTGTTCCCTTGGAATAAGTGGCCCTGGCCTTCCCTTCCCACCCCCTAACCCCACCCCCACTCCCCAGGCCCAGCCCAGGCCAGGCCACCTTGCTTAGGCCCATGCCTGTCTTTCTGGAAAAGAGCAGGGTAGGGTTTTCATCCTAAGTTCTGCAGCAGGCCTCTGGGCCTCAGAAAATTCACGCATTGGGTGCCTGCGTGCCTGCCCGTGTGTGACTTGGGGAAGAAAGAGCAGGGACTACAGGGCCGTGGGCATGTGGGAGCTCTCTGTACAACTTCCTCAGTCTTGCCCTGAGCCCCAAAGGGCTCTAGCCAGAGAGGGAGGGAGGGAGGGAGGAAAGAGAGAAGCAAGAAAAAGAACACATACGTACAGCCTATTGAGAAAGAAGCACAAAGACCCACCTCCAGGTACTGAGGATGCCATTGTAATATTCTGAAAGGAAAAGGAGCAAAGGAAAGGCCAACTCTTCTAGGCTGGCTCCGGGGCGAGGTCAGCCACTGCCCCTGTGTGTTCTCCCCGGGGCCACCAGACATAAGCTACAAAGCGATCTACACATGGCTGCCTTCTGTGCTGGTCTTGGAGGTGCCTAGGCAATGTCAAGCTGGGGCCCAACGCTGGCTGCTACTACTGCCAGGCCTGGGGCCAGTGAGCCAGAGGAGGTATGGGGCTCGCTGAGGCCAGGTGTTGTTGGTTTCAGAGAATTTAGGACCTCGTGAAGCGGGAGCCAAGACAGGCCAATCCTAGGGAAAAATCAATGGACACCGCTTGGGTGGGCCTGAATGTGCCGTGGGGCGGGGCCTCAGGCAATCACCAGGGTGGCCCAGACAGTGGGTGCTAGGTCACCAGAGTCCCAGGGACGGTGCGCGCCCGCCCACCGGGCTGCCTGCCCCGCCAGGGAAGGGCTCACCCATGGAACAGCAGCCTCCACCAGCACGTGTGCCTGGGACAAAGCTGCCCCTCCAGCTCTCACCCCAATGCCAAAGGACTGACTCAGTTCTTCCCAGGGATGTCTCTGGTGCCTTTCAAGCTGCCGCTGTCCCTCCCTGCCACCCACCCCCACTCTGCAGCCCGCAGAAAGAGGGTCCCCGGAGCTCCGTGCGTGGGCAGGCCCTTTCAAAGGAACTGCCTGGGACCCCGGCAGCCTCAGCCTGGACCTCGATCCCCGGTGGTTTGCACAGCCACAAGGGATGGGGACGTCTCTTCCTGGTACTGGGATCCTGAGCTGGGTGGGGGCCCGGGGTGGGAAGGGAAACCCTTGCTCCTCAGGGAGGATGTTCCCAGTCGAGGTATCCCTCCTGATGTCTCACTACACTCTTAGGTCTCCCACCAGATCGTCTCCCTCCTCACGGGCCCGGAAGCCTTCCGTGAGAAACAAACCGCGCGGGCCGGCTCGGCGGCTGGCAGCCGCTCTTCCCTCGCCAGCCCACTGAACATTCTCCAGGTCAAAAGGGAGGGGGAGATCTCCTCGGCCCTCTCAGGGTCTCTGCCCGGGCCGCCGCCGCCGCAGACTGACGCAAAGCCCGTGAACAGGACGAGAGCACGGCGATATTGAAATGTTTTATTGACTGATTCTGTATTTGTATTTGGCCAGAGGCCAAGGGGGGGAGGGGGGGAGGGAGCGAGGGAGGTGTGGAGGCCCGTGTGTGTCTGTGTGCGAGGGAGGGAGGGAGTGTCTGTGCGTGTGTGCCTCTCTCCGGCCCGCTTCCGGGTCTGCCCGCAGAACCGCGGTCACGCGATCGAGGCACCGAACGAGCGAGGACGACTTGCGGGGGACGCGAGACCGCGCCGGTTGCCTGGGCGACCGGAGAGACAGGTTGCCCGGCACCGGACTTGGCCGCTGCAACGGACAGCGACCGGGTCCACCAGTGGACCGGATCTCTAACGGGCCGTGACTGGGCGCTGCTGTGTCAGTGTGTGTGTGGGGGGGCGGGGCGGTGTGCGTGTCCGTGGGGGTGCGTGTGTGTGTGTGTCAGGGTGGGGGGGGCGAGGCCGGCTGGGGTTGGCCTGGTGTGCTGGGGGCTGGGCGGGCGCGGGCGGATCAGGCAATAACTATGAACACGTTGATTTGATGGACTTATGTTTCAAAAGTACTTATTTGACCTAAGACACGACAGTCCCTACCTCTCTGAAAACAGTTGCAGTGTGCACCAGGACCGTTTCCACTCCTGTGGATGGTTGACGTACCGGCGGCGCCGGCCCAAACCCCAGGCCACCGGGGTCCGGCTTCGCTGCCCGCAGCAGGTGTCCTCCGCCGGAACCGAGATCGCACAGAGAAGCTGCCTCCTCGCTCCGAGGAAATCCCCAAATCCGCCCGGGGATCCGCTTGCCCGCCTGACCTTCCTCGGCACAGGAGGGGCCTAGGGGAGCAGTCCCTTCCACGACTCCGCGAAATTCCCTGTCCTGCAAGACAGGAGAGCTCTATGAGACTAGGGGGGTGAGAGAGAGGAGGAGAGGGAGACGGGGGCGGGGCGGGAGAGAGAGACACAGAGAGAGAGAGCGAGCGAGAGAGAGAGAGAGAGAGAGAAGCAGAGAACAGAGGAGAGAAGACAAGTGTCCCAAGCACCCTCCCGCTGCCGTGAATCGACCACGAGCCCGGGCTCCCGAGCGCTGGGCCACGCGTCTCCGTGGCCCCGTTAGTCAGGATGCGATGCGATGCGATGTGATGCGATGCGATCCGGCTGGCCTCACTGTGACGTGTGGCAATCGCGCAGCACCTGCCCGGTGGCGGCTGTGATAAGCTCCGCACAGAGGAGGTTGACAGCTGGCCGGGTCGGCGCACAGGGGGATGGGCCGTCAGGACGGGGGCGGGGCGAAGGGGGCGGGGCCGCGGCCGCCCTGAATGGTGGCAATTAGCAGCACACCTGCGCCCCGGGGAAAAGGAAGGCGGTGTGTAGGAGCAGGGTAGGGGCAAATGACACGCGGCAGTACCTGCCATGAAAACTACTTTCACGGGTCTGAGAAATGCAGGTGGGGGCCTCATCCCTTACACTTACTTCTTGACACCTGTGTCGCGTGGAAACAAAATCCACGTGAATCGGCCTCTCCGAGCTGTGTCGTCCGTTTGCTTCTCCTCTTTACACATGTCCACTTCTCCCAGACAAAAAGGGGGTTTGGTGGACTGAAGAGGGTGACGGAGGGATTCCTGGCAGGACACCGCGAACCACTCCTGTGGCGGCGGGCCCCGAACCGGCGGGGCAACCCCCCCAAAAGTCCCGCCCTAGGCGAGCGCCCCCCTCCACCCGTGTGTTTGGGCCGCCGCCCCGACAACCCACCAAGCTCCAGCCCGATGGAAAAGCGGCAGATGTGTTCCACGGGACACCCCTCTACTGCTCGGCCCGCCTGCCTCCAGCTTCCCATGGGCCGGGGGCCCTACCCTTTGGGCACTGTGAAGCTTTCGCCCCCACTCCTCCCCTTGCCTGGCGCTGGAATCTCTGCCAAGGGCAAGTGGTGCGGCTGGGCGAGGAGGAGGCCTACTAAGGAAACTTGCCTGCCGTCAACCCCTCCTTCCTGTTCTCCCGTGGGGAATCTTGGTGTGACTCCACATTGCTTCTTGAAGCAGTGAGTGTGTGGGGAAAGCCAAAGAGAATAAACTCATGAGGTGTTGCAGAGTTCCCTCTTCCCGCTCCCTCCTGCCCTCCCACTTGACCATACCCCCTGCCCCCCTCCCACTCCCTCTCAAAGGCCGCCTGTGATGAAAATGGGACCTGCACCGCCGCTCACAGACACCAGAGAGGTGTGACTGGACGATCCCCTGAATCACCGGCAGAGGGCTGTCCCCAGACTGGATCTTTGTGTTCTCATGGGGAAGGAGGTGGAGGAGACACTGCACATAACATCTGCTTTCCGCTCGCTCCGTGAATTTATTGCAACGTGAGTGCAAGTGAATGGAGCACAACCTGAACTCATGCACATTTATTACGGAAACGGAGCGAGCCCACCTACGCGTCTGGCCTAGGAAGCACAGGCAGGCTGTCAGCTCATCTAAAGAGCCTTTTCTGCCTCACATCCCCTTCTGTCTGGAAGTTTTTGTGTTTGAGTTCCTCGCCTAGATATTCCTGGTGCAGTTGGACTCCAAAAGTCTCCCCTTTTCTTTGGTCTATTCCTGGGAAGGACCTGCCTCTTTTGTCGCTTGGTTGCTTGGTTGCTTGGTCCATTCCTTTACACTCTTCTTTCCTCCTTCCTCTCTCCCTCCCTCCCTCCCTGCTGTCCCAACAACTTCAGGATGAGTGGTGTCTGAATTCTCCCCCTCTCCCCTTCCGTGCCCCCTCCTCTGCTGCACACTTCTGTGACAAATAGAGTCTGTTGGCCTGGTTCTCAAGACAAGGCCCTGCTAAACACGTCCCGCAAAGCTCTTTGGCTCTGTTTAACTTTCCTGCCTCGGTTTCTCCGTTCCTCTTCTCCCAGAATTATCCTGCCATTTCAGTGTCCAACTGCAAATCAAGGAAATACCCTCGGGTGAGGATTAACTGAAGAACCAGCACCAGCAGCAGCAGCAGCACCAGCAGCGGCAGCAGCGGCAGCAGCAGCTGCAGCAGAAGCACCACCAACACCAGGACCCGCACCAGCACCAGCACCAGCACCAGCACCAGCACCAGCACCAGCAACAACAAAGAATGACTCAAAAAACTCATCAGACTCAAAGATTACACCTCAGGTCCTGGGGTGAATTCTGTGGAAGGCCAGGAGACAAATAGGGGACCCTCTCTGACACATGCAGGAACTCCCTGACTTTCAAAGAGAGGGATTTTTGATGTCCTGACTTGTTTCTAGGTTCTCATTGCAGGGTAGTAAATATAAACATCACCTACGACCTCAGATCTGAACCCTTTTAAGAACACACAGTTCACTGGCATCTAGGACATATGTTCACATCCCCCTCCTGGGGTCCACTCCTTTGGGGTGATGTTTCAAACAACCCCTGGATCACGACTTAGGAGTCAGGGCTCTCCGGAGGAGAGTACCGTGTGTGTGCGCGCGTGTGCGCGTAGCAGGGGCCACATACACATAGGAACACAGGCGAGCTCAGGGGAGGCCTGTGTAGTGGCCTCACAGACCCAGAGACCTACACTAAACTCACTGATGGTCCAAATTACAAAGGTGTTAACTAAATTCACTTGATGGGGGGTTGCCCATGTCCTAGGCCCGGACCTACCCTTGGAAATCGGTGGTCGGAGGGAGGATCGGTGTGTCCTGTCTGTCCAGTTCAGTGCTCACCATCCATCCATCCACCCACCCACCCAACCATCTCTCCATCCATCCATGTGAAGGGTACCTAAAGGTGAGTTACCAAAATCGTCAGCTGGAGCACAGTGTTTCAGTACGAGTGTGCTTGTTGTTACCGAGACACAGGGTTACTGAGTCCATTCATCCCCTACCAGGCCTCCCTGGACCCTCATCACTCCACACCGGCGTTTGGCCTGGGGAATCTATGACGCCGAGATGGACTCTTTAACTTCTCCTTGGATGCCCTGCACTTGCACCCCTAAACCGCCACCGCTCACCACCACCACCACCACCACCCAACCGCCACCTCACCCCCACCCACACCCTGCCCTTTCTCAGAGGGTGGAGGGCAGTTTTCGGCTTTGGCACATGGAGGCGAACTCTTTCAGCTCCAGACTGACCCTGCTCCCTTCCTGCAGCTTGGAATCAGTGGCCTAAGTGTGGGGGAGTTGTAGAAGCCTCAGGCAAAGTCCCAGGCTCTCTGCATTTGAATCAAGCCATTGCTGTTCCCTTGGAATAAGTGGCCCTGGCCTTCCCTTCCCACCCCCTAACCCCACCCCCACTCCCCAGGCCCAGCCCAGGCCAGGCCACCTTGCTTAGGCCCATGCCTGTCTTTCTGGAAAAGAGCAGGGTAGGGTTTTCATCCTAAGTTCTGCAGCAGGCCTCTGGGCCTCAGAAAATTCACGCATTGGGTGCCTGCGTGCCTGCCCGTGTGTGACTTGGGGAAGAAAGAGCAGGGACTACAGGGCCGTGGGCATGTGGGAGCTCTCTGTACAACTTCCTCAGTCTTGCCCTGAGCCCCAAAGGGCTCTAGCCAGAGAGGGAGGGAGGGAGGGAGGAAAGAGAGAAGCAAGAAAAAGAACACATACGTACAGCCTATTGAGAAAGAAGCACAAAGACCCACCTCCAGGTACTGAGGATGCCATTGTAATATTCTGAAAGGAAAAGGAGCAAAGGAAAGGCCAACTCTTCTAGGCTGGCTCCGGGGCGAGGTCAGCCACTGCCCCTGTGTGTTCTCCCCGGGGCCACCAGACATAAGCTACAAAGCGATCTACACATGGCTGCCTTCTGTGCTGGTCTTGGAGGTGCCTAGGCAATGTCAAGCTGGGGCCCAACGCTGGCTGCTACTACTGCCAGGCCTGGGGCCAGTGAGCCAGAGGAGGTATGGGGCTCGCTGAGGCCAGGTGTTGTTGGTTTCAGAGAATTTAGGACCTCGTGAAGCGGGAGCCAAGACAGGCCAATCCTAGGGAAAAATCAATGGACACCGCTTGGGTGGGCCTGAATGTGCCGTGGGGCGGGGCCTCAGGCAATCACCAGGGTGGCCCAGACAGCGGGTGCTAGGTCACCAGAGTCCCAGGGACGGTGCGCGCCCGCCCACCGGGCTGCCTGCCCCGCCAGGGAAGGGCTCACCCATGGAACAGCAGCCTCCACCAGCACGTGTGCCTGGGACAAAGCTGCCCCTCCAGCTCTCACCCCAATGCCAAAGGACTGACTCAGTTCTTCCCAGGGATGTCTCTGGTGCCTTTCAAGCTGCCGCTGTCCCTCCCTGCCACCCACCCCCACTCTGCAGCCCGCAGAAAGAGGGTCCCCGGAGCTCCGTGCGTGGGCAGGCCCTTTCAAAGGAACTGCCTGGGACCCCGGCAGCCTCAGCCTGGACCTCGATCCCCGGTGGTTTGCACAGCCACAAGGGATGGGGACGTCTCTTCCTGGTACTGGGATCCTGAGCTGGGTGGGGGCCCGGGGTGGGAAGGGAAACCCTTGCTCCTCAGGGAGGATGTTCCCAGTCGAGGTATCCCTCCTGATGTCTCACTACACTCTTAGGTCTCCCACCAGATCGTCTCCCTCCTCACGGGCCCGGAAGCCTTCCGTGAGAAACAAACCGCGCGGGCCGGCTCGGCGGCTGGCAGCCGCTCTTCCCTCGCCAGCCCACTGAACATTCTCCAGGTCAAAAGGGAGGGGGAGATCTCCTCGGCCCTCTCAGGGTCTCTGCCCGGGCCGCCGCCGCCGCAGACTGACGCAAAGCCCGTGAACAGGACGAGAGCACGGCGATATTGAAATGTTTTATTGACTGATTCTGTATTTGTATTTGGCCAGAGGCCAAGGGGGGGAGGGGGGGAGGGAGCGAGGGAGGTGTGGAGGCCCGTGTGTGTCTGTGTGCGAGGGAGGGAGGGAGTGTCTGTGCGTGTGTGCCTCTCTCCGGCCCGCTTCCGGGTCTGCCCGCAGAACCGCGGTCACGCGATCGAGGCACCGAACGAGCGAGGACGACTTGCGGGGGACGCGAGACCGCGCCGGTTGCCTGGGCGACCGGAGAGACAGGTTGCCCGGCACCGGACTTGGCCGCTGCAACGGACAGCGACCGGGTCCACCAGTGGACCGGATCTCTAACGGGCCGTGACTGGGCGCTGCTGTGTCAGTGTGTGTGTGGGGGGGCGGGGCGGTGTGCGTGTCCGTGGGGGTGCGTGTGTGTGTGTGTCAGGGTGGGGGGGGCGAGGCCGGCTGGGGTTGGCCTGGTGTGCTGGGGGCTGGGCGGGCGCGGGCGGATCAGGCAATAACTATGAACACGTTGATTTGATGGACTTATGTTTCAAAAGTACTTATTTGACCTAAGACACGACAGTCCCTACCTCTCTGAAAACAGTTGCAGTGTGCACCAGGACCGTTTCCACTCCTGTGGATGGTTGACGTACCGGCGGCGCCGGCCCAAACCCCAGGCCACCGGGGTCCGGCTTCGCTGCCCGCAGCAGGTGTCCTCCGCCGGAACCGAGATCGCACAGAGAAGCTGCCTCCTCGCTCCGAGGAAATCCCCAAATCCGCCCGGGGATCCGCTTGCCCGCCTGACCTTCCTCGGCACAGGAGGGGCCTAGGGGAGCAGTCCCTTCCACGACTCCGCGAAATTCCCTGTCCTGCAAGACAGGAGAGCTCTATGAGACTAGGGGGGTGAGAGAGAGGAGGAGAGGGAGACGGGGGCGGGGCGGGAGAGAGAGACACAGAGAGAGAGAGCGAGCGAGAGAGAGAGAAGCAGAGAACAGAGGAGAGAAGACAAGTGTCCCAAGCACCCTCCCGCTGCCCTGAATCGACCACGAGCCCGGGCTCCCGAGCGCTGGGCCACGCGTCTCCGTGGCCCCGTTAGTCAGGATGCGATGCGATGCGATGTGATGCGATGCGATCCGGCTGGCCTCACTGTGACGTGTGGCAATCGCGCAGCACCTGCCCGGTGGCGGCTGTGATAAGCTCCGCACAGAGGAGGTTGACAGCTGGCCGGGTCGGCGCACAGGGGGATGGGCCGTCAGGACGGGGGCGGGGCGAAGGGGGCGGGGCCGCGGCCGCCCTGAATGGTGGCAATTAGCAGCACACCTGCGCCCCGGGGAAAAGGAAGGCGGTGTGTAGGAGCAGGGTAGGGGCAAATGACACGCGGCAGTACCTGCCATGAAAACTACTTTCACGGGTCTGAGAAATGCAGGTGGGGGCCTCATCCCTTACACTTACTTCTTGACACCTGTGTCGCGTGGAAACAAAATCCACGTGAATCGGCCTCTCCGAGCTGTGTCGTCCGTTTGCTTCTCCTCTTTACACATGTCCACTTCTCCCAGACAAAAAGGGGGTTTGGTGGACTGAAGAGGGTGACGGAGGGATTCCTGGCAGGACACCGCGAACCACTCCTGTGGCGGCGGGCCCCGAACCGGCGGGGCAACCCCCCCAAAAGTCCCGCCCTAGGCGAGCGCCCCCCTCCACCCGTGTGTTTGGGCCGCCGCCCCGACAACCCACCAAGCTCCAGCCCGATGGAAAAGCGGCAGATGTGTTCCACGGGACACCCCTCTACTGCTCGGCCCGCCTGCCTCCAGCTTCCCATGGGCCGGGGGCCCTACCCTTTGGGCACTGTGAAGCTTTCGCCCCCACTCCTCCCCTTGCCTGGCGCTGGAATCTCTGCCAAGGGCAAGTGGTGCGGCTGGGCGAGGAGGAGGCCTACTAAGGAAACTTGCCTGCCGTCAACCCCTCCTTCCTGTTCTCCCGTGGGGAATCTTGGTGTGACTCCACATTGCTTCTTGAAGCAGTGAGTGTGTGGGGAAAGCCAAAGAGAATAAACTCATGAGGTGTTGCAGAGTTCCCTCTTCCCGCTCCCTCCTGCCCTCCCACTTGACCATACCCCCTGCCCCCCTCCCACTCCCTCTCAAAGGCCGCCTGTGATGAAAATGGGACCTGCACCGCCGCTCACAGACACCAGAGAGGTGTGACTGGACGATCCCCTGAATCACCGGCAGAGGGCTGTCCCCAGACTGGATCTTTGTGTTCTCATGGGGAAGGAGGTGGAGGAGACACTGCACATAACATCTGCTTTCCGCTCGCTCCGTGAATTTATTGCAACGTGAGTGCAAGTGAATGGAGCACAACCTGAACTCATGCACATTTATTACGGAAACGGAGCGAGCCCACCTACGCGTCTGGCCTAGGAAGCACAGGCAGGCTGTCAGCTCATCTAAAGAGCCTTTTCTGCCTCACATCCCCTTCTGTCTGGAAGTTTTTGTGTTTGAGTTCCTCGCCTAGATATTCCTGGTGCAGTTGGACTCCAAAAGTCTCCCCTTTTCTTTGGTCTATTCCTGGGAAGGACCTGCCTCTTTTGTCGCTTGGTTGCTTGGTTGCTTGGTCCATTCCTTTACACTCTTCTTTCCTCCTTCCTCTCTCCCTCCCTCCCTCCCTGCTGTCCCAACAACTTCAGGATGAGTGGTGTCTGAATTCTCCCCCTCTCCCCTTCCGTGCCCCCTCCTCTGCTGCACACTTCTGTGACAAATAGAGTCTGTTGGCCTGGTTCTCAAGACAAGGCCCTGCTAAACACGTCCCGCAAAGCTCTTTGGCTCTGTTTAACTTTCCTGCCTCGGTTTCTCCGTTCCTCTTCTCCCAGAATTATCCTGCCATTTCAGTGTCCAACTGCAAATCAAGGAAATACCCTCGGGTGAGGATTAACTGAAGAACCAGCACCAGCAGCAGCAGCAGCACCAGCAGCGGCAGCAGCGGCAGCAGCAGCTGCAGCAGAAGCACCACCAACACCAGGACCCGCACCAGCACCAGCACCAGCACCAGCACCAGCACCAGCACCAGCAACAACAAAGAATGACTCAAAAAACTCATCAGACTCAAAGATGACACCTCAGGTCCTGGGGTGAATTCTGTGGAAGGCCAGGAGACAAATAGGGGACCCTCTCTGACACATGCAGGAACTCCCTGACTTTCAAAGAGAGGGATTTTTGATGTCCTGACTTGTTTCTAGGTTCTCATTGCAGGGTAGTAAATATAAACATCACCTACGACCTCAGATCTGAACCCTTTTAAGAACACACAGTTCACTGGCATCTAGGACATATGTTCACATCCCCCTCCTGGGGTCCACTCCTTTGGGGTGATGTTTCAAACAACCCCTGGATCACGACTTAGGAGTCAGGGCTCTCCGGAGGAGAGTACCGTGTGTGTGCGCGCGTGTGCGCGTAGCAGGGGCCACATACACATAGGAACACAGGCGAGCTCAGGGGAGGCCTGTGTAGTGGCCTCACAGACCCAGAGACCTACACTAAACTCACTGATGGTCCAAATTACAAAGGTGTTAACTAAATTCACTTGATGGGGGGTTGCCCATGTCCTAGGCCCGGACCTACCCTTGGAAATCGGTGGTCGGAGGGAGGATCGGTGTGTCCTGTCTGTCCAGTTCAGTGCTCACCATCCATCCATCCACCCACCCACCCAACCATCTCTCCATCCATCCATGTGAAGGGTACCTAAAGGTGAGTTACCAAAATCGTCAGCTGGAGCACAGTGTTTCAGTACGAGTGTGCTTGTTGTTACCGAGACACAGGGTTACTGAGTCCATTCATCCCCTACCAGGCCTCCCTGGACCCTCATCACTCCACACCGGCGTTTGGCCTGGGGAATCTATGACGCCGAGATGGACTCTTTAACTTCTCCTTGGATGCCCTGCACTTGCACCCCTAAACCGCCACCGCTCACCACCACCACCACCACCACCCAACCGCCACCTCACCCCCACCCACACCCTGCCCTTTCTCAGAGGGTGGAGGGCAGTTTTCGGCTTTGGCACATGGAGGCGAACTCTTTCAGCTCCAGACTGACCCTGCTCCCTTCCTGCAGCTTGGAATCAGTGGCCTAAGTGTGGGGGAGTTGTAGAAGCCTCAGGCAAAGTCCCAGGCTCTCTGCATTTGAATCAAGCCATTGCTGTTCCCTTGGAATAAGTGGCCCTGGCCTTCCCTTCCCACCCCCTAACCCCACCCCCACTCCCCAGGCCCAGCCCAGGCCAGGCCACCTTGCTTAGGCCCATGCCTGTCTTTCTGGAAAAGAGCAGGGTAGGGTTTTCATCCTAAGTTCTGCAGCAGGCCTCTGGGCCTCAGAAAATTCACGCATTGGGTGCCTGCGTGCCTGCCCGTGTGTGACTTGGGGAAGAAAGAGCAGGGACTACAGGGCCGTGGGCATGTGGGAGCTCTCTGTACAACTTCCTCAGTCTTGCCCTGAGCCCCAAAGGGCTCTAGCCAGAGAGGGAGGGAGGGAGGGAGGAAAGAGAGAAGCAAGAAAAAGAACACATACGTACAGCCTATTGAGAAAGAAGCACAAAGACCCACCTCCAGGTACTGAGGATGCCATTGTAATATTCTGAAAGGAAAAGGAGCAAAGGAAAGGCCAACTCTTCTAGGCTGGCTCCGGGGCGAGGTCAGCCACTGCCCCTGTGTGTTCTCCCCGGGGCCACCAGACATAAGCTACAAAGCGATCTACACATGGCTGCCTTCTGTGCTGGTCTTGGAGGTGCCTAGGCAATGTCAAGCTGGGGCCCAACGCTGGCTGCTACTACTGCCAGGCCTGGGGCCAGTGAGCCAGAGGAGGTATGGGGCTCGCTGAGGCCAGGTGTTGTTGGTTTCAGAGAATTTAGGACCTCGTGAAGCGGGAGCCAAGACAGGCCAATCCTAGGGAAAAATCAATGGACACCGCTTGGGTGGGCCTGAATGTGCCGTGGGGCGGGGCCTCAGGCAATCACCAGGGTGGCCCAGACAGTGGGTGCTAGGTCACCAGAGTCCCAGGGACGGTGCGCGCCCGCCCACCGGGCTGCCTGCCCCGCCAGGGAAGGGCTCACCCATGGAACAGCAGCCTCCACCAGCACGTGTGCCTGGGACAAAGCTGCCCCTCCAGCTCTCACCCCAATGCCAAAGGACTGACTCAGTTCTTCCCAGGGATGTCTCTGGTGCCTTTCAAGCTGCCGCTGTCCCTCCCTGCCACCCACCCCCACTCTGCAGCCCGCAGAAAGAGGGTCCCCGGAGCTCCGTGCGTGGGCAGGCCCTTTCAAAGGAACTGCCTGGGACCCCGGCAGCCTCAGCCTGGACCTCGATCCCCGGTGGTTTGCACAGCCACAAGGGATGGGGACGTCTCTTCCTGGTACTGGGATCCTGAGCTGGGTGGGGGCCCGGGGTGGGAAGGGAAACCCTTGCTCCTCAGGGAGGATGTTCCCAGTCGAGGTATCCCTCCTGATGTCTCACTACACTCTTAGGTCTCCCACCAGATCGTCTCCCTCCTCACGGGCCCGGAAGCCTTCCGTGAGAAACAAACCGCGCGGGCCGGCTCGGCGGCTGGCAGCCGCTCTTCCCTCGCCAGCCCACTGAACATTCTCCAGGTCAAAAGGGAGGGGGAGATCTCCTCGGCCCTCTCAGGGTCTCTGCCCGGGCCGCCGCCGCCGCAGACTGACGCAAAGCCCGTGAACAGGACGAGAGCACGGCGATATTGAAATGTTTTATTGACTGATTCTGTATTTGTATTTGGCCAGAGGCCAAGGGGGGGAGGGGGGGAGGGAGCGAGGGAGGTGTGGAGGCCCGTGTGTGTCTGTGTGCGAGGGAGGGAGGGAGTGTCTGTGCGTGTGTGCCTCTCTCCGGCCCGCTTCCGGGTCTGCCCGCAGAACCGCGGTCACGCGATCGAGGCACCGAACGAGCGAGGACGACTTGCGGGGGACGCGAGACCGCGCCGGTTGCCTGGGCGACCGGAGAGACAGGTTGCCCGGCACCGGACTTGGCCGCTGCAACGGACAGCGACCGGGTCCACCAGTGGACCGGATCTCTAACGGGCCGTGACTGGGCGCTGCTGTGTCAGTGTGTGTGTGGGGGGGCGGGGCGGTGTGCGTGTCCGTGGGGGTGCGTGTGTGTGTGTGTCAGGGTGGGGGGGGCGAGGCCGGCTGGGGTTGGCCTGGTGTGCTGGGGGCTGGGCGGGCGCGGGCGGATCAGGCAATAACTATGAACACGTTGATTTGATGGACTTATGTTTCAAAAGTACTTATTTGACCTAAGACACGACAGTCCCTACCTCTCTGAAAACAGTTGCAGTGTGCACCAGGACCGTTTCCACTCCTGTGGATGGTTGACGTACCGGCGGCGCCGGCCCAAACCCCAGGCCACCGGGGTCCGGCTTCGCTGCCCGCAGCAGGTGTCCTCCGCCGGAACCGAGATCGCACAGAGAAGCTGCCTCCTCGCTCCGAGGAAATCCCCAAATCCGCCCGGGGATCCGCTTGCCCGCCTGACCTTCCTCGGCACAGGAGGGGCCTAGGGGAGCAGTCCCTTCCACGACTCCGCGAAATTCCCTGTCCTGCAAGACAGGAGGGCTCTATGAGACTAGGGGGGTGAGAGAGAGGAGGAGAGGGAGACGGGGGCGGGGCGGGAGAGAGAGACACAGAGAGAGAGAGCGAGCGAGAGAGAGAGAAGCAGAGAACAGAGGAGAGAAGACAAGTGTCCCAAGCACCCTCCCGCTGCCGTGAATCGACCACGAGCCCGGGCTCCCGAGCGCTGGGCCACGCGTCTCCGTGGCCCCGTTAGTCAGGATGCGATGCGATGCGATGTGATGCGATGCGATCCGGCTGGCCTCACTGTGACGTGTGGCAATCGCGCAGCACCTGCCCGGTGGCGGCTGTGATAAGCTCCGCACAGAGGAGGTTGACAGCTGGCCGGGTCGGCGCACAGGGGGATGGGCCGTCAGGACGGGGGCGGGGCGAAGGGGGCGGGGCCGCGGCCGCCCTGAATGGTGGCAATTAGCAGCACACCTGCGCCCCGGGGAAAAGGAAGGCGGTGTGTAGGAGCAGGGTAGGGGCAAATGACACGCGGCAGTACCTGCCATGAAAACTACTTTCACGGGTCTGAGAAATGCAGGTGGGGGCCTCATCCCTTACACTTACTTCTTGACACCTGTGTCGCGTGGAAACAAAATCCACGTGAATCGGCCTCTCCGAGCTGTGTCGTCCGTTTGCTTCTCCTCTTTACACATGTCCACTTCTCCCAGACAAAAAGGGGGTTTGGTGGACTGAAGAGGGTGACGGAGGGATTCCTGGCAGGACACCGCGAACCACTCCTGTGGCGGCGGGCCCCGAACCGGCGGGGCAACCCCCCCAAAAGTCCCGCCCTAGGCGAGCGCCCCCCTCCACCCGTGTGTTTGGGCCGCCGCCCCGACAACCCACCAAGCTCCAGCCCGATGGAAAAGCGGCAGATGTGTTCCACGGGACACCCCTCTACTGCTCGGCCCGCCTGCCTCCAGCTTCCCATGGGCCGGGGGCCCTACCCTTTGGGCACTGTGAAGCTTTCGCCCCCACTCCTCCCCTTGCCTGGCGCTGGAATCTCTGCCAAGGGCAAGTGGTGCGGCTGGGCGAGGAGGAGGCCTACTAAGGAAACTTGCCTGCCGTCAACCCCTCCTTCCTGTTCTCCCGTGGGGAATCTTGGTGTGACTCCACATTGCTTCTTGAAGCAGTGAGTGTGTGGGGAAAGCCAAAGAGAATAAACTCATGAGGTGTTGCAGAGTTCCCTCTTCCCGCTCCCTCCTGCCCTCCCACTTGACCATACCCCCTGCCCCCCTCCCACTCCCTCTCAAAGGCCGCCTGTGATGAAAATGGGACCTGCACCGCCGCTCACAGACACCAGAGAGGTGTGACTGGACGATCCCCTGAATCACCGGCAGAGGGCTGTCCCCAGACTGGATCTTTGTGTTCTCATGGGGAAGGAGGTGGAGGAGACACTGCACATAACATCTGCTTTCCGCTCGCTCCGTGAATTTATTGCAACGTGAGTGCAAGTGAATGGAGCACAACCTGAACTCATGCACATTTATTACGGAAACGGAGCGAGCCCACCTACGCGTCTGGCCTAGGAAGCACAGGCAGGCTGTCAGCTCATCTAAAGAGCCTTTTCTGCCTCACATCCCCTTCTGTCTGGAAGTTTTTGTGTTTGAGTTCCTCGCCTAGATATTCCTGGTGCAGTTGGACTCCAAAAGTCTCCCCTTTTCTTTGGTCTATTCCTGGGAAGGACCTGCCTCTTTTGTCGCTTGGTTGCTTGGTTGCTTGGTCCATTCCTTTACACTCTTCTTTCCTCCTTCCTCTCTCCCTCCCTCCCTCCCTGCTGTCCCAACAACTTCAGGATGAGTGGTGTCTGAATTCTCCCCCTCTCCCCTTCCGTGCCCCCTCCTCTGCTGCACACTTCTGTGACAAATAGAGTCTGTTGGCCTGGTTCTCAAGACAAGGCCCTGCTAAACACGTCCCGCAAAGCTCTTTGGCTCTGTTTAACTTTCCTGCCTCGGTTTCTCCGTTCCTCTTCTCCCAGAATTATCCTGCCATTTCAGTGTCCAACTGCAAATCAAGGAAATACCCTCGGGTGAGGATTAACTGAAGAACCAGCACCAGCAGCAGCAGCAGCACCAGCAGCGGCAGCAGCGGCAGCAGCAGCTGCAGCAGAAGCACCACCAACACCAGGACCCGCACCAGCACCAGCACCAGCACCAGCACCAGCACCAGCAACAACAAAGAATGACTCAAAAAACTCATCAGACTCAAAGATGACACCTCAGGTCCTGGGGTGAATTCTGTGGAAGGCCAGGAGACAAATAGGGGACCCTCTCTGACACATGCAGGAACTCCCTGACTTTCAAAGAGAGGGATTTTTGATGTCCTGACTTGTTTCTAGGTTCTCATTGCAGGGTAGTAAATATAAACATCACCTACGACCTCAGATCTGAACCCTTTTAAGAACACACAGTTCACTGGCATCTAGGACATATGTTCACATCCCCCTCCTGGGGTCCACTCCTTTGGGGTGATGTTTCAAACAACCCCTGGATCACGACTTAGGAGTCAGGGCTCTCCGGAGGAGAGTACCGTGTGTGTGCGCGCGTGTGCGCGTAGCAGGGGCCACATACACATAGGAACACAGGCGAGCTCAGGGGAGGCCTGTGTAGTGGCCTCACAGACCCAGAGACCTACACTAAACTCACTGATGGTCCAAATTACAAAGGTGTTAACTAAATTCACTTGATGGGGGGTTGCCCATGTCCTAGGCCCGGACCTACCCTTGGAAATCGGTGGTCGGAGGGAGGATCGGTGTGTCCTGTCTGTCCAGTTCAGTGCTCACCATCCATCCATCCACCCACCCACCCAACCATCTCTCCATCCATCCATGTGAAGGGTACCTAAAGGTGAGTTACCAAAATCGTCAGCTGGAGCACAGTGTTTCAGTACGAGTGTGCTTGTTGTTACCGAGACACAGGGTTACTGAGTCCATTCATCCCCTACCAGGCCTCCCTGGACCCTCATCACTCCACACCGGCGTTTGGCCTGGGGAATCTATGACGCCGAGATGGACTCTTTAACTTCTCCTTGGATGCCCTGCACTTGCACCCCTAAACCGCCACCGCTCACCACCACCACCACCACCACCCAACCGCCACCTCACCCCCACCCACACCCTGCCCTTTCTCAGAGGGTGGAGGGCAGTTTTCGGCTTTGGCACATGGAGGCGAACTCTTTCAGCTCCAGACTGACCCTGCTCCCTTCCTGCAGCTTGGAATCAGTGGCCTAAGTGTGGGGGAGTTGTAGAAGCCTCAGGCAAAGTCCCAGGCTCTCTGCATTTGAATCAAGCCATTGCTGTTCCCTTGGAATAAGTGGCCCTGGCCTTCCCTTCCCACCCCCTAACCCCACCCCCACTCCCCAGGCCCAGCCCAGGCCAGGCCACCTTGCTTAGGCCCATGCCTGTCTTTCTGGAAAAGAGCAGGGTAGGGTTTTCATCCTAAGTTCTGCAGCAGGCCTCTGGGCCTCAGAAAATTCACGCATTGGGTGCCTGCGTGCCTGCCCGTGTGTGACTTGGGGAAGAAAGAGCAGGGACTACAGGGCCGTGGGCATGTGGGAGCTCTCTGTACAACTTCCTCAGTCTTGCCCTGAGCCCCAAAGGGCTCTAGCCAGAGAGGGAGGGAGGGAGGGAGGAAAGAGAGAAGCAAGAAAAAGAACACATACGTACAGCCTATTGAGAAAGAAGCACAAAGACCCACCTCCAGGTACTGAGGATGCCATTGTAATATTCTGAAAGGAAAAGGAGCAAAGGAAAGGCCAACTCTTCTAGGCTGGCTCCGGGGCGAGGTCAGCCACTGCCCCTGTGTGTTCTCCCCGGGGCCACCAGACATAAGCTACAAAGCGATCTACACATGGCTGCCTTCTGTGCTGGTCTTGGAGGTGCCTAGGCAATGTCAAGCTGGGGCCCAACGCTGGCTGCTACTACTGCCAGGCCTGGGGCCAGTGAGCCAGAGGAGGTATGGGGCTCGCTGAGGCCAGGTGTTGTTGGTTTCAGAGAATTTAGGACCTCGTGAAGCGGGAGCCAAGACAGGCCAATCCTAGGGAAAAATCAATGGACACCGCTTGGGTGGGCCTGAATGTGCCGTGGGGCGGGGCCTCAGGCAATCACCAGGGTGGCCCAGACAGTGGGTGCTAGGTCACCAGAGTCCCAGGGACGGTGCGCGCCCGCCCACCGGGCTGCCTGCCCCGCCAGGGAAGGGCTCACCCATGGAACAGCAGCCTCCACCAGCACGTGTGCCTGGGACAAAGCTGCCCCTCCAGCTCTCACCCCAATGCCAAAGGACTGACTCAGTTCTTCCCAGGGATGTCTCTGGTGCCTTTCAAGCTGCCGCTGTCCCTCCCTGCCACCCACCCCCACTCTGCAGCCCGCAGAAAGAGGGTCCCCGGAGCTCCGTGCGTGGGCAGGCCCTTTCAAAGGAACTGCCTGGGACCCCGGCAGCCTCAGCCTGGACCTCGATCCCCGGTGGTTTGCACAGCCACAAGGGATGGGGACGTCTCTTCCTGGTACTGGGATCCTGAGCTGGGTGGGGGCCCGGGGTGGGAAGGGAAACCCTTGCTCCTCAGGGAGGATGTTCCCAGTCGAGGTATCCCTCCTGATGTCTCACTACACTCTTAGGTCTCCCACCAGATCGTCTCCCTCCTCACGGGCCCGGAAGCCTTCCGTGAGAAACAAACCGCGCGGGCCGGCTCGGCGGCTGGCAGCCGCTCTTCCCTCGCCAGCCCACTGAACATTCTCCAGGTCAAAAGGGAGGGGGAGATCTCCTCGGCCCTCTCAGGGTCTCTGCCCGGGCCGCCGCCGCCGCAGACTGACGCAAAGCCCGTGAACAGGACGAGAGCACGGCGATATTGAAATGTTTTATTGACTGATTCTGTATTTGTATTTGGCCAGAGGCCAAGGGGGGGAGGGGGGGAGGGAGCGAGGGAGGTGTGGAGGCCCGTGTGTGTCTGTGTGCGAGGGAGGGAGGGAGTGTCTGTGCGTGTGTGCCTCTCTCCGGCCCGCTTCCGGGTCTGCCCGCAGAACCGCGGTCACGCGATCGAGGCACCGAACGAGCGAGGACGACTTGCGGGGGACGCGAGACCGCGCCGGTTGCCTGGGCGACCGGAGAGACAGGTTGCCCGGCACCGGACTTGGCCGCTGCAACGGACAGCGACCGGGTCCACCAGTGGACCGGATCTCTAACGGGCCGTGACTGGGCGCTGCTGTGTCAGTGTGTGTGTGGGGGGGCGGGGCGGTGTGCGTGTCCGTGGGGGTGCGTGTGTGTGTGTGTCAGGGTGGGGGGGGCGAGGCCGGCTGGGGTTGGCCTGGTGTGCTGGGGGCTGGGCGGGCGCGGGCGGATCAGGCAATAACTATGAACACGTTGATTTGATGGACTTATGTTTCAAAAGTACTTATTTGACCTAAGACACGACAGTCCCTACCTCTCTGAAAACAGTTGCAGTGTGCACCAGGACCGTTTCCACTCCTGTGGATGGTTGACGTACCGGCGGCGCCGGCCCAAACCCCAGGCCACCGGGGTCCGGCTTCGCTGCCCGCAGCAGGTGTCCTCCGCCGGAACCGAGATCGCACAGAGAAGCTGCCTCCTCGCTCCGAGGAAATCCCCAAATCCGCCCGGGGATCCGCTTGCCCGCCTGACCTTCCTCGGCACAGGAGGGGCCTAGGGGAGCAGTCCCTTCCACGACTCCGCGAAATTCCCTGTCCTGCAAGACAGGAGGGCTCTATGAGACTAGGGGGGTGAGAGAGAGGAGGAGAGGGAGACGGGGGCGGGGCGGGAGAGAGAGACACAGAGAGAGAGAGCGAGCGAGAGAGAGAGAAGCAGAGAACAGAGGAGAGAAGACAAGTGTCCCAAGCACCCTCCCGCTGCCGTGAATCGACCACGAGCCCGGGCTCCCGAGCGCTGGGCCACGCGTCTCCGTGGCCCCGTTAGTCAGGATGCGATGCGATGCGATGTGATGCGATGCGATCCGGCTGGCCTCACTGTGACGTGTGGCAATCGCGCAGCACCTGCCCGGT
Organism: Molossus alvarezi; assembly: GCA_037176705.1. Lineage (NCBI taxonomy): Eukaryota > Metazoa > Chordata > Mammalia > Chiroptera > Molossidae > Molossus > Molossus alvarezi. The sequence goes on along the minus strand of JBAWUJ010000040.1, from coordinate 1,710,204 downwards.
GGCGGCTGTGATAAGCTCCGCACAGAGGAGGTTGACAGCTGGCCGGGTCGGCGCACAGGGGGATGGGCCGTCAGGACGGGGGCGGGGCGAAGGGGGCGGGGCCGCGGCCGCCCTGAATGGTGGCAATTAGCAGCACACCTGCGCCCCGGGGAAAAGGAAGGCGGTGTGTAGGAGCAGGGTAGGGGCAAATGACACGCGGCAGTACCTGCCATGAAAACTACTTTCACGGGTCTGAGAAATGCAGGTGGGGGCCTCATCCCTTACACTTACTTCTTGACACCTGTGTCGCGTGGAAACAAAATCCACGTGAATCGGCCTCTCCGAGCTGTGTCGTCCGTTTGCTTCTCCTCTTTACACATGTCCACTTCTCCCAGACAAAAAGGGGGTTTGGTGGACTGAAGAGGGTGACGGAGGGATTCCTGGCAGGACACCGCGAACCACTCCTGTGGCGGCGGGCCCCGAACCGGCGGGGCAACCCCCCCAAAAGTCCCGCCCTAGGCGAGCGCCCCCCTCCACCCGTGTGTTTGGGCCGCCGCCCCGACAACCCACCAAGCTCCAGCCCGATGGAAAAGCGGCAGATGTGTTCCACGGGACACCCCTCTACTGCTCGGCCCGCCTGCCTCCAGCTTCCCATGGGCCGGGGGCCCTACCCTTTGGGCACTGTGAAGCTTTCGCCCCCACTCCTCCCCTTGCCTGGCGCTGGAATCTCTGCCAAGGGCAAGTGGTGCGGCTGGGCGAGGAGGAGGCCTACTAAGGAAACTTGCCTGCCGTCAACCCCTCCTTCCTGTTCTCCCGTGGGGAATCTTGGTGTGACTCCACATTGCTTCTTGAAGCAGTGAGTGTGTGGGGAAAGCCAAAGAGAATAAACTCATGAGGTGTTGCAGAGTTCCCTCTTCCCGCTCCCTCCTGCCCTCCCACTTGACCATACCCCCTGCCCCCCTCCCACTCCCTCTCAAAGGCCGCCTGTGATGAAAATGGGACCTGCACCGCCGCTCACAGACACCAGAGAGGTGTGACTGGACGATCCCCTGAATCACCGGCAGAGGGCTGTCCCCAGACTGGATCTTTGTGTTCTCATGGGGAAGGAGGTGGAGGAGACACTGCACATAACATCTGCTTTCCGCTCGCTCCGTGAATTTATTGCAACGTGAGTGCAAGTGAATGGAGCACAACCTGAACTCATGCACATTTATTACGGAAACGGAGCGAGCCCACCTACGCGTCTGGCCTAGGAAGCACAGGCAGGCTGTCAGCTCATCTAAAGAGCCTTTTCTGCCTCACATCCCCTTCTGTCTGGAAGTTTTTGTGTTTGAGTTCCTCGCCTAGATATTCCTGGTGCAGTTGGACTCCAAAAGTCTCCCCTTTTCTTTGGTCTATTCCTGGGAAGGACCTGCCTCTTTTGTCGCTTGGTTGCTTGGTTGCTTGGTCCATTCCTTTACACTCTTCTTTCCTCCTTCCTCTCTCCCTCCCTCCCTCCCTGCTGTCCCAACAACTTCAGGATGAGTGGTGTCTGAATTCTCCCCCTCTCCCCTTCCGTGCCCCCTCCTCTGCTGCACACTTCTGTGACAAATAGAGTCTGTTGGCCTGGTTCTCAAGACAAGGCCCTGCTAAACACGTCCCGCAAAGCTCTTTGGCTCTGTTTAACTTTCCTGCCTCGGTTTCTCCGTTCCTCTTCTCCCAGAATTATCCTGCCATTTCAGTGTCCAACTGCAAATCAAGGAAATACCCTCGGGTGAGGATTAACTGAAGAACCAGCACCAGCAGCAGCAGCAGCACCAGCAGCGGCAGCAGCGGCAGCAGCAGCTGCAGCAGAAGCACCACCAACACCAGGACCCGCACCAGCACCAGCACCAGCACCAGCACCAGCACCAGCAACAACAAAGAATGACTCAAAAAACTCATCAGACTCAAAGATGACACCTCAGGTCCTGGGGTGAATTCTGTGGAAGGCCAGGAGACAAATAGGGGACCCTCTCTGACACATGCAGGAACTCCCTGACTTTCAAAGAGAGGGATTTTTGATGTCCTGACTTGTTTCTAGGTTCTCATTGCAGGGTAGTAAATATAAACATCACCTACGACCTCAGATCTGAACCCTTTTAAGAACACACAGTTCACTGGCATCTAGGACATATGTTCACATCCCCCTCCTGGGGTCCACTCCTTTGGGGTGATGTTTCAAACAACCCCTGGATCACGACTTAGGAGTCAGGGCTCTCCGGAGGAGAGTACCGTGTGTGTGCGCGCGTGTGCGCGTAGCAGGGGCCACATACACATAGGAACACAGGCGAGCTCAGGGGAGGCCTGTGTAGTGGCCTCACAGACCCAGAGACCTACACTAAACTCACTGATGGTCCAAATTACAAAGGTGTTAACTAAATTCACTTGATGGGGGGTTGCCCATGTCCTAGGCCCGGACCTACCCTTGGAAATCGGTGGTCGGAGGGAGGATCGGTGTGTCCTGTCTGTCCAGTTCAGTGCTCACCATCCATCCATCCACCCACCCACCCAACCATCTCTCCATCCATCCATGTGAAGGGTACCTAAAGGTGAGTTACCAAAATCGTCAGCTGGAGCACAGTGTTTCAGTACGAGTGTGCTTGTTGTTACCGAGACACAGGGTTACTGAGTCCATTCATCCCCTACCAGGCCTCCCTGGACCCTCATCACTCCACACCGGCGTTTGGCCTGGGGAATCTATGACGCCGAGATGGACTCTTTAACTTCTCCTTGGATGCCCTGCACTTGCACCCCTAAACCGCCACCGCTCACCACCACCACCACCACCACCCAACCGCCACCTCACCCCCACCCACACCCTGCCCTTTCTCAGAGGGTGGAGGGCAGTTTTCGGCTTTGGCACATGGAGGCGAACTCTTTCAGCTCCAGACTGACCCTGCTCCCTTCCTGCAGCTTGGAATCAGTGGCCTAAGTGTGGGGGAGTTGTAGAAGCCTCAGGCAAAGTCCCAGGCTCTCTGCATTTGAATCAAGCCATTGCTGTTCCCTTGGAATAAGTGGCCCTGGCCTTCCCTTCCCACCCCCTAACCCCACCCCCACTCCCCAGGCCCAGCCCAGGCCAGGCCACCTTGCTTAGGCCCATGCCTGTCTTTCTGGAAAAGAGCAGGGTAGGGTTTTCATCCTAAGTTCTGCAGCAGGCCTCTGGGCCTCAGAAAATTCACGCATTGGGTGCCTGCGTGCCTGCCCGTGTGTGACTTGGGGAAGAAAGAGCAGGGACTACAGGGCCGTGGGCATGTGGGAGCTCTCTGTACAACTTCCTCAGTCTTGCCCTGAGCCCCAAAGGGCTCTAGCCAGAGAGGGAGGGAGGGAGGGAGGAAAGAGAGAAGCAAGAAAAAGAACACATACGTACAGCCTATTGAGAAAGAAGCACAAAGACCCACCTCCAGGTACTGAGGATGCCATTGTAATATTCTGAAAGGAAAAGGAGCAAAGGAAAGGCCAACTCTTCTAGGCTGGCTCCGGGGCGAGGTCAGCCACTGCCCCTGTGTGTTCTCCCCGGGGCCACCAGACATAAGCTACAAAGCGATCTACACATGGCTGCCTTCTGTGCTGGTCTTGGAGGTGCCTAGGCAATGTCAAGCTGGGGCCCAACGCTGGCTGCTACTACTGCCAGGCCTGGGGCCAGTGAGCCAGAGGAGGTATGGGGCTCGCTGAGGCCAGGTGTTGTTGGTTTCAGAGAATTTAGGACCTCGTGAAGCGGGAGCCAAGACAGGCCAATCCTAGGGAAAAATCAATGGACACCGCTTGGGTGGGCCTGAATGTGCCGTGGGGCGGGGCCTCAGGCAATCACCAGGGTGGCCCAGACAGTGGGTGCTAGGTCACCAGAGTCCCAGGGACGGTGCGCGCCCGCCCACCGGGCTGCCTGCCCCGCCAGGGAAGGGCTCACCCATGGAACAGCAGCCTCCACCAGCACGTGTGCCTGGGACAAAGCTGCCCCTCCAGCTCTCACCCCAATGCCAAAGGACTGACTCAGTTCTTCCCAGGGATGTCTCTGGTGCCTTTCAAGCTGCCGCTGTCCCTCCCTGCCACCCACCCCCACTCTGCAGCCCGCAGAAAGAGGGTCCCCGGAGCTCCGTGCGTGGGCAGGCCCTTTCAAAGGAACTGCCTGGGACCCCGGCAGCCTCAGCCTGGACCTCGATCCCCGGTGGTTTGCACAGCCACAAGGGATGGGGACGTCTCTTCCTGGTACTGGGATCCTGAGCTGGGTGGGGGCCCGGGGTGGGAAGGGAAACCCTTGCTCCTCAGGGAGGATGTTCCCAGTCGAGGTATCCCTCCTGATGTCTCACTACACTCTTAGGTCTCCCACCAGATCGTCTCCCTCCTCACGGGCCCGGAAGCCTTCCGTGAGAAACAAACCGCGCGGGCCGGCTCGGCGGCTGGCAGCCGCTCTTCCCTCGCCAGCCCACTGAACATTCTCCAGGTCAAAAGGGAGGGGGAGATCTCCTCGGCCCTCTCAGGGTCTCTGCCCGGGCCGCCGCCGCCGCAGACTGACGCAAAGCCCGTGAACAGGACGAGAGCACGGCGATATTGAAATGTTTTATTGACTGATTCTGTATTTGTATTTGGCCAGAGGCCAAGGGGGGGAGGGGGGGAGGGAGCGAGGGAGGTGTGGAGGCCCGTGTGTGTCTGTGTGCGAGGGAGGGAGGGAGTGTCTGTGCGTGTGTGCCTCTCTCCGGCCCGCTTCCGGGTCTGCCCGCAGAACCGCGGTCACGCGATCGAGGCACCGAACGAGCGAGGACGACTTGCGGGGGACGCGAGACCGCGCCGGTTGCCTGGGCGACCGGAGAGACAGGTTGCCCGGCACCGGACTTGGCCGCTGCAACGGACAGCGACCGGGTCCACCAGTGGACCGGATCTCTAACGGGCCGTGACTGGGCGCTGCTGTGTCAGTGTGTGTGTGGGGGGGCGGGGCGGTGTGCGTGTCCGTGGGGGTGCGTGTGTGTGTGTGTCAGGGTGGGGGGGGCGAGGCCGGCTGGGGTTGGCCTGGTGTGCTGGGGGCTGGGCGGGCGCGGGCGGATCAGGCAATAACTATGAACACGTTGATTTGATGGACTTATGTTTCAAAAGTACTTATTTGACCTAAGACACGACAGTCCCTACCTCTCTGAAAACAGTTGCAGTGTGCACCAGGACCGTTTCCACTCCTGTGGATGGTTGACGTACCGGCGGCGCCGGCCCAAACCCCAGGCCACCGGGGTCCGGCTTCGCTGCCCGCAGCAGGTGTCCTCCGCCGGAACCGAGATCGCACAGAGAAGCTGCCTCCTCGCTCCGAGGAAATCCCCAAATCCGCCCGGGGATCCGCTTGCCCGCCTGACCTTCCTCGGCACAGGAGGGGCCTAGGGGAGCAGTCCCTTCCACGACTCCGCGAAATTCCCTGTCCTGCAAGACAGGAGAGCTCTATGAGACTAGGGGGGTGAGAGAGAGGAGGAGAGGGAGACGGGGGCGGGGCGGGAGAGAGAGACACAGAGAGAGAGAGCGAGCGAGAGAGAGAGAAGCAGAGAACAGAGGAGAGAAGACAAGTGTCCCAAGCACCCTCCCGCTGCCGTGAATCGACCACGAGCCCGGGCTCCCGAGCGCTGGGCCACGCGTCTCCGTGGCCCCGTTAGTCAGGATGCGATGCGATGCGATGTGATGCGATGCGATCCGGCTGGCCTCACTGTGACGTGTGGCAATCGCGCAGCACCTGCCCGGTGGCGGCTGTGATAAGCTCCGCACAGAGGAGGTTGACAGCTGGCCGGGTCGGCGCACAGGGGGATGGGCCGTCAGGACGGGGGCGGGGCGAAGGGGGCGGGGCCGCGGCCGCCCTGAATGGTGGCAATTAGCAGCACACCTGCGCCCCGGGGAAAAGGAAGGCGGTGTGTAGGAGCAGGGTAGGGGCAAATGACACGCGGCAGTACCTGCCATGAAAACTACTTTCACGGGTCTGAGAAATGCAGGTGGGGGCCTCATCCCTTACACTTACTTCTTGACACCTGTGTCGCGTGGAAACAAAATCCACGTGAATCGGCCTCTCCGAGCTGTGTCGTCCGTTTGCTTCTCCTCTTTACACATGTCCACTTTTCCCAGACAAAAAGGGGGTTTGGTGGACTGAAGAGGGTGACGGAGGGATTCCTGGCAGGACACCGCGAACCACTCCTGTGGCGGCGGGCCCCGAACCGGCGGGGCAACCCCCCCAAAAGTCCCGCCCTAGGCGAGCGCCCCCCTCCACCCGTGTGTTTGGGCCGCCGCCCCGACAACCCACCAAGCTCCAGTCCGATGGAAAAGCGGCAGATGTGTTCCACGGGACACCCCTCTACTGCTCGGCCCGCCTGCCTCCAGCTTCCCATGGGCCGGGGGCCCTACCCTTTGGGCACTGTGAAGCTTTCGCCCCCACTCCTCCCCTTGCCTGGCGCTGGAATCTCTGCCAAGGGCAAGTGGTGCGGCTGGGCGAGGAGGAGGCCTACTAAGGAAACTTGCCTGCCGTCAACCCCTCCTTCCTGTTCTCCCGTGGGGAATCTTGGTGTGACTCCACATTGCTTCTTGAAGCAGTGAGTGTGTGGGGAAAGCCAAAGAGAATAAACTCATGAGGTGTTGCAGAGTTCCCTCTTCCCGCTCCCTCCTGCCCTCCCACTTGACCATACCCCCTGCCCCCCTCCCACTCCCTCTCAAAGGCCGCCTGTGATGAAAATGGGACCTGCACCGCCGCTCACAGACACCAGAGAGGTGTGACTGGACGATCCCCTGAATCACCGGCAGAGGGCTGTCCCCAGACTGGATCTTTGTGTTCTCATGGGGAAGGAGGTGGAGGAGACACTGCACATAACATCTGCTTTCCGCTCGCTCCGTGAATTTATTGCAACGTGAGTGCAAGTGAATGGAGCACAACCTGAACTCATGCACATTTATTACGGAAACGGAGCGAGCCCACCTACGCGTCTGGCCTAGGAAGCACAGGCAGGCTGTCAGCTCATCTAAAGAGCCTTTTCTGCCTCACATCCCCTTCTGTCTGGAAGTTTTTGTGTTTGAGTTCCTCGCCTAGATATTCCTGGTGCAGTTGGACTCCAAAAGTCTCCCCTTTTCTTTGGTCTATTCCTGGGAAGGACCTGCCTCTTTTGTCGCTTGGTTGCTTGGTTGCTTGGTCCATTCCTTTACACTCTTCTTTCCTCCTTCCTCTCTCCCTCCCTCCCTCCCTGCTGTCCCAACAACTTCAGGATGAGTGGTGTCTGAATTCTCCCCCTCTCCCCTTCCGTGCCCCCTCCTCTGCTGCACACTTCTGTGACAAATAGAGTCTGTTGGCCTGGTTCTCAAGACAAGGCCCTGCTAAACACGTCCCGCAAAGCTCTTTGGCTCTGTTTAACTTTCCTGCCTCGGTTTCTCCGTTCCTCTTCTCCCAGAATTATCCTGCCATTTCAGTGTCCAACTGCAAATCAAGGAAATACCCTCGGGTGAGGATTAACTGAAGAACCAGCACCAGCAGCAGCAGCAGCACCAGCAGCGGCAGCAGCGGCAGCAGCAGCTGCAGCAGAAGCACCACCAACACCAGGACCCGCACCAGCACCAGCACCAGCACCAGCACCAGCACCAGCACCAGCAACAACAAAGAATGACTCAAAAAACTCATCAGACTCAAAGATTACACCTCAGGTCCTGGGGTGAATTCTGTGGAAGGCCAGGAGACAAATAGGGGACCCTCTCTGACACATGCAGGAACTCCCTGACTTTCAAAGAGAGGGATTTTTGATGTCCTGACTTGTTTCTAGGTTCTCATTGCAGGGTAGTAAATATAAACATCACCTACGACCTCAGATCTGAACCCTTTTAAGAACACACAGTTCACTGGCATCTAGGACATATGTTCACATCCCCCTCCTGGGGTCCACTCCTTTGGGGTGATGTTTCAAACAACCCCTGGATCACGACTTAGGAGTCAGGGCTCTCCGGAGGAGAGTACCGTGTGTGTGCGCGCGTGTGCGCGTAGCAGGGGCCACATACACATAGGAACACAGGCGAGCTCAGGGGAGGCCTGTGTAGTGGCCTCACAGACCCAGAGACCTACACTAAACTCACTGATGGTCCAAATTACAAAGGTGTTAACTAAATTCACTTGATGGGGGGTTGCCCATGTCCTAGGCCCGGACCTACCCTTGGAAATCGGTGGTCGGAGGGAGGATCGGTGTGTCCTGTCTGTCCAGTTCAGTGCTCACCATCCATCCATCCACCCACCCACCCAACCATCTCTCCATCCATCCATGTGAAGGGTACCTAAAGGTGAGTTACCAAAATCGTCAGCTGGAGCACAGTGTTTCAGTACGAGTGTGCTTGTTGTTCCCGAGACACAGGGTTACTGAGTCCATTCATCCCCTACCAGGCCTGCCTGGACCCTCATCACTCCACACCGGCGTTTGGCCTGGGGAATCTATGACGCCGAGATGGACTCTTTAACTTCTCCTTGGATGCCCTGCACTTGCACCCCTAAACCGCCACCGCTCACCACCACCACCACCACCACCCAACCGCCACCTCACCCCCACCCACACCCTGCCCTTTCTCAGAGGGTGGAGGGCAGTTTTCGGCTTTGGCACATGGAGGCGAACTCTTTCAGCTCCAGACTGACCCTGCTCCCTTCCTGCAGCTTGGAATCAGTGGCCTAAGTGTGGGGGAGTTGTAGAAGCCTCAGGCAAAGTCCCAGGCTCTCTGCATTTGAATCAAGCCATTGCTGTTCCCTTGGAATAAGTGGCCCTGGCCTTCCCTTCCCACCCCCTAACCCCACCCCCACTCCCCAGGCCCAGCCCAGGCCAGGCCACCTTGCTTAGGCCCATGCCTGTCTTTCTGGAAAAGAGCAGGGTAGGGTTTTCATCCTAAGTTCTGCAGCAGGCCTCTGGGCCTCAGAAAATTCACGCATTGGGTGCCTGCGTGCCTGCCCGTGTGTGACTTGGGGAAGAAAGAGCAGGGACTACAGGGCCGTGGGCATGTGGGAGCTCTCTGTACAACTTCCTCAGTCTTGCCCTGAGCCCCAAAGGGCTCTAGCCAGAGAGGGAGGGAGGGAGGGAGGAAAGAGAGAAGCAAGAAAAAGAACACATACGTACAGCCTATTGAGAAAGAAGCACAAAGACCCACCTCCAGGTACTGAGGATGCCATTGTAATATTCTGAAGGGAAAAGGAGCAAAGGAAAGGCCAACTCTTCTAGGCTGGCTCCGGGGCGAGGTCAGCCACTGCCCCTGTGTGTTCTCCCCGGGGCCACCAGACATAAGCTACAAAGCGATCTACACATGGCTGCCTTCTGTGCTGGTCTTGGAGGTGCCTAGGCAATGTCAAGGTGGGGCCCAACGCTGGCTGCTACTACTGCCAGGCCTGGGGCCAGTGAGCCAGAGGAGGTATGGGGCTCGCTGAGGCCAGGTGTTGTTGGTTTCAGAGAATTTAGGACCTCGTGAAGCGGGAGCCAAGACAGGCCAATCCTAGGGAAAAATCAATGGACACCGCTTGGGTGGGCCTGAATGTTCCGTGGGGCGGGGCCTCAGGCAATCACCAGGGTGGCCCAGACAGTGGGTGCTAGGTCACCAGAGTCCCAGGGACGGTGCGCGCCCGCCCACCGGGCTGCCTGCCCCGCCAGGGAAGGGCTCACCCATGGAACAGCAGCCTCCACCAGCACGTGTGCCTGGGACAAAGCTGCCCCTCCAGCTCTCACCCCAATGCCAAAGGACTGACTCAGTTCTTCCCAGGGATGTCTCTGGTGCCTTTCAAGCTGCCGCTGTCCCTCCCTGCCACCCACCCCCACTCTGCAGCCCGCAGAAAGAGGGTCCCCGGAGCTCCGTGCGTGGGCAGGCCCTTTCAAAGGAACTGCCTGGGACCCCGGCAGCCTCAGCCTGGACCTCGATCCCCGGTGGTTTGCACAGCCACAAGGGATGGGGACGTCTCTTCCTGGTACTGGGATCCTGAGCTGGGTGGGGGCCCGGGGTGGGAAGGGAAACCCTTGCTCCTCAGGGAGGATGTTCCCAGTCGAGGTATCCCTCCTGATGTCTCACTACACTCTTAGGTCTCCCACCAGATCGTCTCCCTCCTCACGGGCCCGGAAGCCTTCCGTGAGAAACAAACCGCGCGGGCCGGCTCGGCGGCTGGCAGCCGCTCTTCCCTCGCCAGCCCACTGAACATTCTCCAGGTCAAAAGGGAGGGGGAGATCTCCTCGGCCCTCTCAGGGTCTCTGCCCGGGCCGCCGCCGCCGCAGACTGACGCAAAGCCCGTGAACAGGACGAGAGCACGGCGATATTGAAATGTTTTATTGACTGATTCTGTATTTGTATTTGGCCAGAGGCCAAGGGGGGGAGGGGGGGAGGGAGCGAGGGAGGTGTGGAGGCCCGTGTGTGTCTGTGTGCGAGGGAGGGAGGGAGTGTCTGTGCGTGTGTGCCTCTCTCCGGCCCGCTTCCGGGTCTGCCCGCAGAACCGCGGTCACGCGATCGAGGCACCGAACGAGCGAGGACGACTTGCGGGGGACGCGAGACCGCGCCGGTTGCCTGGGCGACCGGAGAGACAGGTTGCCCGGCACCGGACTTGGCCGCTGCAACGGACAGCGACCGGGTCCACCAGTGGACCGGATCTCTAACGGGCCGTGACTGGGCGCTGCTGTGTCAGTGTGTGTGTGGGGGGGCGGGGCGGTGTGCGTGTCCGTGGGGGTGCGTGTGTGTGTGTGTCAGGGTGGGGGGGGCGAGGCCGGCTGGGGTTGGCCTGGTGTGCTGGGGGCTGGGCGGGCGCGGGCGGATCAGGCAATAACTATGAACACGTTGATTTGATGGACTTATGTTTCAAAAGTACTTATTTGACCTAAGACACGACAGTCCCTACCTCTCTGAAAACAGTTGCAGTGTGCACCAGGACCGTTTCCACTCCTGTGGATGGTTGACGTACCGGCGGCGCCGGCCCAAACCCCAGGCCACCGGGGTCCGGCTTCGCTGCCCGCAGCAGGTGTCCTCCGCCGGAACCGAGATCGCACAGAGAAGCTGCCTCCTCGCTCCGAGGAAATCCCCAAATCCGCCCGGGGATCCGCTTGCCCGCCTGACCTTCCTCGGCACAGGAGGGGCCTAGGGGAGCAGTCCCTTCCACGACTCCGCGAAATTCCCTGTCCTGCAAGACAGGAGAGCTCTATGAGACTAGGGGGGTGAGAGAGAGGAGGAGAGGGAGACGGGGGCGGGGCGGGAGAGAGAGACACAGAGAGAGAGAGCGAGCGAGAGAGAGAGAGAGAGAAGCAGAGAACAGAGGAGAGAAGACAAGTGTCCCAAGCACCCTCCCGCTGCCGTGAATCGACCACGAGCCCGGGCTCCCGAGCGCTGGGCCACGCGTCTCCGTGGCCCCGTTAGTCAGGATGCGATGCGATGCGATGTGATGCGATGCGATCCGGCTGGCCTCACTGTGACGTGTGGCAATCGCGCAGCACCTGCCCGGTGGCGGCTGTGATAAGCTCCGCACAGAGGAGGTTGACAGCTGGCCGGGTCGGCGCACAGGGGGATGGGCCGTCAGGACGGGGGCGGGGCGAAGGGGGCGGGGCCGCGGCCGCCCTGAATGGTGGCAATTAGCAGCACACCTGCGCCCCGGGGAAAAGGAAGGCGGTGTGTAGGAGCAGGGTAGGGGCAAATGACACGCGGCAGTACCTGCCATGAAAACTACTTCTACTTTCACGGGTCTGAGAAATGCAGGTGGGGGCCTCATCCCTTACACTTACTTCTTGACACCTGTGTCGCGTGGAAACAAAATCCACGTGAATCGGCCTCTCCGAGCTGTGTCGTCCGTTTGCTTCTCCTCTTTACACATGTCCACTTCTCCCAGACAAAAAGGGGGTTTGGTGGACTGAAGAGGGTGACGGAGGGATTCCTGGCAGGACACCGCGAACCACTCCTGTGGCGGCGGGCCCCGAACCGGCGGGGCAACCCCCCCAAAAGTCCCGCCCTAGGCGAGCGCCCCCCTCCACCCGTGTGTTTGGGCCGCCGCCCCGACAACCCACCAAGCTCCAGTCCGATGGAAAAGCGGCAGATGTGTTCCACGGGACACCCCTCTACTGCTCGGCCCGCCTGCCTCCAGCTTCCCATGGGCCGGGGGCCCTACCCTTTGGGCACTGTGAAGCTTTCGCCCCCACTCCTCCCCTTGCCTGGCGCTGGAATCTCTGCCAAGGGCAAGTGGTGCGGCTGGGCGAGGAGGAGGCCTACTAAGGAAACTTGCCTGCCGTCAACCCCTCCTTCCTGTTCTCCCGTGGGGAATCTTGGTGTGACTCCACATTGCTTCTTGAAGCAGTGAGTGTGTGGGGAAAGCCAAAGAGAATAAACTCATGAGGTGTTGCAGAGTTCCCTCTTCCCGCTCCCTCCTGCCCTCCCACTTGACCATACCCCCTGCCCCCCTCCCACTCCCTCTCAAAGGCCGCCTGTGATGAAAATGGGACCTGCACCGCCGCTCACAGACACCAGAGAGGTGTGACTGGACGATCCCCTGAATCACCGGCAGAGGGCTGTCCCCAGACTGGATCTTTGTGTTCTCATGGGGAAGGAGGTGGAGGAGACACTGCACATAACATCTGCTTTCCGCTCGCTCCGTGAATTTATTGCAACGTGAGTGCAAGTGAATGGAGCACAACCTGAACTCATGCACATTTATTACGGAAACGGAGCGAGCCCACCTACGCGTCTGGCCTAGGAAGCACAGGCAGGCTGTCAGCTCATCTAAAGAGCCTTTTCTGCCTCACATCCCCTTCTGTCTGGAAGTTTTTGTGTTTGAGTTCCTCGCCTAGATATTCCTGGTGCAGTTGGACTCCAAAAGTCTCCCCTTTTCTTTGGTCTATTCCTGGGAAGGACCTGCCTCTTTTGTCGCTTGGTTGCTTGGTTGCTTGGTCCATTCCTTTACACTCTTCTTTCCTCCTTCCTCTCTCCCTCCCTCCCTCCCTGCTGTCCCAACAACTTCAGGATGAGTGGTGTCTGAATTCTCCCCCTCTCCCCTTCCGTGCCCCCTCCTCTGCTGCACACTTCTGTGACAAATAGAGTCTGTTGGCCTGGTTCTCAAGACAAGGCCCTGCTAAACACGTCCCGCAAAGCTCTTTGGCTCTGTTTAACTTTCCTGCCTCGGTTTCTCCGTTCCTCTTCTCCCAGAATTATCCTGCCATTTCAGTGTCCAACTGCAAATCAAGGAAATACCCTCGGGTGAGGATTAACTGAAGAACCAGCACCAGCAGCAGCAGCAGCACCAGCAGCGGCAGCAGCGGCAGCAGCAGCTGCAGCAGAAGCACCACCAACACCAGGACCCGCACCAGCACCAGCACCAGCACCAGCACCAGCACCAGCACCAGCAACAACAAAGAATGACTCAAAAAACTCATCAGACTCAAAGATTACACCTCAGGTCCTGGGGTGAATTCTGTGGAAGGCCAGGAGACAAATAGGGGACCCTCTCTGACACATGTAGGAACTCCCTGACTTTCAAAGAGAGGGATTTTTGATGTCCTGACTTGTTTCTAGGTTCTCATTGCAGGGTAGTAAATATAAACATCACCTACGACCTCAGATCTGAACCCTTTTAAGAACACACAGTTCACTGGCATCTAGGACATATGTTCACATCCCCCTCCTGGGGTCCACTCCTTTGGGGTGATGTTTCAAACAACCCCTGGATCACGACTTAGGAGTCAGGGCTCTCCGGAGGAGAGTACCGTGTGTGTGCGCGCGTGTGCGCGTAGCAGGGGCCACATACACATAGGAACACAGGCGAGCTCAGGGGAGGCCTGTGTAGTGGCCTCACAGACCCAGAGACCTACACTAAACTCACTGATGGTCCAAATTACAAAGGTGTTAACTAAATTCACTTGATGGGGGGTTGCCCATGTCCTAGGCCCGGACCTACCCTTGGAAATCGGTGGTCGGAGGGAGGATCGGTGTGTCCTGTCTGTCCAGTTCAGTGCTCACCATCCATCCATCCACCCACCCACCCAACCATCTCTCCATCCATCCATGTGAAGGGTACCTAAAGGTGAGTTACCAAAATCGTCAGCTGGAGCACAGTGTTTCAGTACGAGTGTGCTTGTTGTTACCGAGACACAGGGTTACTGAGTCCATTCATCCCCTACCAGGCCTCCCTGGACCCTCATCACTCCACACCGGCGTTTGGCCTGGGGAATCTATGACGCCGAGATGGACTCTTTAACTTCTCCTTGGATGCCCTGCACTTGCACCCCTAAACCGCCACCGCTCACCACCACCACCACCACCACCCAACCGCCACCTCACCCCCACCCACACCCTGCCCTTTCTCAGAGGGTGGAGGGCAGTTTTCGGCTTTGGCACATGGAGGCGAACTCTTTCAGCTCCAGACTGACCCTGCTCCCTTCCTGCAGCTTGGAATCAGTGGCCTAAGTGTGGGGGAGTTGTAGAAGCCTCAGGCAAAGTCCCAGGCTCTCTGCATTTGAATCAAGCCATTGCTGTTCCCTTGGAATAAGTGGCCCTGGCCTTCCCTTCCCACCCCCTAACCCCACCCCCACTCCCCAGGCCCAGCCCAGGCCAGGCCACCTTGCTTAGGCCCATGCCTGTCTTTCTGGAAAAGAGCAGGGTAGGGTTTTCATCCTAAGTTCTGCAGCAGGCCTCTGGGCCTCAGAAAATTCACGCATTGGGTGCCTGCGTGCCTGCCCGTGTGTGACTTGGGGAAGAAAGAGCAGGGACTACAGGGCCGTGGGCATGTGGGAGCTCTCTGTACAACTTCCTCAGTCTTGCCCTGAGCCCCAAAGGGCTCTAGCCAGAGAGGGAGGGAGGGAGGGAGGAAAGAGAGAAGCAAGAAAAAGAACACATACGTACAGCCTATTGAGAAAGAAGCACAAAGACCCACCTCCAGGTACTGAGGATGCCATTGTAATATTCTGAAAGGAAAAGGAGCAAAGGAAAGGCCAACTCTTCTAGGCTGGCTCCGGGGCGAGGTCAGCCACTGCCCCTGTGTGTTCTCCCCGGGGCCACCAGACATAAGCTACAAAGCGATCTACACATGGCTGCCTTCTGTGCTGGTCTTGGAGGTGCCTAGGCAATGTCAAGCTGGGGCCCAACGCTGGCTGCTACTACTGCCAGGCCTGGGGCCAGTGAGCCAGAGGAGGTATGGGGCTCGCTGAGGCCAGGTGTTGTTGGTTTCAGAGAATTTAGGACCTCGTGAAGCGGGAGCCAAGACAGGCCAATCCTAGGGAAAAATCAATGGACACCGCTTGGGTGGGCCTGAATGTGCCGTGGGGCGGGGCCTCAGGCAATCACCAGGGTGGCCCAGACAGCGGGTGCTAGGTCACCAGAGTCCCAGGGACGGTGCGCGCCCGCCCACCGGGCTGCCTGCCCCGCCAGGGAAGGGCTCACCCATGGAACAGCAGCCTCCACCAGCACGTGTGCCTGGGACAAAGCTGCCCCTCCAGCTCTCACCCCAATGCCAAAGGACTGACTCAGTTCTTCCCAGGGATGTCTCTGGTGCCTTTCAAGCTGCCGCTGTCCCTCCCTGCCACCCACCCCCACTCTGCAGCCCGCAGAAAGAGGGTCCCCGGAGCTCCGTGCGTGGGCAGGCCCTTTCAAAGGAACTGCCTGGGACCCCGGCAGCCTCAGCCTGGACCTCGATCCCCGGTGGTTTGCACAGCCACAAGGGATGGGGACGTCTCTTCCTGGTACTGGGATCCTGAGCTGGGTGGGGGCCCGGGGTGGGAAGGGAAACCCTTGCTCCTCAGGGAGGATGTTCCCAGTCGAGGTATCCCTCCTGATGTCTCACTACACTCTTAGGTCTCCCACCAGATCGTCTCCCTCCTCACGGGCCCGGAAGCCTTCCGTGAGAAACAAACCGCGCGGGCCGGCTCGGCGGCTGGCAGCCGCTCTTCCCTCGCCAGCCCACTGAACATTCTCCAGGTCGAAAGGGAGGGGGAGATCTCCTCGGCCCTCTCAGGGTCTCTGCCCGGGCCGCCGCCGCCGCAGACTGACGCAAAGCCCGTGAACAGGACGAGAGCACGGCGATATTGAAATGTTTTATTGACTGATTCTGTATTTGTATTTGGCCAGAGGCCAAGGGGGGGAGGGGGGGAGGGAGCGAGGGAGGTGTGGAGGCCCGTGTGTGTCTGTGTGCGAGGGAGGGAGGGAGTGTCTGTGCGTGTGTGCCTCTCTCCGGCCCGCTTCCGGGTCTGCCCGCAGAACCGCGGTCACGCGATCGAGGCACCGAACGAGCGAGGACGACTTGCGGGGGACGCGAGACCGCGCCGGTTGCCTGGGCGACCGGAGAGACAGGTTGCCCGGCACCGGACTTGGCCGCTGCAACGGACAGCGACCGGGTCCACCAGTGGACCGGATCTCTAACGGGCCGTGACTGGGCGCTGCTGTGTCAGTGTGTGTGTGGGGGGGCGGGGCGGTGTGCGTGTCCGTGGGGGTGCGTGTGTGTGTGTGTCAGGGTGGGGGGGGCGAGGCCGGCTGGGGTTGGCCTGGTGTGCTGGGGGCTGGGCGGGCGCGGGCGGATCAGGCAATAACTATGAACACGTTGATTTGATGGACTTATGTTTCAAAAGTACTTATTTGACCTAAGACACGACAGTCCCTACCTCTCTGAAAACAGTTGCAGTGTGCACCAGGACCGTTTCCACTCCTGTGGATGGTTGACGTACCGGCGGCGCCGGCCCAAACCCCAGGCCACCGGGGTCCGGCTTCGCTGCCCGCAGCAGGTGTCCTCCGCCGGAACCGAGATCGCACAGAGAAGCTGCCTCCTCGCTCCGAGGAAATCCCCAAATCCGCCCGGGGATCCGCTTGCCCGCCTGACCTTCCTCGGCACAGGAGGGGCCTAGGGGAGCAGTCCCTTCCACGACTCCGCGAAATTCCCTGTCCTGCAAGACAGGAGAGCTCTATGAGACTAGGGGGGTGAGAGAGAGGAGGAGAGGGAGACGGGGGCGGGGCGGGAGAGAGAGACACAGAGAGAGAGAGCGAGCGAGAGAGAGAGAGAAGCAGAGAACAGAGGAGAGAAGACAAGTGTCCCAAGCACCCTCCCGCTGCCGTGAATCGACCACGAGCCCGGGCTCCCGAGCGCTGGGCCACGCGTCTCCGTGGCCCCGTTAGTCAGGATGCGATGCGATGCGATGTGATGCGATGCGATCCGGCTGGCCTCACTGTGACGTGTGGCAATCGCGCAGCACCTGCCCGGTGGCGGCTGTGATAAGCTCCGCACAGAGGAGGTTGACAGCTGGCCGGGTCGGCGCACAGGGGGATGGGCCGTCAGGACGGGGGCGGGGCGAAGGGGGCGGGGCCGCGGCCGCGGCCGCCCTGAATGGTGGCAATTAGCAGCACACCTGCGCCCCGGGGAAAAGGAAGGCGGTGTGTAGGAGCAGGGTAGGGGCAAATGACACGCGGCAGTACCTGCCATGAAAACTACTTTCACGGGTCTGAGAAATGCAGGTGGGGGCCTCATCCCTTACACTTACTTCTTGACACCTGTGTCGCGTGGAAACAAAATCCACGTGAATCGGCCTCTCCGAGCTGTGTCGTCCGTTTGCTTCTCCTCTTTACACATGTCCACTTCTCCCAGACAAAAAGGGGGTTTGGTGGACTGAAGAGGGTGACGGAGGGATTCCTGGCAGGACACCGCGAACCACTCCTGTGGCGGCGGGCCCCGAACCGGCGGGGCAACCCCCCCAAAAGTCCCGCCCTAGGCGAGCGCCCCCCTCCACCCGTGTGTTTGGGCCGCCGCCCCGACAACCCACCAAGCTCCAGTCCGATGGAAAAGCGGCAGATGTGTTCCACGGGACACCCCTCTACTGCTCGGCCCGCCTGCCTCCAGCTTCCCATGGGCCGGGGGCCCTACCCTTTGGGCACTGTGAAGCTTTCGCCCCCACTCCTCCCCTTGCCTGGCGCTGGAATCTCTGCCAAGGGCAAGTGGTGCGGCTGGGCGAGGAGGAGGCCTACTAAGGAAACTTGCCTGCCGTCAACCCCTCCTTCCTGTTCTCCCGTGGGGAATCTTGGTGTGACTCCACATTGCTTCTTGAAGCAGTGAGTGTGTGGGGAAAGCCAAAGAGAATAAACTCATGAGGTGTTGCAGAGTTCCCTCTTCCCGCTCCCTCCTGCCCTCCCACTTGACCATACCCCCTGCCCCCCTCCCACTCCCTCTCAAAGGCCGCCTGTGATGAAAATGGGACCTGCACCGCCGCTCACAGACACCAGAGAGGTGTGACTGGACGATCCCCTGAATCACCGGCAGAGGGCTGTCCCCAGACTGGATCTTTGTGTTCTCATGGGGAAGGAGGTGGAGGAGACACTGCACATAACATCTGCTTTCCGCTCGCTCCGTGAATTTATTGCAACGTGAGTGCAAGTGAATGGAGCACAACCTGAACTCATGCACATTTATTACGGAAACGGAGCGAGCCCACCTACGCGTCTGGCCTAGGAAGCACAGGCAGGCTGTCAGCTCATCTAAAGAGCCTTTTCTGCCTCACATCCCCTTCTGTCTGGAAGTTTTTGTGTTTGAGTTCCTCGCCTAGATATTCCTGGTGCAGTTGGACTCCAAAAGTCTCCCCTTTTCTTTGGTCTATTCCTGGGAAGGACCTGCCTCTTTTGTCGCTTGGTTGCTTGGTTGCTTGGTCCATTCCTTTACACTCTTCTTTCCTCCTTCCTCTCTCCCTCCCTCCCTCCCTGCTGTCCCAACAACTTCAGGATGAGTGGTGTCTGAATTCTCCCCCTCTCCCCTTCCGTGCCCCCTCCTCTGCTGCACACTTCTGTGACAAATAGAGTCTGTTGGCCTGGTTCTCAAGACAAGGCCCTGCTAAACACGTCCCGCAAAGCTCTTTGGCTCTGTTTAACTTTCCTGCCTCGGTTTCTCCGTTCCTCTTCTCCCAGAATTATCCTGCCATTTCAGTGTCCAACTGCAAATCAAGGAAATACCCTCGGGTGAGGATTAACTGAAGAACCAGCACCAGCAGCAGCAGCAGCACCAGCAGCGGCAGCAGCGGCAGCAGCAGCTGCAGCAGAAGCACCACCAACACCAGGACCCGCACCAGCACCAGCACCAGCACCAGCACCAGCACCAGCACCAGCAACAACAAAGAATGACTCAAAAAACTCATCAGACTCAAAGATTACACCTCAGGTCCTGGGGTGAATTCTGTGGAAGGCCAGGAGACAAATAGGGGACCCTCTCTGACACATGTAGGAACTCCCTGACTTTCAAAGAGAGGGATTTTTGATGTCCTGACTTGTTTCTAGGTTCTCATTGCAGGGTAGTAAATATAAACATCACCTACGACCTCAGATCTGAACCCTTTTAAGAACACACAGTTCACTGGCATCTAGGACATATGTTCACATCCCCCTCCTGGGGTCCACTCCTTTGGGGTGATGTTTCAAACAACCCCTGGATCACGACTTAGGAGTCAGGGCTCTCCGGAGGAGAGTACCGTGTGTGTGCGCGCGTGTGCGCGTAGCAGGGGCCACATACACATAGGAACACAGGCGAGCTCAGGGGAGGCCTGTGTAGTGGCCTCACAGACCCAGAGACCTACACTAAACTCACTGATGGTCCAAATTACAAAGGTGTTAACTAAATTCACTTGATGGGGGGTTGCCCATGTCCTAGGCCCGGACCTACCCTTGGAAATCGGTGGTCGGAGGGAGGATCGGTGTGTCCTGTCTGTCCAGTTCAGTGCTCACCATCCATCCATCCACCCACCCACCCAACCATCTCTCCATCCATCCATGTGAAGGGTACCTAAAGGTGAGTTACCAAAATCGTCAGCTGGAGCACAGTGTTTCAGTACGAGTGTGCTTGTTGTTACCGAGACACAGGGTTACTGAGTCCATTCATCCCCTACCAGGCCTCCCTGGACCCTCATCACTCCACACCGGCGTTTGGCCTGGGGAATCTATGACGCCGAGATGGACTCTTTAACTTCTCCTTGGATGCCCTGCACTTGCACCCCTAAACCGCCACCGCTCACCACCACCACCACCACCACCCAACCGCCACCTCACCCCCACCCACACCCTGCCCTTTCTCAGAGGGTGGAGGGCAGTTTTCGGCTTTGGCACATGGAGGCGAACTCTTTCAGCTCCAGACTGACCCTGCTCCCTTCCTGCAGCTTGGAATCAGTGGCCTAAGTGTGGGGGAGTTGTAGAAGCCTCAGGCAAAGTCCCAGGCTCTCTGCATTTGAATCAAGCCATTGCTGTTCCCTTGGAATAAGTGGCCCTGGCCTTCCCTTCCCACCCCCTAACCCCACCCCCACTCCCCAGGCCCAGCCCAGGCCAGGCCACCTTGCTTAGGCCCATGCCTGTCTTTCTGGAAAAGAGCAGGGTAGGGTTTTCATCCTAAGTTCTGCAGCAGGCCTCTGGGCCTCAGAAAATTCACGCATTGGGTGCCTGCGTGCCTGCCCGTGTGTGACTTGGGGAAGAAAGAGCAGGGACTACAGGGCCGTGGGCATGTGGGAGCTCTCTGTACAACTTCCTCAGTCTTGCCCTGAGCCCCAAAGGGCTCTAGCCAGAGAGGGAGGGAGGGAGGGAGGAAAGAGAGAAGCAAGAAAAAGAACACATACGTACAGCCTATTGAGAAAGAAGCACAAAGACCCACCTCCAGGTACTGAGGATGCCATTGTAATATTCTGAAAGGAAAAGGAGCAAAGGAAAGGCCAACTCTTCTAGGCTGGCTCCGGGGCGAGGTCAGCCACTGCCCCTGTGTGTTCTCCCCGGGGCCACCAGACATAAGCTACAAAGCGATCTACACATGGCTGCCTTCTGTGCTGGTCTTGGAGGTGCCTAGGCAATGTCAAGCTGGGGCCCAACGCTGGCTGCTACTACTGCCAGGCCTGGGGCCAGTGAGCCAGAGGAGGTATGGGGCTCGCTGAGGCCAGGTGTTGTTGGTTTCAGAGAATTTAGGACCTCGTGAAGCGGGAGCCAAGACAGGCCAATCCTAGGGAAAAATCAATGGACACCGCTTGGGTGGGCCTGAATGTGCCGTGGGGCGGGGCCTCAGGCAATCACCAGGGTGGCCCAGACAGCGGGTGCTAGGTCACCAGAGTCCCAGGGACGGTGCGCGCCCGCCCACCGGGCTGCCTGCCCCGCCAGGGAAGGGCTCACCCATGGAACAGCAGCCTCCACCAGCACGTGTGCCTGGGACAAAGCTGCCCCTCCAGCTCTCACCCCAATGCCAAAGGACTGACTCAGTTCTTCCCAGGGATGTCTCTGGTGCCTTTCAAGCTGCCGCTGTCCCTCCCTGCCACCCACCCCCACTCTGCAGCCCGCAGAAAGAGGGTCCCCGGAGCTCCGTGCGTGGGCAGGCCCTTTCAAAGGAACTGCCTGGGACCCCGGCAGCCTCAGCCTGGACCTCGATCCCCGGTGGTTTGCACAGCCACAAGGGATGGGGACGTCTCTTCCTGGTACTGGGATCCTGAGCTGGGTGGGGGCCCGGGGTGGGAAGGGAAACCCTTGCTCCTCAGGGAGGATGTTCCCAGTCGAGGTATCCCTCCTGATGTCTCACTACACTCTTAGGTCTCCCACCAGATCGTCTCCCTCCTCACGGGCCCGGAAGCCTTCCGTGAGAAACAAACCGCGCGGGCCGGCTCGGCGGCTGGCAGCCGCTCTTCCCTCGCCAGCCCACTGAACATTCTCCAGGTCGAAAGGGAGGGGGAGATCTCCTCGGCCCTCTCAGGGTCTCTGCCCGGGCCGCCGCCGCCGCAGACTGACGCAAAGCCCGTGAACAGGACGAGAGCACGGCGATATTGAAATGTTTTATTGACTGATTCTGTATTTGTATTTGGCCAGAGGCCAAGGGGGGGAGGGGGGGAGGGAGCGAGGGAGGTGTGGAGGCCCGTGTGTGTCTGTGTGCGAGGGAGGGAGGGAGTGTCTGTGCGTGTGTGCCTCTCTCCGGCCCGCTTCCGGGTCTGCCCGCAGAACCGCGGTCACGCGATCGAGGCACCGAACGAGCGAGGACGACTTGCGGGGGACGCGAGACCGCGCCGGTTGCCTGGGCGACCGGAGAGACAGGTTGCCCGGCACCGGACTTGGCCGCTGCAACGGACAGCGACCGGGTCCACCAGTGGACCGGATCTCTAACGGGCCGTGACTGGGCGCTGCTGTGTCAGTGTGTGTGTGGGGGGGCGGGGCGGTGTGCGTGTCCGTGGGGGTGCGTGTGTGTGTGTGTCAGGGTGGGGGGGGCGAGGCCGGCTGGGGTTGGCCTGGTGTGCTGGGGGCTGGGCGGGCGCGGGCGGATCAGGCAATAACTATGAACACGTTGATTTGATGGACTTATGTTTCAAAAGTACTTATTTGACCTAAGACACGACAGTCCCTACCTCTCTGAAAACAGTTGCAGTGTGCACCAGGACCGTTTCCACTCCTGTGGATGGTTGACGTACCGGCGGCGCCGGCCCAAACCCCAGGCCACCGGGGTCCGGCTTCGCTGCCCGCAGCAGGTGTCCTCCGCCGGAACCGAGATCGCACAGAGAAGCTGCCTCCTCGCTCCGAGGAAATCCCCAAATCCGCCCGGGGATCCGCTTGCCCGCCTGACCTTCCTCGGCACAGGAGGGGCCTAGGGGAGCAGTCCCTTCCACGACTCCGCGAAATTCCCTGTCCTGCAAGACAGGAGAGCTCTATGAGACTAGGGGGGTGAGAGAGAGGAGGAGAGGGAGACGGGGGCGGGGCGGGAGAGAGAGACACAGAGAGAGAGAGCGAGCGAGAGAGAGAGAGAAGCAGAGAACAGAGGAGAGAAGACAAGTGTCCCAAGCACCCTCCCGCTGCCGTGAATCGACCACGAGCCCGGGCTCCCGAGCGCTGGGCCACGCGTCTCCGTGGCCCCGTTAGTCAGGATGCGATGCGATGCGATGTGATGCGATGCGATCCGGCTGGCCTCACTGTGACGTGTGGCAATCGCGCAGCACCTGCCCGGTGGCGGCTGTGATAAGCTCCGCACAGAGGAGGTTGACAGCTGGCCGGGTCGGCGCACAGGGGGATGGGCCGTCAGGACGGGGGCGGGGCGAAGGGGGCGGGGCCGCGGCCGCGGCCGCCCTGAATGGTGGCAATTAGCAGCACACCTGCGCCCCGGGGAAAAGGAAGGCGGTGTGTAGGAGCAGGGTAGGGGCAAATGACACGCGGCAGTACCTGCCATGAAAACTACTTTCACGGGTCTGAGAAATGCAGGTGGGGGCCTCATCCCTTACACTTACTTCTTGACACCTGTGTCGCGTGGAAACAAAATCCACGTGAATCGGCCTCTCCGAGCTGTGTCGTCCGTTTGCTTCTCCTCTTTACACATGTCCACTTCTCCCAGACAAAAAGGGGGTTTGGTGGACTGAAGAGGGTGACGGAGGGATTCCTGGCAGGACACCGCGAACCACTCCTGTGGCGGCGGGCCCCGAACCGGCGGGGCAACCCCCCCAAAAGTCCCGCCCTAGGCGAGCGCCCCCCTCCACCCGTGTGTTTGGGCCGCCGCCCCGACAACCCACCAAGCTCCAGTCCGATGGAAAAGCGGCAGATGTGTTCCACGGGACACCCCTCTACTGCTCGGCCCGCCTGCCTCCAGCTTCCCATGGGCCGGGGGCCCTACCCTTTGGGCACTGTGAAGCTTTCGCCCCCACTCCTCCCCTTGCCTGGCGCTGGAATCTCTGCCAAGGGCAAGTGGTGCGGCTGGGCGAGGAGGAGGCCTACTAAGGAAACTTGCCTGCCGTCAACCCCTCCTTCCTGTTCTCCCGTGGGGAATCTTGGTGTGACTCCACATTGCTTCTTGAAGCAGTGAGTGTGTGGGGAAAGCCAAAGAGAATAAACTCATGAGGTGTTGCAGAGTTCCCTCTTCCCGCTCCCTCCTGCCCTCCCACTTGACCATACCCCCTGCCCCCCTCCCACTCCCTCTCAAAGGCCGCCTGTGATGAAAATGGGACCTGCACCGCCGCTCACAGACACCAGAGAGGTGTGACTGGACGATCCCCTGAATCACCGGCAGAGGGCTGTCCCCAGACTGGATCTTTGTGTTCTCATGGGGAAGGAGGTGGAGGAGACACTGCACATAACATCTGCTTTCCGCTCGCTCCGTGAATTTATTGCAACGTGAGTGCAAGTGAATGGAGCACAACCTGAACTCATGCACATTTATTACGGAAACGGAGCGAGCCCACCTACGCGTCTGGCCTAGGAAGCACAGGCAGGCTGTCAGCTCATCTAAAGAGCCTTTTCTGCCTCACATCCCCTTCTGTCTGGAAGTTTTTGTGTTTGAGTTCCTCGCCTAGATATTCCTGGTGCAGTTGGACTCCAAAAGTCTCCCCTTTTCTTTGGTCTATTCCTGGGAAGGACCTGCCTCTTTTGTCGCTTGGTTGCTTGGTTGCTTGGTCCATTCCTTTACACTCTTCTTTCCTCCTTCCTCTCTCCCTCCCTCCCTCCCTGCTGTCCCAACAACTTCAGGATGAGTGGTGTCTGAATTCTCCCCCTCTCCCCTTCCGTGCCCCCTCCTCTGCTGCACACTTCTGTGACAAATAGAGTCTGTTGGCCTGGTTCTCAAGACAAGGCCCTGCTAAACACGTCCCGCAAAGCTCTTTGGCTCTGTTTAACTTTCCTGCCTCGGTTTCTCCGTTCCTCTTCTCCCAGAATTATCCTGCCATTTCAGTGTCCAACTGCAAATCAAGGAAATACCCTCGGGTGAGGATTAACTGAAGAACCAGCACCAGCAGCAGCAGCAGCACCAGCAGCGGCAGCAGCGGCAGCAGCAGCTGCAGCAGAAGCACCACCAACACCAGGACCCGCACCAGCACCAGCACCAGCACCAGCACCAGCACCAGCACCAGCAACAACAAAGAATGACTCAAAAAACTCATCAGACTCAAAGATTACACCTCAGGTCCTGGGGTGAATTCTGTGGAAGGCCAGGAGACAAATAGGGGACCCTCTCTGACACATGTAGGAACTCCCTGACTTTCAAAGAGAGGGATTTTTGATGTCCTGACTTGTTTCTAGGTTCTCATTGCAGGGTAGTAAATATAAACATCACCTACGACCTCAGATCTGAACCCTTTTAAGAACACACAGTTCACTGGCATCTAGGACATATGTTCACATCCCCCTCCTGGGGTCCACTCCTTTGGGGTGATGTTTCAAACAACCCCTGGATCACGACTTAGGAGTCAGGGCTCTCCGGAGGAGAGTACCGTGTGTGTGCGCGCGTGTGCGCGTAGCAGGGGCCACATACACATAGGAACACAGGCGAGCTCAGGGGAGGCCTGTGTAGTGGCCTCACAGACCCAGAGACCTACACTAAACTCACTGATGGTCCAAATTACAAAGGTGTTAACTAAATTCACTTGATGGGGGGTTGCCCATGTCCTAGGCCCGGACCTACCCTTGGAAATCGGTGGTCGGAGGGAGGATCGGTGTGTCCTGTCTGTCCAGTTCAGTGCTCACCATCCATCCATCCACCCACCCACCCAACCATCTCTCCATCCATCCATGTGAAGGGTACCTAAAGGTGAGTTACCAAAATCGTCAGCTGGAGCACAGTGTTTCAGTACGAGTGTGCTTGTTGTTACCGAGACACAGGGTTACTGAGTCCATTCATCCCCTACCAGGCCTCCCTGGACCCTCATCACTCCACACCGGCGTTTGGCCTGGGGAATCTATGACGCCGAGATGGACTCTTTAACTTCTCCTTGGATGCCCTGCACTTGCACCCCTAAACCGCCACCGCTCACCACCACCACCACCACCACCCAACCGCCACCTCACCCCCACCCACACCCTGCCCTTTCTCAGAGGGTGGAGGGCAGTTTTCGGCTTTGGCACATGGAGGCGAACTCTTTCAGCTCCAGACTGACCCTGCTCCCTTCCTGCAGCTTGGAATCAGTGGCCTAAGTGTGGGGGAGTTGTAGAAGCCTCAGGCAAAGTCCCAGGCTCTCTGCATTTGAATCAAGCCATTGCTGTTCCCTTGGAATAAGTGGCCCTGGCCTTCCCTTCCCACCCCCTAACCCCACCCCCACTCCCCAGGCCCAGCCCAGGCCAGGCCACCTTGCTTAGGCCCATGCCTGTCTTTCTGGAAAAGAGCAGGGTAGGGTTTTCATCCTAAGTTCTGCAGCAGGCCTCTGGGCCTCAGAAAATTCACGCATTGGGTGCCTGCGTGCCTGCCCGTGTGTGACTTGGGGAAGAAAGAGCAGGGACTACAGGGCCGTGGGCATGTGGGAGCTCTCTGTACAACTTCCTCAGTCTTGCCCTGAGCCCCAAAGGGCTCTAGCCAGAGAGGGAGGGAGGGAGGGAGGAAAGAGAGAAGCAAGAAAAAGAACACATACGTACAGCCTATTGAGAAAGAAGCACAAAGACCCACCTCCAGGTACTGAGGATGCCATTGTAATATTCTGAAAGGAAAAGGAGCAAAGGAAAGGCCAACTCTTCTAGGCTGGCTCCGGGGCGAGGTCAGCCACTGCCTCTGTGTGTTCTCCCCGGGGCCACCAGACATAAGCTACAAAGCGATCTACACATGGCTGCCTTCTGTGCTGGTCTTGGAGGTGCCTAGGCAATGTCAAGCTGGGGCCCAACGCTGGCTGCTACTACTGCCAGGCCTGGGGCCAGTGAGCCAGAGGAGGTATGGGGCTCGCTGAGGCCAGGTGTTGTTGGTTTCAGAGAATTTAGGACCTCGTGAAGCGGGAGCCAAGACAGGCCAATCCTAGGGAAAAATCAATGGACACCGCTTGGGTGGGCCTGAATGTACCGTGGGGCGGGGCCTCAGGCAATCACCAGGGTGGCCCAGACAGCGGGTGCTAGGTCACCAGAGTCCCAGGGACGGTGCGCGCCCGCCCACCGGGCTGCCTGCCCCGCCAGGGAAGGGCTCACCCATGGAACAGCAGCCTCCACCAGCACGTGTGCCTGGGACAAAGCTGCCCCTCCAGCTCTCACCCCAATGCCAAAGGACTGACTCAGTTCTTCCCAGGGATGTCTCTGGTGCCTTTCAAGCTGCCGCTGTCCCTCCCTGCCACCCACCCCCACTCTGCAGCCCGCAGAAAGAGGGTCCCCGGAGCTCCGTGCGTGGGCAGGCCCTTTCAAAGGAACTGCCTGGGACCCCGGCAGCCTCAGCCTGGACCTCGATCCCCGGTGGTTTGCACAGCCACAAGGGATGGGGACGTCTCTTCCTGGTACTGGGATCCTGAGCTGGGTGGGGGCCCGGGGTGGGAAGGGAAACCCTTGCTCCTCAGGGAGGATGTTCCCAGTCGAGGTATCCCTCCTGATGTCTCACTACACTCTTAGGTCTCCCACCAGATCGTCTCCCTCCTCACGGGCCCGGAAGCCTTCCGTGAGAAACGAACCGCGCGGGCCGGCTCGGCGGCTGGCAGCCGCTCTTCCCTCGCCAGCCCACTGAACATTCTCCAGGTCGAAAGGGAGGGGGAGACCTCCTCGGCCCTCTCAGGGTCTCTGCCCGGGCCGCCGCCGCCGCAGACTGACGCAAAGCCCGTGAACAGGACGAGAGCACGGCGATATTGAAATGTTTTATTGACTGATTCTGTATTTGTATTTGGCCAGAGGCCAAGGGGGGGAGGGGGGGAGGGAGCGAGGGAGGTGTGGAGGCCCGTGTGTGTCTGTGTGCGAGGGAGGGAGGGAGTGTCTGTGCGTGTGTGCCTCTCTCCGGCCCGCTTCCGGGTCTGCCCGCAGAACCGCGGTCACGCGATCGAGGCACCGAACGAGCGAGGACGACTTGCGGGGGACGCGAGACCGCGCCGGTTGCCTGGGCGACCGGAGAGACAGGTTGCCCGGCACCGGACTTGGCCGCTGCAACGGACAGCGACCGGGTCCACCAGTGGACCGGATCTCTAACGGGCCGTGACTGGGCGCTGCTGTGTCAGTGTGTGTGTGGGGGGGCGGGGCGGTGTGCGTGTCCGTGGGGGTGCGTGTGTGTGTGTGTCAGGGTGGGGGGGGCGAGGCCGGCTGGGGTTGGCCTGGTGTGCTGGGGGCTGGGCGGGCGCGGGCGGATCAGGCAATAACTATGAACACGTTGATTTGATGGACTTATGTTTCAAAAGTACTTATTTGACCTAAGACACGACAGTCCCTACCTCTCTGAAAACAGTTGCAGTGTGCACCAGGACCGTTTCCACTCCTGTGGATGGTTGACGTACCGGCGGCGCCGGCCCAAACCCCAGGCCACCGGGGTCCGGCTTCGCTGCCCGCAGCAGGTGTCCTCCGCCGGAACCGAGATCGCACAGAGAAGCTGCCTCCTCGCTCCGAGGAAATCCCCAAATCCGCCCGGGGATCCGCTTGCCCGCCTGACCTTCCTCGGCACAGGAGGGGCCTAGGGGAGCAGTCCCTTCCACGACTCCGCGAAATTCCCTGTCCTGCAAGACAGGAGAGCTCTATGAGACTAGGGGGGTGAGAGAGAGGAGGAGAGGGAGACGGGGGCGGGGCGGGAGAGAGAGACACAGAGAGAGAGAGCGAGCGAGAGAGAGAGAGAAGCAGAGAACAGAGGAGAGAAGACAAGTGTCCCAAGCACCCTCCCGCTGCCGTGAATCGACCACGAGCCCGGGCTCCCGAGCGCTGGGCCACGCGTCTCCGTGGCCCCGTTAGTCAGGATGCGATGCGATGCGATGTGATGCGATGCGATCCGGCTGGCCTCACTGTGACGTGTGGCAATCGCGCAGCACCTGCCCGGTGGCGGCTGTGATAAGCTCCGCACAGAGGAGGTTGACAGCTGGCCGGGTCGGCGCACAGGGGGATGGGCCGTCAGGACGGGGGCGGGGCGAAGGGGGCGGGGCCGCGGCCGCGGCCGCCCTGAATGGTGGCAATTAGCAGCACACCTGCGCCCCGGGGAAAAGGAAGGCGGTGTGTAGGAGCAGGGTAGGGGCAAATGACACGCGGCAGTACCTGCCATGAAAACTACTTTCACGGGTCTGAGAAATGCAGGTGGGGGCCTCATCCCTTACACTTACTTCTTGACACCTGTGTCGCGTGGAAACAAAATCCACGTGAATCGGCCTCTCCGAGCTGTGTCGTCCGTTTGCTTCTCCTCTTTACACATGTCCACTTCTCCCAGACAAAAAGGGGGTTTGGTGGACTGAAGAGGGTGACGGAGGGATTCCTGGCAGGACACCGCGAACCACTCCTGTGGCGGCGGGCCCCGAACCGGCGGGGCAACCCCCCCAAAAGTCCCGCCCTAGGCGAGCGCCCCCCTCCACCCGTGTGTTTGGGCCGCCGCCCCGACAACCCACCAAGCTCCAGTCCGATGGAAAAGCGGCAGATGTGTTCCACGGGACACCCCTCTACTGCTCGGCCCGCCTGCCTCCAGCTTCCCATGGGCCGGGGGCCCTACCCTTTGGGCACTGTGAAGCTTTCGCCCCCACTCCTCCCCTTGCCTGGCGCTGGAATCTCTGCCAAGGGCAAGTGGTGCGGCTGGGCGAGGAGGAGGCCTACTAAGGAAACTTGCCTGCCGTCAACCCCTCCTTCCTGTTCTCCCGTGGGGAATCTTGGTGTGACTCCACATTGCTTCTTGAAGCAGTGAGTGTGTGGGGAAAGCCAAAGAGAATAAACTCATGAGGTGTTGCAGAGTTCCCTCTTCCCGCTCCCTCCTGCCCTCCCACTTGACCATACCCCCTGCCCCCCTCCCACTCCCTCTCAAAGGCCGCCTGTGATGAAAATGGGACCTGCACCGCCGCTCACAGACACCAGAGAGGTGTGACTGGACGATCCCCTGAATCACCGGCAGAGGGCTGTCCCCAGACTGGATCTTTGTGTTCTCATGGGGAAGGAGGTGGAGGAGACACTGCACATAACATCTGCTTTCCGCTCGCTCCGTGAATTTATTGCAACGTGAGTGCAAGTGAATGGAGCACAACCTGAACTCATGCACATTTATTACGGAAACGGAGCGAGCCCACCTACGCGTCTGGCCTAGGAAGCACAGGCAGGCTGTCAGCTCATCTAAAGAGCCTTTTCTGCCTCACATCCCCTTCTGTCTGGAAGTTTTTGTGTTTGAGTTCCTCGCCTAGATATTCCTGGTGCAGTTGGACTCCAAAAGTCTCCCCTTTTCTTTGGTCTATTCCTGGGAAGGACCTGCCTCTTTTGTCGCTTGGTTGCTTGGTTGCTTGGTCCATTCCTTTACACTCTTCTTTCCTCCTTCCTCTCTCCCTCCCTCCCTCCCTGCTGTCCCAACAACTTCAGGATGAGTGGTGTCTGAATTCTCCCCCTCTCCCCTTCCGTGCCCCCTCCTCTGCTGCACACTTCTGTGACAAATAGAGTCTGTTGGCCTGGTTCTCAAGACAAGGCCCTGCTAAACACGTCCCGCAAAGCTCTTTGGCTCTGTTTAACTTTCCTGCCTCGGTTTCTCCGTTCCTCTTCTCCCAGAATTATCCTGCCATTTCAGTGTCCAACTGCAAATCAAGGAAATACCCTCGGGTGAGGATTAACTGAAGAACCAGCACCAGCAGCAGCAGCAGCACCAGCAGCAGCAGCAGCGGCAGCAGCAGCTGCAGCAGAAGCACCACCAACACCAGGACCCGCACCAGCACCAGCACCAGCACCAGCACCAGCACCAGCACCAGCAACAACAAAGAATGACTCAAAAAACTCATCAGACTCAAAGATTACACCTCAGGTCCTGGGGTGAATTCTGTGGAAGGCCAGGAGACAAATAGGGGACCCTCTCTGACACATGTAGGAACTCCCTGACTTTCAAAGAGAGGGATTTTTGATGTCCTGACTTGTTTCTAGGTTCTCATTGCAGGGTAGTAAATATAAACATCACCTACGACCTCAGATCTGAACCCTTTTAAGAACACACAGTTCACTGGCATCTAGGACATATGTTCACATCCCCCTCCTGGGGTCCACTCCTTTGGGGTGATGTTTCAAACAACCCCTGGATCACGACTTAGGAGTCAGGGCTCTCCGGAGGAGAGTACCGTGTGTGTGCGCGCGTGTGCGCGTAGCAGGGGCCACATACACATAGGAACACAGGCGAGCTCAGGGGAGGCCTGTGTAGTGGCCTCACAGACCCAGAGACCTACACTAAACTCACTGATGGTCCAAATTACAAAGGTGTTAACTAAATTCACTTGATGGGGGGTTGCCCATGTCCTAGGCCCGGACCTACCCTTGGAAATCGGTGGTCGGAGGGAGGATCGGTGTGTCCTGTCTGTCCAGTTCAGTGCTCACCATCCATCCATCCACCCACCCACCCAACCATCTCTCCATCCATCCATGTGAAGGGTACCTAAAGGTGAGTTACCAAAATCGTCAGCTGGAGCACAGTGTTTCAGTACGAGTGTGCTTGTTGTTACCGAGACACAGGGTTACTGAGTCCATTCATCCCCTACCAGGCCTCCCTGGACCCTCATCACTCCACACCGGCGTTTGGCCTGGGGAATCTATGACGCCGAGATGGACTCTTTAACTTCTCCTTGGATGCCCTGCACTTGCACCCCTAAACCGCCACCGCTCACCACCACCACCACCACCACCCAACCGCCACCTCACCCCCACCCACACCCTGCCCTTTCTCAGAGGGTGGAGGGCAGTTTTCGGCTTTGGCACATGGAGGCGAACTCTTTCAGCTCCAGACTGACCCTGCTCCCTTCCTGCAGCTTGGAATCAGTGGCCTAAGTGTGGGGGAGTTGTAGAAGCCTCAGGCAAAGTCCCAGGCTCTCTGCATTTGAATCAAGCCATTGCTGTTCCCTTGGAATAAGTGGCCCTGGCCTTCCCTTCCCACCCCCTAACCCCACCCCCACTCCCCAGGCCCAGCCCAGGCCAGGCCACCTTGCTTAGGCCCATGCCTGTCTTTCTGGAAAAGAGCAGGGTAGGGTTTTCATCCTAAGTTCTGCAGCAGGCCTCTGGGCCTCAGAAAATTCACGCATTGGGTGCCTGCGTGCCTGCCCGTGTGTGACTTGGGGAAGAAAGAGCAGGGACTACAGGGCCGTGGGCATGTGGGAGCTCTCTGTACAACTTCCTCAGTCTTGCCCTGAGCCCCAAAGGGCTCTAGCCAGAGAGGGAGGGAGGGAGGGAGGAAAGAGAGAAGCAAGAAAAAGAACACATACGTACAGCCTATTGAGAAAGAAGCACAAAGACCCACCTCCAGGTACTGAGGATGCCATTGTAATATTCTGAAAGGAAAAGGAGCAAAGGAAAGGCCAACTCTTCTAGGCTGGCTCCGGGGCGAGGTCAGCCACTGCCCCTGTGTGTTCTCCCCGGGGCCACCAGACATAAGCTACAAAGCGATCTACACATGGCTGCCTTCTGTGCTGGTCTTGGAGGTGCCTAGGCAATGTCAAGCTGGGGCCCAACGCTGGCTGCTACTACTGCCAGGCCTGGGGCCAGTGAGCCAGAGGAGGTATGGGGCTCGCTGAGGCCAGGTGTTGTTGGTTTCAGAGAATTTAGGACCTCGTGAAGCGGGAGCCAAGACAGGCCAATCCTAGGGAAAAATCAATGGACACCGCTTGGGTGGGCCTGAATGTGCCGTGGGGCGGGGCCTCAGGCAATCACCAGGGTGGCCCAGACAGCGGGTGCTAGGTCACCAGAGTCCCAGGGACGGTGCGCGCCCGCCCACCGGGCTGCCTGCCCCGCCAGGGAAGGGCTCACCCATGGAACAGCAGCCTCCACCAGCACGTGTGCCTGGGACAAAGCTGCCCCTCCAGCTCTCACCCCAATGCCAAAGGACTGACTCAGTTCTTCCCAGGGATGTCTCTGGTGCCTTTCAAGCTGCCGCTGTCCCTCCCTGCCACCCACCCCCACTCTGCAGCCCGCAGAAAGAGGGTCCCCGGAGCTCCGTGCGTGGGCAGGCCCTTTCAAAGGAACTGCCTGGGACCCCGGCAGCCTCAGCCTGGACCTCGATCCCCGGTGGTTTGCACAGCCACAAGGGATGGGGACGTCTCTTCCTGGTACTGGGATCCTGAGCTGGGTGGGGGCCCGGGGTGGGAAGGGAAACCCTTGCTCCTCAGGGAGGATGTTCCCAGTCGAGGTATCCCTCCTGATGTCTCACTACACTCTTAGGTCTCCCACCAGATCGTCTCCCTCCTCACGGGCCCGGAAGCCTTCCGTGAGAAACAAACCGCGCGGGCCGGCTCGGCGGCTGGCAGCCGCTCTTCCCTCGCCAGCCCACTGAACATTCTCCAGGTCAAAAGGGAGGGGGAGATCTCCTCGGCCCTCTCAGGGTCTCTGCCCGGGCCGCCGCCGCCGCAGACTGACGCAAAGCCCGTGAACAGGACGAGAGCATGGCGATATTGAAATGTTTTATTGACTGATTCTGTATTTGTATTTGGCCAGAGGCCAAGGGGGGGAGGGGGGGAGGGAGCGAGGGAGGTGTGGAGGCCCGTGTGTGTCTGTGTGCGAGGGAGGGAGGGAGTGTCTGTGCGTGTGTGCCTCTCTCCGGCCCGCTTCCGGGTCTGCCCGCAGAACCGCGGTCACGCGATCGAGGCACCGAACGAGCGAGGACGACTTGCGGGGGACGCGAGACCGCGCCGGTTGCCTGGGCGACCGGAGAGACAGGTTGCCCGGCACCGGACTTGGCCGCTGCAACGGACAGCGACCGGGTCCACCAGTGGACCGGATCTCTAACGGGCCGTGACTGGGCGCTGCTGTGTCAGTGTGTGTGTGGGGGGGCGGGGCGGTGTGCGTGTCCGTGGGGGTGCGTGTGTGTGTGTGTCAGGGTGGGGGGGGCGAGGCCGGCTGGGGTTGGCCTGGTGTGCTGGGGGCTGGGCGGGCGCGGGCGGATCAGGCAATAACTATGAACACGTTGATTTGATGGACTTATGTTTCAAAAGTACTTATTTGACCTAAGACACGACAGTCCCTACCTCTCTGAAAACAGTTGCAGTGTGCACCAGGACCGTTTCCACTCCTGTGGATGGTTGACGTACCGGCGGCGCCGGCCCAAACCCCAGGCCACCGGGGTCCGGCTTCGCTGCCCGCAGCAGGTGTCCTCCGCCGGAACCGAGATCGCACAGAGAAGCTGCCTCCTCGCTCCGAGGAAATCCCCAAATCCGCCCGGGGATCCGCTTGCCCGCCTGACCTTCCTCGGCACAGGAGGGGCCTAGGGGAGCAGTCCCTTCCACGACTCCGCGAAATTCCCTGTCCTGCAAGACAGGAGAGCTCTATGAGACTAGGGGGGTGAGAGAGAGGAGGAGAGGGAGACGGGGGCGGGGCGGGAGAGAGAGACACAGAGAGAGAGAGCGAGCGAGAGAGAGAGAGAAGCAGAGAACAGAGGAGAGAAGACAAGTGTCCCAAGCACCCTCCCGCTGCCGTGAATCGACCACGAGCCCGGGCTCCCGAGCGCTGGGCCACGCGTCTCCGTGGCCCCGTTAGTCAGGATGCGATGCGATGCGATGTGATGCGATGCGATCCGGCTGGCCTCACTGTGACGTGTGGCAATCGCGCAGCACCTGCCCGGTGGCGGCTGTGATAAGCTCCGCACAGAGGAGGTTGACAGCTGGCCGGGTCGGCGCACAGGGGGATGGGCCGTCAGGACGGGGGCGGGGCGAAGGGGGCGGGGCCGCGGCCGCGGCCGCCCTGAATGGTGGCAATTAGCAGCACACCTGCGCCCCGGGGAAAAGGAAGGCGGTGTGTAGGAGCAGGGTAGGGGCAAATGACACGCGGCAGTACCTGCCATGAAAACTACTTTCACGGGTCTGAGAAATGCAGGTGGGGGCCTCATCCCTTACACTTACTTCTTGACACCTGTGTCGCGTGGAAACAAAATCCACGTGAATCGGCCTCTCCGAGCTGTGTCGTCCGTTTGCTTCTCCTCTTTACACATGTCCACTTCTCCCAGACAAAAAGGGGGTTTGGTGGACTGAAGAGGGTGACGGAGGGATTCCTGGCAGGACACCGCGAACCACTCCTGTGGCGGCGGGCCCCGAACCGGCGGGGCAACCCCCCCAAAAGTCCCGCCCTAGGCGAGCGCCCCCCTCCACCCGTGTGTTTGGGCCGCCGCCCCGACAACCCACCAAGCTCCAGTCCGATGGAAAAGCGGCAGATGTGTTCCACGGGACACCCCTCTACTGCTCGGCCCGCCTGCCTCCAGCTTCCCATGGGCCGGGGGCCCTACCCTTTGGGCACTGTGAAGCTTTCGCCCCCACTCCTCCCCTTGCCTGGCGCTGGAATCTCTGCCAAGGGCAAGTGGTGCGGCTGGGCGAGGAGGAGGCCTACTAAGGAAACTTGCCTGCCGTCAACCCCTCCTTCCTGTTCTCCCGTGGGGAATCTTGGTGTGACTCCACATTGCTTCTTGAAGCAGTGAGTGTGTGGGGAAAGCCAAAGAGAATAAACTCATGAGGTGTTGCAGAGTTCCCTCTTCCCGCTCCCTCCTGCCCTCCCACTTGACCATACCCCCTGCCCCCCTCCCACTCCCTCTCAAAGGCCGCCTGTGATGAAAATGGGACCTGCACCGCCGCTCACAGACACCAGAGAGGTGTGACTGGACGATCCCCTGAATCACCGGCAGAGGGCTGTCCCCAGACTGGATCTTTGTGTTCTCATGGGGAAGGAGGTGGAGGAGACACTGCACATAACATCTGCTTTCCGCTCGCTCCGTGAATTTATTGCAACGTGAGTGCAAGTGAATGGAGCACAACCTGAACTCATGCACATTTATTACGGAAACGGAGCGAGCCCACCTACGCGTCTGGCCTAGGAAGCACAGGCAGGCTGTCAGCTCATCTAAAGAGCCTTTTCTGCCTCACATCCCCTTCTGTCTGGAAGTTTTTGTGTTTGAGTTCCTCGCCTAGATATTCCTGGTGCAGTTGGACTCCAAAAGTCTCCCCTTTTCTTTGGTCTATTCCTGGGAAGGACCTGCCTCTTTTGTCGCTTGGTTGCTTGGTTGCTTGGTCCATTCCTTTACACTCTTCTTTCCTCCTTCCTCTCTCCCTCCCTCCCTCCCTGCTGTCCCAACAACTTCAGGATGAGTGGTGTCTGAATTCTCCCC
Organism: Molossus alvarezi; assembly: GCA_037176705.1. Classification (NCBI taxonomy): domain Eukaryota; kingdom Metazoa; phylum Chordata; class Mammalia; order Chiroptera; family Molossidae; genus Molossus; species Molossus alvarezi. The sequence continues at coordinate 1,674,347 of JBAWUJ010000040.1, read as the reverse complement.
CTCTCCCCTTCCGTGCCCCCTCCTCTGCTGCACACTTCTGTGACAAATAGAGTCTGTTGGCCTGGTTCTCAAGACAAGGCCCTGCTAAACACGTCCCGCAAAGCTCTTTGGCTCTGTTTAACTTTCCTGCCTCGGTTTCTCCGTTCCTCTTCTCCCAGAATTATCCTGCCATTTCAGTGTCCAACTGCAAATCAAGGAAATACCCTCGGGTGAGGATTAACTGAAGAACCAGCACCAGCAGCAGCAGCAGCACCAGCAGCGGCAGCAGCGGCAGCAGCAGCTGCAGCAGAAGCACCACCAACACCAGGACCCGCACCAGCACCAGCACCAGCACCAGCACCAGCACCAGCACCAGCAACAACAAAGAATGACTCAAAAAACTCATCAGACTCAAAGATTACACCTCAGGTCCTGGGGTGAATTCTGTGGAAGGCCAGGAGACAAATAGGGGACCCTCTCTGACACATGTAGGAACTCCCTGACTTTCAAAGAGAGGGATTTTTGATGTCCTGACTTGTTTCTAGGTTCTCATTGCAGGGTAGTAAATATAAACATCACCTACGACCTCAGATCTGAACCCTTTTAAGAACACACAGTTCACTGGCATCTAGGACATATGTTCACATCCCCCTCCTGGGGTCCACTCCTTTGGGGTGATGTTTCAAACAACCCCTGGATCACGACTTAGGAGTCAGGGCTCTCCGGAGGAGAGTACCGTGTGTGTGCGCGCGTGTGCGCGTAGCAGGGGCCACATACACATAGGAACACAGGCGAGCTCAGGGGAGGCCTGTGTAGTGGCCTCACAGACCCAGAGACCTACACTAAACTCACTGATGGTCCAAATTACAAAGGTGTTAACTAAATTCACTTGATGGGGGGTTGCCCATGTCCTAGGCCCGGACCTACCCTTGGAAATCGGTGGTCGGAGGGAGGATCGGTGTGTCCTGTCTGTCCAGTTCAGTGCTCACCATCCATCCATCCACCCACCCACCCAACCATCTCTCCATCCATCCATGTGAAGGGTACCTAAAGGTGAGTTACCAAAATCGTCAGCTGGAGCACAGTGTTTCAGTACGAGTGTGCTTGTTGTTACCGAGACACAGGGTTACTGAGTCCATTCATCCCCTACCAGGCCTCCCTGGACCCTCATCACTCCACACCGGCGTTTGGCCTGGGGAATCTATGACGCCGAGATGGACTCTTTAACTTCTCCTTGGATGCCCTGCACTTGCACCCCTAAACCGCCACCGCTCACCACCACCACCACCACCACCCAACCGCCACCTCACCCCCACCCACACCCTGCCCTTTCTCAGAGGGTGGAGGGCAGTTTTCGGCTTTGGCACATGGAGGCGAACTCTTTCAGCTCCAGACTGACCCTGCTCCCTTCCTGCAGCTTGGAATCAGTGGCCTAAGTGTGGGGGAGTTGTAGAAGCCTCAGGCAAAGTCCCAGGCTCTCTGCATTTGAATCAAGCCATTGCTGTTCCCTTGGAATAAGTGGCCCTGGCCTTCCCTTCCCACCCCCTAACCCCACCCCCACTCCCCAGGCCCAGCCCAGGCCAGGCCACCTTGCTTAGGCCCATGCCTGTCTTTCTGGAAAAGAGCAGGGTAGGGTTTTCATCCTAAGTTCTGCAGCAGGCCTCTGGGCCTCAGAAAATTCACGCATTGGGTGCCTGCGTGCCTGCCCGTGTGTGACTTGGGGAAGAAAGAGCAGGGACTACAGGGCCGTGGGCATGTGGGAGCTCTCTGTACAACTTCCTCAGTCTTGCCCTGAGCCCCAAAGGGCTCTAGCCAGAGAGGGAGGGAGGGAGGGAGGAAAGAGAGAAGCAAGAAAAAGAACACATACGTACAGCCTATTGAGAAAGAAGCACAAAGACCCACCTCCAGGTACTGAGGATGCCATTGTAATATTCTGAAAGGAAAAGGAGCAAAGGAAAGGCCAACTCTTCTAGGCTGGCTCCGGGGCGAGGTCAGCCACTGCCCCTGTGTGTTCTCCCCGGGGCCACCAGACATAAGCTACAAAGCGATCTACACATGGCTGCCTTCTGTGCTGGTCTTGGAGGTGCCTAGGCAATGTCAAGCTGGGGCCCAACGCTGGCTGCTACTACTGCCAGGCCTGGGGCCAGTGAGCCAGAGGAGGTATGGGGCTCGCTGAGGCCAGGTGTTGTTGGTTTCAGAGAATTTAGGACCTCGTGAAGCGGGAGCCAAGACAGGCCAATCCTAGGGAAAAATCAATGGACACCGCTTGGGTGGGCCTGAATGTGCCGTGGGGCGGGGCCTCAGGCAATCACCAGGGTGGCCCAGACAGCGGGTGCTAGGTCACCAGAGTCCCAGGGACGGTGCGCGCCCGCCCACCGGGCTGCCTGCCCCGCCAGGGAAGGGCTCACCCATGGAACAGCAGCCTCCACCAGCACGTGTGCCTGGGACAAAGCTGCCCCTCCAGCTCTCACCCCAATGCCAAAGGACTGACTCAGTTCTTCCCAGGGATGTCTCTGGTGCCTTTCAAGCTGCCGCTGTCCCTCCCTGCCACCCACCCCCACTCTGCAGCCCGCAGAAAGAGGGTCCCCGGAGCTCCGTGCGTGGGCAGGCCCTTTCAAAGGAACTGCCTGGGACCCCGGCAGCCTCAGCCTGGACCTCGATCCCCGGTGGTTTGCACAGCCACAAGGGATGGGGACGTCTCTTCCTGGTACTGGGATCCTGAGCTGGGTGGGGGCCCGGGGTGGGAAGGGAAACCCTTGCTCCTCAGGGAGGATGTTCCCAGTCGAGGTATCCCTCCTGATGTCTCACTACACTCTTAGGTCTCCCACCAGATCGTCTCCCTCCTCACGGGCCCGGAAGCCTTCCGTGAGAAACAAACCGCGCGGGCCGGCTCGGCGGCTGGCAGCCGCTCTTCCCTCGCCAGCCCACTGAACATTCTCCAGGTCGAAAGGGAGGGGGAGACCTCCTCGGCCCTCTCAGGGTCTCTGCCCGGGCCGCCGCCGCCGCAGACTGACGCAAAGCCCGTGAACAGGACGAGAGCACGGCGATATTGAAATGTTTTATTGACTGATTCTGTATTTGTATTTGGCCAGAGGCCAAGGGGGGGAGGGGGGGAGGGAGCGAGGGAGGTGTGGAGGCCCGTGTGTGTCTGTGTGCGAGGGAGGGAGGGAGTGTCTGTGCGTGTGTGCCTCTCTCCGGCCCGCTTCCGGGTCTGCCCGCAGAACCGCGGTCACGCGATCGAGGCACCGAACGAGCGAGGACGACTTGCGGGGGACGCGAGACCGCGCCGGTTGCCTGGGCGACCGGAGAGACAGGTTGCCCGGCACCGGACTTGGCCGCTGCAACGGACAGCGACCGGGTCCACCAGTGGACCGGATCTCTAACGGGCCGTGACTGGGCGCTGCTGTGTCAGTGTGTGTGTGGGGGGGCGGGGCGGTGTGCGTGTCCGTGGGGGTGCGTGTGTGTGTGTGTCAGGGTGGGGGGGGCGAGGCCGGCTGGGGTTGGCCTGGTGTGCTGGGGGCTGGGCGGGCGCGGGCGGATCAGGCAATAACTATGAACACGTTGATTTGATGGACTTATGTTTCAAAAGTACTTATTTGACCTAAGACACGACAGTCCCTACCTCTCTGAAAACAGTTGCAGTGTGCACCAGGACCGTTTCCACTCCTGTGGATGGTTGACGTACCGGCGGCGCCGGCCCAAACCCCAGGCCACCGGGGTCCGGCTTCGCTGCCCGCAGCAGGTGTCCTCCGCCGGAACCGAGATCGCACAGAGAAGCTGCCTCCTCGCTCCGAGGAAATCCCCAAATCCGCCCGGGGATCCGCTTGCCCGCCTGACCTTCCTCGGCACAGGAGGGGCCTAGGGGAGCAGTCCCTTCCACGACTCCGCGAAATTCCCTGTCCTGCAAGACAGGAGAGCTCTATGAGACTAGGGGGGTGAGAGAGAGGAGGAGAGGGAGACGGGGGCGGGGCGGGAGAGAGAGACACAGAGAGAGAGAGCGAGCGAGAGAGAGAGAGAAGCAGAGAACAGAGGAGAGAAGACAAGTGTCCCAAGCACCCTCCCGCTGCCGTGAATCGACCACGAGCCCGGGCTCCCGAGCGCTGGGCCACGCGTCTCCGTGGCCCCGTTAGTCAGGATGCGATGCGATGCGATGTGATGCGATGCGATCCGGCTGGCCTCACTGTGACGTGTGGCAATCGCGCAGCACCTGCCCGGTGGCGGCTGTGATAAGCTCCGCACAGAGGAGGTTGACAGCTGGCCGGGTCGGCGCACAGGGGGATGGGCCGTCAGGACGGGGGCGGGGCGAAGGGGGCGGGGCCGCGGCCGCGGCCGCCCTGAATGGTGGCAATTAGCAGCACACCTGCGCCCCGGGGAAAAGGAAGGCGGTGTGTAGGAGCAGGGTAGGGGCAAATGACACGCGGCAGTACCTGCCATGAAAACTACTTTCACGGGTCTGAGAAATGCAGGTGGGGGCCTCATCCCTTACACTTACTTCTTGACACCTGTGTCGCGTGGAAACAAAATCCACGTGAATCGGCCTCTCCGAGCTGTGTCGTCCGTTTGCTTCTCCTCTTTACACATGTCCACTTCTCCCAGACAAAAAGGGGGTTTGGTGGACTGAAGAGGGTGACGGAGGGATTCCTGGCAGGACACCGCGAACCACTCCTGTGGCGGCGGGCCCCGAACCGGCGGGGCAACCCCCCCAAAAGTCCCGCCCTAGGCGAGCGCCCCCCTCCACCCGTGTGTTTGGGCCGCCGCCCCGACAACCCACCAAGCTCCAGTCCGATGGAAAAGCGGCAGATGTGTTCCACGGGACACCCCTCTACTGCTCGGCCCGCCTGCCTCCAGCTTCCCATGGGCCGGGGGCCCTACCCTTTGGGCACTGTGAAGCTTTCGCCCCCACTCCTCCCCTTGCCTGGCGCTGGAATCTCTGCCAAGGGCAAGTGGTGCGGCTGGGCGAGGAGGAGGCCTACTAAGGAAACTTGCCTGCCGTCAACCCCTCCTTCCTGTTCTCCCGTGGGGAATCTTGGTGTGACTCCACATTGCTTCTTGAAGCAGTGAGTGTGTGGGGAAAGCCAAAGAGAATAAACTCATGAGGTGTTGCAGAGTTCCCTCTTCCCGCTCCCTCCTGCCCTCCCACTTGACCATACCCCCTGCCCCCCTCCCACTCCCTCTCAAAGGCCGCCTGTGATGAAAATGGGACCTGCACCGCCGCTCACAGACACCAGAGAGGTGTGACTGGACGATCCCCTGAATCACCGGCAGAGGGCTGTCCCCAGACTGGATCTTTGTGTTCTCATGGGGAAGGAGGTGGAGGAGACACTGCACATAACATCTGCTTTCCGCTCGCTCCGTGAATTTATTGCAACGTGAGTGCAAGTGAATGGAGCACAACCTGAACTCATGCACATTTATTACGGAAACGGAGCGAGCCCACCTACGCGTCTGGCCTAGGAAGCACAGGCAGGCTGTCAGCTCATCTAAAGAGCCTTTTCTGCCTCACATCCCCTTCTGTCTGGAAGTTTTTGTGTTTGAGTTCCTCGCCTAGATATTCCTGGTGCAGTTGGACTCCAAAAGTCTCCCCTTTTCTTTGGTCTATTCCTGGGAAGGACCTGCCTCTTTTGTCGCTTGGTTGCTTGGTTGCTTGGTCCATTCCTTTACACTCTTCTTTCCTCCTTCCTCTCTCCCTCCCTCCCTCCCTGCTGTCCCAACAACTTCAGGATGAGTGGTGTCTGAATTCTCCCCCTCTCCCCTTCCGTGCCCCCTCCTCTGCTGCACACTTCTGTGACAAATAGAGTCTGTTGGCCTGGTTCTCAAGACAAGGCCCTGCTAAACACGTCCCGCAAAGCTCTTTGGCTCTGTTTAACTTTCCTGCCTCGGTTTCTCCGTTCCTCTTCTCCCAGAATTATCCTGCCATTTCAGTGTCCAACTGCAAATCAAGGAAATACCCTCGGGTGAGGATTAACTGAAGAACCAGCACCAGCAGCAGCAGCAGCACCAGCAGCGGCAGCAGCGGCAGCAGCAGCTGCAGCAGAAGCACCACCAACACCAGGACCCGCACCAGCACCAGCACCAGCACCAGCACCAGCAACAACAAAGAATGACTCAAAAAACTCATCAGACTCAAAGATTACACCTCAGGTCCTGGGGTGAATTCTGTGGAAGGCCAGGAGACAAATAGGGGACCCTCTCTGACACATGTAGGAACTCCCTGACTTTCAAAGAGAGGGATTTTTGATGTCCTGACTTGTTTCTAGGTTCTCATTGCAGGGTAGTAAATATAAACATCACCTACGACCTCAGATCTGAACCCTTTTAAGAACACACAGTTCACTGGCATCTAGGACATATGTTCACATCCCCCTCCTGGGGTCCACTCCTTTGGGGTGATGTTTCAAACAACCCCTGGATCACGACTTAGGAGTCAGGGCTCTCCGGAGGAGAGTACCGTGTGTGTGCGCGCGTGTGCGCGTAGCAGGGGCCACATACACATAGGAACACAGGCGAGCTCAGGGGAGGCCTGTGTAGTGGCCTCACAGACCCAGAGACCTACACTAAACTCACTGATGGTCCAAATTACAAAGGTGTTAACTAAATTCACTTGATGGGGGGTTGCCCATGTCCTAGGCCCGGACCTACCCTTGGAAATCGGTGGTCGGAGGGAGGATCGGTGTGTCCTGTCTGTCCAGTTCAGTGCTCACCATCCATCCATCCACCCACCCACCCAACCATCTCTCCATCCATCCATGTGAAGGGTACCTAAAGGTGAGTTACCAAAATCGTCAGCTGGAGCACAGTGTTTCAGTACGAGTGTGCTTGTTGTTACCGAGACACAGGGTTACTGAGTCCATTCATCCCCTACCAGGCCTCCCTGGACCCTCATCACTCCACACCGGCGTTTGGCCTGGGGAATCTATGACGCCGAGATGGACTCTTTAACTTCTCCTTGGATGCCCTGCACTTGCACCCCTAAACCGCCACCGCTCACCACCACCACCACCACCACCCAACCGCCACCTCACCCCCACCCACACCCTGCCCTTTCTCAGAGGGTGGAGGGCAGTTTTCGGCTTTGGCACATGGAGGCGAACTCTTTCAGCTCCAGACTGACCCTGCTCCCTTCCTGCAGCTTGGAATCAGTGGCCTAAGTGTGGGGGAGTTGTAGAAGCCTCAGGCAAAGTCCCAGGCTCTCTGCATTTGAATCAAGCCATTGCTGTTCCCTTGGAATAAGTGGCCCTGGCCTTCCCTTCCCACCCCCTAACCCCACCCCCACTCCCCAGGCCCAGCCCAGGCCAGGCCACCTTGCTTAGGCCCATGCCTGTCTTTCTGGAAAAGAGCAGGGTAGGGTTTTCATCCTAAGTTCTGCAGCAGGCCTCTGGGCCTCAGAAAATTCACGCATTGGGTGCCTGCGTGCCTGCCCGTGTGTGACTTGGGGAAGAAAGAGCAGGGACTACAGGGCCGTGGGCATGTGGGAGCTCTCTGTACAACTTCCTCAGTCTTGCCCTGAGCCCCAAAGGGCTCTAGCCAGAGAGGGAGGGAGGGAGGGAGGAAAGAGAGAAGCAAGAAAAAGAACACATACGTACAGCCTATTGAGAAAGAAGCACAAAGACCCACCTCCAGGTACTGAGGATGCCATTGTAATATTCTGAAAGGAAAAGGAGCAAAGGAAAGGCCAACTCTTCTAGGCTGGCTCCGGGGCGAGGTCAGCCACTGCCCCTGTGTGTTCTCCCCGGGGCCACCAGACATAAGCTACAAAGCGATCTACACATGGCTGCCTTCTGTGCTGGTCTTGGAGGTGCCTAGGCAATGTCAAGCTGGGGCCCAACGCTGGCTGCTACTACTGCCAGGCCTGGGGCCAGTGAGCCAGAGGAGGTATGGGGCTCGCTGAGGCCAGGTGTTGTTGGTTTCAGAGAATTTAGGACCTCGTGAAGCGGGAGCCAAGACAGGCCAATCCTAGGGAAAAATCAATGGACACCGCTTGGGTGGGCCTGAATGTGCCGTGGGGCGGGGCCTCAGGCAATCACCAGGGTGGCCCAGACAGCGGGTGCTAGGTCACCAGAGTCCCAGGGACGGTGCGCGCCCGCCCACCGGGCTGCCTGCCCCGCCAGGGAAGGGCTCACCCATGGAACAGCAGCCTCCACCAGCACGTGTGCCTGGGACAAAGCTGCCCCTCCAGCTCTCACCCCAATGCCAAAGGACTGACTCAGTTCTTCCCAGGGATGTCTCTGGTGCCTTTCAAGCTGCCGCTGTCCCTCCCTGCCACCCACCCCCACTCTGCAGCCCGCAGAAAGAGGGTCCCCGGAGCTCCGTGCGTGGGCAGGCCCTTTCAAAGGAACTGCCTGGGACCCCGGCAGCCTCAGCCTGGACCTCGATCCCCGGTGGTTTGCACAGCCACAAGGGATGGGGACGTCTCTTCCTGGTACTGGGATCCTGAGCTGGGTGGGGGCCCGGGGTGGGAAGGGAAACCCTTGCTCCTCAGGGAGGATGTTCCCAGTCGAGGTATCCCTCCTGATGTCTCACTACACTCTTAGGTCTCCCACCAGATCGTCTCCCTCCTCACGGGCCCGGAAGCCTTCCGTGAGAAACAAACCGCGCGGGCCGGCTCGGCGGCTGGCAGCCGCTCTTCCCTCGCCAGCCCACTGAACATTCTCCAGGTCGAAAGGGAGGGGGAGATCTCCTCGGCCCTCTCAGGGTCTCTGCCCGGGCCGCCGCCGCCGCAGACTGACGCAAAGCCCGTGAACAGGACGAGAGCACGGCGATATTGAAATGTTTTATTGACTGATTCTGTATTTGTATTTGGCCAGAGGCCAAGGGGGGGAGGGGGGGAGGGAGCGAGGGAGGTGTGGAGGCCCGTGTGTGTCTGTGTGCGAGGGAGGGAGGGAGTGTCTGTGCGTGTGTGCCTCTCTCCGGCCCGCTTCCGGGTCTGCCCGCAGAACCGCGGTCACGCGATCGAGGCACCGAACGAGCGAGGACGACTTGCGGGGGACGCGAGACCGCGCCGGTTGCCTGGGCGACCGGAGAGACAGGTTGCCCGGCACCGGACTTGGCCGCTGCAACGGACAGCGACCGGGTCCACCAGTGGACCGGATCTCTAACGGGCCGTGACTGGGCGCTGCTGTGTCAGTGTGTGTGTGGGGGGGCGGGGCGGTGTGCGTGTCCGTGGGGGTGCGTGTGTGTGTGTGTCAGGGTGGGGGGGGCGAGGCCGGCTGGGGTTGGCCTGGTGTGCTGGGGGCTGGGCGGGCGCGGGCGGATCAGGCAATAACTATGAACACGTTGATTTGATGGACTTATGTTTCAAAAGTACTTATTTGACCTAAGACACGACAGTCCCTACCTCTCTGAAAACAGTTGCAGTGTGCACCAGGACCGTTTCCACTCCTGTGGATGGTTGACGTACCGGCGGCGCCGGCCCAAACCCCAGGCCACCGGGGTCCGGCTTCGCTGCCCGCAGCAGGTGTCCTCCGCCGGAACCGAGATCGCACAGAGAAGCTGCCTCCTCGCTCCGAGGAAATCCCCAAATCCGCCCGGGGATCCGCTTGCCCGCCTGACCTTCCTCGGCACAGGAGGGGCCTAGGGGAGCAGTCCCTTCCACGACTCCGCGAAATTCCCTGTCCTGCAAGACAGGAGAGCTCTATGAGACTAGGGGGGTGAGAGAGAGGAGGAGAGGGAGACGGGGGCGGGGCGGGAGAGAGAGACACAGAGAGAGAGAGCGAGCGAGAGAGAGAGAGAAGCAGAGAACAGAGGAGAGAAGACAAGTGTCCCAAGCACCCTCCCGCTGCCGTGAATCGACCACGAGCCCGGGCTCCCGAGCGCTGGGCCACGCGTCTCCGTGGCCCCGTTAGTCAGGATGCGATGCGATGCGATGTGATGCGATGCGATCCGGCTGGCCTCACTGTGACGTGTGGCAATCGCGCAGCACCTGCCCGGTGGCGGCTGTGATAAGCTCCGCACAGAGGAGGTTGACAGCTGGCCGGGTCGGCGCACAGGGGGATGGGCCGTCAGGACGGGGGCGGGGCGAAGGGGGCGGGGCCGCGGCCGCGGCCGCCCTGAATGGTGGCAATTAGCAGCACACCTGCGCCCCGGGGAAAAGGAAGGCGGTGTGTAGGAGCAGGGTAGGGGCAAATGACACGCGGCAGTACCTGCCATGAAAACTACTTTCACGGGTCTGAGAAATGCAGGTGGGGGCCTCATCCCTTACACTTACTTCTTGACACCTGTGTCGCGTGGAAACAAAATCCACGTGAATCGGCCTCTCCGAGCTGTGTCGTCCGTTTGCTTCTCCTCTTTACACATGTCCACTTCTCCCAGACAAAAAGGGGGTTTGGTGGACTGAAGAGGGTGACGGAGGGATTCCTGGCAGGACACCGCGAACCACTCCTGTGGCGGCGGGCCCCGAACCGGCGGGGCAACCCCCCCAAAAGTCCCGCCCTAGGCGAGCGCCCCCCTCCACCCGTGTGTTTGGGCCGCCGCCCCGACAACCCACCAAGCTCCAGTCCGATGGAAAAGCGGCAGATGTGTTCCACGGGACACCCCTCTACTGCTCGGCCCGCCTGCCTCCAGCTTCCCATGGGCCGGGGGCCCTACCCTTTGGGCACTGTGAAGCTTTCGCCCCCACTCCTCCCCTTGCCTGGCGCTGGAATCTCTGCCAAGGGCAAGTGGTGCGGCTGGGCGAGGAGGAGGCCTACTAAGGAAAGTTGCCTGCCGTCAACCCCTCCTTCCTGTTCTCCCGTGGGGAATCTTGGTGTGACTCCACATTGCTTCTTGAAGCAGTGAGTGTGTGGGGAAAGCCAAAGAGAATAAACTCATGAGGTGTTGCAGAGTTCCCTCTTCCCGCTCCCTCCTGCCCTCCCACTTGACCATACCCCCTGCCCCCCTCCCACTCCCTCTCAAAGGCCGCCTGTGATGAAAATGGGACCTGCACCGCCGCTCACAGACACCAGAGAGGTGTGACTGGACGATCCCCTGAATCACCGGCAGAGGGCTGTCCCCAGACTGGATCTTTGTGTTCTCATGGGGAAGGAGGTGGAGGAGACACTGCACATAACATCTGCTTTCCGCTCGCTCCGTGAATTTATTGCAACGTGAGTGCAAGTGAATGGAGCACAACCTGAACTCATGCACATTTATTACGGAAACGGAGCGAGCCCACCTACGCGTCTGGCCTAGGAAGCACAGGCAGGCTGTCAGCTCATCTAAAGAGCCTTTTCTGCCTCACATCCCCTTCTGTCTGGAAGTTTTTGTGTTTGAGTTCCTCGCCTAGATATTCCTGGTGCAGTTGGACTCCAAAAGTCTCCCCTTTTCTTTGGTCTATTCCTGGGAAGGACCTGCCTCTTTTGTCGCTTGGTTGCTTGGTTGCTTGGTCCATTCCTTTACACTCTTCTTTCCTCCTTCCTCTCTCCCTCCCTCCCTCCCTGCTGTCCCAACAACTTCAGGATGAGTGGTGTCTGAATTCTCCCCCTCTCCCCTTCCGTGCCCCCTCCTCTGCTGCACACTTCTGTGACAAATAGAGTCTGTTGGCCTGGTTCTCAAGACAAGGCCCTGCTAAACACGTCCCGCAAAGCTCTTTGGCTCTGTTTAACTTTCCTGCCTCGGTTTCTCCGTTCCTCTTCTCCCAGAATTATCCTGCCATTTCAGTGTCCAACTGCAAATCAAGGAAATACCCTCGGGTGAGGATTAACTGAAGAACCAGCACCAGCAGCAGCAGCAGCACCAGCAGCGGCAGCAGCGGCAGCAGCAGCTGCAGCAGAAGCACCACCAACACCAGGACCCGCACCAGCACCAGCACCAGCACCAGCACCAGCACCAGCACCAGCAACAACAAAGAATGACTCAAAAAACTCATCAGACTCAAAGATTACACCTCAGGTCCTGGGGTGAATTCTGTGGAAGGCCAGGAGACAAATAGGGGACCCTCTCTGACACATGTAGGAACTCCCTGACTTTCAAAGAGAGGGATTTTTGATGTCCTGACTTGTTTCTAGGTTCTCATTGCAGGGTAGTAAATATAAACATCACCTACGACCTCAGATCTGAACCCTTTTAAGAACACACAGTTCACTGGCATCTAGGACATATGTTCACATCCCCCTCCTGGGGTCCACTCCTTTGGGGTGATGTTTCAAACAACCCCTGGATCACGACTTAGGAGTCAGGGCTCTCCGGAGGAGAGTACCGTGTGTGTGCGCGCGTGTGCGCGTAGCAGGGGCCACATACACATAGGAACACAGGCGAGCTCAGGGGAGGCCTGTGTAGTGGCCTCACAGACCCAGAGACCTACACTAAACTCACTGATGGTCCAAATTACAAAGGTGTTAACTAAATTCACTTGATGGGGGGTTGCCCATGTCCTAGGCCCGGACCTACCCTTGGAAATCGGTGGTCGGAGGGAGGATCGGTGTGTCCTGTCTGTCCAGTTCAGTGCTCACCATCCATCCATCCACCCACCCACCCAACCATCTCTCCATCCATCCATGTGAAGGGTACCTAAAGGTGAGTTACCAAAATCGTCAGCTGGAGCACAGTGTTTCAGTACGAGTGTGCTTGTTGTTACCGAGACACAGGGTTACTGAGTCCATTCATCCCCTACCAGGCCTCCCTGGACCCTCATCACTCCACACCGGCGTTTGGCCTGGGGAATCTATGACGCCGAGATGGACTCTTTAACTTCTCCTTGGATGCCCTGCACTTGCACCCCTAAACCGCCACCGCTCACCACCACCACCACCACCACCCAACCGCCACCTCACCCCCACCCACACCCTGCCCTTTCTCAGAGGGTGGAGGGCAGTTTTCGGCTTTGGCACATGGAGGCGAACTCTTTCAGCTCCAGACTGACCCTGCTCCCTTCCTGCAGCTTGGAATCAGTGGCCTAAGTGTGGGGGAGTTGTAGAAGCCTCAGGCAAAGTCCCAGGCTCTCTGCATTTGAATCAAGCCATTGCTGTTCCCTTGGAATAAGTGGCCCTGGCCTTCCCTTCCCACCCCCTAACCCCACCCCCACTCCCCAGGCCCAGCCCAGGCCAGGCCACCTTGCTTAGGCCCATGCCTGTCTTTCTGGAAAAGAGCAGGGTAGGGTTTTCATCCTAAGTTCTGCAGCAGGCCTCTGGGCCTCAGAAAATTCACGCATTGGGTGCCTGCGTGCCTGCCCGTGTGTGACTTGGGGAAGAAAGAGCAGGGACTACAGGGCCGTGGGCATGTGGGAGCTCTCTGTACAACTTCCTCAGTCTTGCCCTGAGCCCCAAAGGGCTCTAGCCAGAGAGGGAGGGAGGGAGGGAGGAAAGAGAGAAGCAAGAAAAAGAACACATACGTACAGCCTATTGAGAAAGAAGCACAAAGACCCACCTCCAGGTACTGAGGATGCCATTGTAATATTCTGAAAGGAAAAGGAGCAAAGGAAAGGCCAACTCTTCTAGGCTGGCTCCGGGGCGAGGTCAGCCACTGCCCCTGTGTGTTCTCCCCGGGGCCACCAGACATAAGCTACAAAGCGATCTACACATGGCTGCCTTCTGTGCTGGTCTTGGAGGTGCCTAGGCAATGTCAAGCTGGGGCCCAACGCTGGCTGCTACTACTGCCAGGCCTGGGGCCAGTGAGCCAGAGGAGGTATGGGGCTCGCTGAGGCCAGGTGTTGTTGGTTTCAGAGAATTTAGGACCTCGTGAAGCGGGAGCCAAGACAGGCCAATCCTAGGGAAAAATCAATGGACACCGCTTGGGTGGGCCTGAATGTGCCGTGGGGCGGGGCCTCAGGCAATCACCAGGGTGGCCCAGACAGCGGGTGCTAGGTCACCAGAGTCCCAGGGACGGTGCGCGCCCGCCCACCGGGCTGCCTGCCCCGCCAGGGAAGGGCTCACCCATGGAACAGCAGCCTCCACCAGCACGTGTGCCTGGGACAAAGCTGCCCCTCCAGCTCTCACCCCAATGCCAAAGGACTGACTCAGTTCTTCCCAGGGATGTCTCTGGTGCCTTTCAAGCTGCCGCTGTCCCTCCCTGCCACCCACCCCCACTCTGCAGCCCGCAGAAAGAGGGTCCCCGGAGCTCCGTGCGTGGGCAGGCCCTTTCAAAGGAACTGCCTGGGACCCCGGCAGCCTCAGCCTGGACCTCGATCCCCGGTGGTTTGCACAGCCACAAGGGATGGGGACGTCTCTTCCTGGTACTGGGATCCTGAGCTGGGTGGGGGCCCGGGGTGGGAAGGGAAACCCTTGCTCCTCAGGGAGGATGTTCCCAGTCGAGGTATCCCTCCTGATGTCTCACTACACTCTTAGGTCTCCCACCAGATCGTCTCCCTCCTCACGGGCCCGGAAGCCTTCCGTGAGAAACAAACCGCGCGGGCCGGCTCGGCGGCTGGCAGCCGCTCTTCCCTCGCCAGCCCACTGAACATTCTCCAGGTCAAAAGGGAGGGGGAGATCTCCTCGGCCCTCTCAGGGTCTCTGCCCGGGCCGCCGCCGCCGCAGACTGACGCAAAGCCCGTGAACAGGACGAGAGCATGGCGATATTGAAATGTTTTATTGACTGATTCTGTATTTGTATTTGGCCAGAGGCCAAGGGGGGGAGGGGGGGAGGGAGCGAGGGAGGTGTGGAGGCCCGTGTGTGTCTGTGTGCGAGGGAGGGAGGGAGTGTCTGTGCGTGTGTGCCTCTCTCCGGCCCGCTTCCGGGTCTGCCCGCAGAACCGCGGTCACGCGATCGAGGCACCGAACGAGCGAGGACGACTTGCGGGGGACGCGAGACCGCGCCGGTTGCCTGGGCGACCGGAGAGACAGGTTGCCCGGCACCGGACTTGGCCGCTGCAACGGACAGCGACCGGGTCCACCAGTGGACCGGATCTCTAACGGGCCGTGACTGGGCGCTGCTGTGTCAGTGTGTGTGTGGGGGGGCGGGGCGGTGTGCGTGTCCGTGGGGGTGCGTGTGTGTGTGTGTCAGGGTGGGGGGGGCGAGGCCGGCTGGGGTTGGCCTGGTGTGCTGGGGGCTGGGCGGGCGCGGGCGGATCAGGCAATAACTATGAACACGTTGATTTGATGGACTTATGTTTCAAAAGTACTTATTTGACCTAAGACACGACAGTCCCTACCTCTCTGAAAACAGTTGCAGTGTGCACCAGGACCGTTTCCACTCCTGTGGATGGTTGACGTACCGGCGGCGCCGGCCCAAACCCCAGGCCACCGGGGTCCGGCTTCGCTGCCCGCAGCAGGTGTCCTCCGCCGGAACCGAGATCGCACAGAGAAGCTGCCTCCTCGCTCCGAGGAAATCCCCAAATCCGCCCGGGGATCCGCTTGCCCGCCTGACCTTCCTCGGCACAGGAGGGGCCTAGGGGAGCAGTCCCTTCCACGACTCCGCGAAATTCCCTGTCCTGCAAGACAGGAGAGCTCTATGAGACTAGGGGGGTGAGAGAGAGGAGGAGAGGGAGACGGGGGCGGGGCGGGAGAGAGAGACACAGAGAGAGAGAGCGAGCGAGAGAGAGAGAGAAGCAGAGAACAGAGGAGAGAAGACAAGTGTCCCAAGCACCCTCCCGCTGCCGTGAATCGACCACGAGCCCGGGCTCCCGAGCGCTGGGCCACGCGTCTCCGTGGCCCCGTTAGTCAGGATGCGATGCGATGCGATGTGATGCGATGCGATCCGGCTGGCCTCACTGTGACGTGTGGCAATCGCGCAGCACCTGCCCGGTGGCGGCTGTGATAAGCTCCGCACAGAGGAGGTTGACAGCTGGCCGGGTCGGCGCACAGGGGGATGGGCCGTCAGGACGGGGGCGGGGCGAAGGGGGCGGGGCCGCGGCCGCGGCCGCCCTGAATGGTGGCAATTAGCAGCACACCTGCGCCCCGGGGAAAAGGAAGGCGGTGTGTAGGAGCAGGGTAGGGGCAAATGACACGCGGCAGTACCTGCCATGAAAACTACTTTCACGGGTCTGAGAAATGCAGGTGGGGGCCTCATCCCTTACACTTACTTCTTGACACCTGTGTCGCGTGGAAACAAAATCCACGTGAATCGGCCTCTCCGAGCTGTGTCGTCCGTTTGCTTCTCCTCTTTACACATGTCCACTTCTCCCAGACAAAAAGGGGGTTTGGTGGACTGAAGAGGGTGACGGAGGGATTCCTGGCAGGACACCGCGAACCACTCCTGTGGCGGCGGGCCCCGAACCGGCGGGGCAACCCCCCCAAAAGTCCCGCCCTAGGCGAGCGCCCCCCTCCACCCGTGTGTTTGGGCCGCCGCCCCGACAACCCACCAAGCTCCAGTCCGATGGAAAAGCGGCAGATGTGTTCCACGGGACACCCCTCTACTGCTCGGCCCGCCTGCCTCCAGCTTCCCATGGGCCGGGGGCCCTACCCTTTGGGCACTGTGAAGCTTTCGCCCCCACTCCTCCCCTTGCCTGGCGCTGGAATCTCTGCCAAGGGCAAGTGGTGCGGCTGGGCGAGGAGGAGGCCTACTAAGGAAACTTGCCTGCCGTCAACCCCTCCTTCCTGTTCTCCCGTGGGGAATCTTGGTGTGACTCCACATTGCTTCTTGAAGCAGTGAGTGTGTGGGGAAAGCCAAAGAGAATAAACTCATGAGGTGTTGCAGAGTTCCCTCTTCCCGCTCCCTCCTGCCCTCCCACTTGACCATACCCCCTGCCCCCCTCCCACTCCCTCTCAAAGGCCGCCTGTGATGAAAATGGGACCTGCACCGCCGCTCACAGACACCAGAGAGGTGTGACTGGACGATCCCCTGAATCACCGGCAGAGGGCTGTCCCCAGACTGGATCTTTGTGTTCTCATGGGGAAGGAGGTGGAGGAGACACTGCACATAACATCTGCTTTCCGCTCGCTCCGTGAATTTATTGCAACGTGAGTGCAAGTGAATGGAGCACAACCTGAACTCATGCACATTTATTACGGAAACGGAGCGAGCCCACCTACGCGTCTGGCCTAGGAAGCACAGGCAGGCTGTCAGCTCATCTAAAGAGCCTTTTCTGCCTCACATCCCCTTCTGTCTGGAAGTTTTTGTGTTTGAGTTCCTCGCCTAGATATTCCTGGTGCAGTTGGACTCCAAAAGTCTCCCCTTTTCTTTGGTCTATTCCTGGGAAGGACCTGCCTCTTTTGTCGCTTGGTTGCTTGGTTGCTTGGTCCATTCCTTTACACTCTTCTTTCCTCCTTCCTCTCTCCCTCCCTCCCTCCCTGCTGTCCCAACAACTTCAGGATGAGTGGTGTCTGAATTCTCCCCCTCTCCCCTTCCGTGCCCCCTCCTCTGCTGCACACTTCTGTGACAAATAGAGTCTGTTGGCCTGGTTCTCAAGACAAGGCCCTGCTAAACACGTCCCGCAAAGCTCTTTGGCTCTGTTTAACTTTCCTGCCTCGGTTTCTCCGTTCCTCTTCTCCCAGAATTATCCTGCCATTTCAGTGTCCAACTGCAAATCAAGGAAATACCCTCGGGTGAGGATTAACTGAAGAACCAGCACCAGCAGCAGCAGCAGCACCAGCAGCGGCAGCAGCGGCAGCAGCAGCTGCAGCAGAAGCACCACCAACACCAGGACCCGCACCAGCACCAGCACCAGCACCAGCACCAGCACCAGCACCAGCAACAACAAAGAATGACTCAAAAAACTCATCAGACTCAAAGATTACACCTCAGGTCCTGGGGTGAATTCTGTGGAAGGCCAGGAGACAAATAGGGGACCCTCTCTGACACATGTAGGAACTCCCTGACTTTCAAAGAGAGGGATTTTTGATGTCCTGACTTGTTTCTAGGTTCTCATTGCAGGGTAGTAAATATAAACATCACCTACGACCTCAGATCTGAACCCTTTTAAGAACACACAGTTCACTGGCATCTAGGACATATGTTCACATCCCCCTCCTGGGGTCCACTCCTTTGGGGTGATGTTTCAAACAACCCCTGGATCACGACTTAGGAGTCAGGGCTCTCCGGAGGAGAGTACCGTGTGTGTGCGCGCGTGTGCGCGTAGCAGGGGCCACATACACATAGGAACACAGGCGAGCTCAGGGGAGGCCTGTGTAGTGGCCTCACAGACCCAGAGACCTACACTAAACTCACTGATGGTCCAAATTACAAAGGTGTTAACTAAATTCACTTGATGGGGGGTTGCCCATGTCCTAGGCCCGGACCTACCCTTGGAAATCGGTGGTCGGAGGGAGGATCGGTGTGTCCTGTCTGTCCAGTTCAGTGCTCACCATCCATCCATCCACCCACCCACCCAACCATCTCTCCATCCATCCATGTGAAGGGTACCTAAAGGTGAGTTACCAAAATCGTCAGCTGGAGCACAGTGTTTCAGTACGAGTGTGCTTGTTGTTACCGAGACACAGGGTTACTGAGTCCATTCATCCCCTACCAGGCCTCCCTGGACCCTCATCACTCCACACCGGCGTTTGGCCTGGGGAATCTATGACGCCGAGATGGACTCTTTAACTTCTCCTTGGATGCCCTGCACTTGCACCCCTAAACCGCCACCGCTCACCACCACCACCACCACCACCCAACCGCCACCTCACCCCCACCCACACCCTGCCCTTTCTCAGAGGGTGGAGGGCAGTTTTCGGCTTTGGCACATGGAGGCGAACTCTTTCAGCTCCAGACTGACCCTGCTCCCTTCCTGCAGCTTGGAATCAGTGGCCTAAGTGTGGGGGAGTTGTAGAAGCCTCAGGCAAAGTCCCAGGCTCTCTGCATTTGAATCAAGCCATTGCTGTTCCCTTGGAATAAGTGGCCCTGGCCTTCCCTTCCCACCCCCTAACCCCACCCCCACTCCCCAGGCCCAGCCCAGGCCAGGCCACCTTGCTTAGGCCCATGCCTGTCTTTCTGGAAAAGAGCAGGGTAGGGTTTTCATCCTAAGTTCTGCAGCAGGCCTCTGGGCCTCAGAAAATTCACGCATTGGGTGCCTGCGTGCCTGCCCGTGTGTGACTTGGGGAAGAAAGAGCAGGGACTACAGGGCCGTGGGCATGTGGGAGCTCTCTGTACAACTTCCTCAGTCTTGCCCTGAGCCCCAAAGGGCTCTAGCCAGAGAGGGAGGGAGGGAGGGAGGAAAGAGAGAAGCAAGAAAAAGAACACATACGTACAGCCTATTGAGAAAGAAGCACAAAGACCCACCTCCAGGTACTGAGGATGCCATTGTAATATTCTGAAAGGAAAAGGAGCAAAGGAAAGGCCAACTCTTCTAGGCTGGCTCCGGGGCGAGGTCAGCCACTGCCCCTGTGTGTTCTCCCCGGGGCCACCAGACATAAGCTACAAAGCGATCTACACATGGCTGCCTTCTGTGCTGGTCTTGGAGGTGCCTAGGCAATGTCAAGCTGGGGCCCAACGCTGGCTGCTACTACTGCCAGGCCTGGGGCCAGTGAGCCAGAGGAGGTATGGGGCTCGCTGAGGCCAGGTGTTGTTGGTTTCAGAGAATTTAGGACCTCGTGAAGCGGGAGCCAAGACAGGCCAATCCTAGGGAAAAATCAATGGACACCGCTTGGGTGGGCCTGAATGTGCCGTGGGGCGGGGCCTCAGGCAATCACCAGGGTGGCCCAGACAGCGGGTGCTAGGTCACCAGAGTCCCAGGGACGGTGCGCGCCCGCCCACCGGGCTGCCTGCCCCGCCAGGGAAGGGCTCACCCATGGAACAGCAGCCTCCACCAGCACGTGTGCCTGGGACAAAGCTGCCCCTCCAGCTCTCACCCCAATGCCAAAGGACTGACTCAGTTCTTCCCAGGGATGTCTCTGGTGCCTTTCAAGCTGCCGCTGTCCCTCCCTGCCACCCACCCCCACTCTGCAGCCCGCAGAAAGAGGGTCCCCGGAGCTCCGTGCGTGGGCAGGCCCTTTCAAAGGAACTGCCTGGGACCCCGGCAGCCTCAGCCTGGACCTCGATCCCCGGTGGTTTGCACAGCCACAAGGGATGGGGACGTCTCTTCCTGGTACTGGGATCCTGAGCTGGGTGGGGGCCCGGGGTGGGAAGGGAAACCCTTGCTCCTCAGGGAGGATGTTCCCAGTCGAGGTATCCCTCCTGATGTCTCACTACACTCTTAGGTCTCCCACCAGATCGTCTCCCTCCTCACGGGCCCGGAAGCCTTCCGTGAGAAACAAACCGCGCGGGCCGGCTCGGCGGCTGGCAGCCGCTCTTCCCTCGCCAGCCCACTGAACATTCTCCAGGTCGAAAGGGAGGGGGAGACCTCCTCGGCCCTCTCAGGGTCTCTGCCCGGGCCGCCGCCGCCGCAGACTGACGCAAAGCCCGTGAACAGGACGAGAGCACGGCGATATTGAAATGTTTTATTGACTGATTCTGTATTTGTATTTGGCCAGAGGCCAAGGGGGGGAGGGGGGGAGGGAGCGAGGGAGGTGTGGAGGCCCGTGTGTGTCTGTGTGCGAGGGAGGGAGGGAGTGTCTGTGCGTGTGTGCCTCTCTCCGGCCCGCTTCCGGGTCTGCCCGCAGAACCGCGGTCACGCGATCGAGGCACCGAACGAGCGAGGACGACTTGCGGGGGACGCGAGACCGCGCCGGTTGCCTGGGCGACCGGAGAGACAGGTTGCCCGGCACCGGACTTGGCCGCTGCAACGGACAGCGACCGGGTCCACCAGTGGACCGGATCTCTAACGGGCCGTGACTGGGCGCTGCTGTGTCAGTGTGTGTGTGGGGGGGCGGGGCGGTGTGCGTGTCCGTGGGGGTGCGTGTGTGTGTGTGTCAGGGTGGGGGGGGCGAGGCCGGCTGGGGTTGGCCTGGTGTGCTGGGGGCTGGGCGGGCGCGGGCGGATCAGGCAATAACTATGAACACGTTGATTTGATGGACTTATGTTTCAAAAGTACTTATTTGACCTAAGACACGACAGTCCCTACCTCTCTGAAAACAGTTGCAGTGTGCACCAGGACCGTTTCCACTCCTGTGGATGGTTGACGTACCGGCGGCGCCGGCCCAAACCCCAGGCCACCGGGGTCCGGCTTCGCTGCCCGCAGCAGGTGTCCTCCGCCGGAACCGAGATCGCACAGAGAAGCTGCCTCCTCGCTCCGAGGAAATCCCCAAATCCGCCCGGGGATCCGCTTGCCCGCCTGACCTTCCTCGGCACAGGAGGGGCCTAGGGGAGCAGTCCCTTCCACGACTCCGCGAAATTCCCTGTCCTGCAAGACAGGAGAGCTCTATGAGACTAGGGGGGTGAGAGAGAGGAGGAGAGGGAGACGGGGGCGGGGCGGGAGAGAGAGACACAGAGAGAGAGAGCGAGCGAGAGAGAGAGAGAAGCAGAGAACAGAGGAGAGAAGACAAGTGTCCCAAGCACCCTCCCGCTGCCGTGAATCGACCACGAGCCCGGGCTCCCGAGCGCTGGGCCACGCGTCTCCGTGGCCCCGTTAGTCAGGATGCGATGCGATGCGATGTGATGCGATGCGATCCGGCTGGCCTCACTGTGACGTGTGGCAATCGCGCAGCACCTGCCCGGTGGCGGCTGTGATAAGCTCCGCACAGAGGAGGTTGACAGCTGGCCGGGTCGGCGCACAGGGGGATGGGCCGTCAGGACGGGGGCGGGGCGAAGGGGGCGGGGCCGCGGCCGCGGCCGCCCTGAATGGTGGCAATTAGCAGCACACCTGCGCCCCGGGGAAAAGGAAGGCGGTGTGTAGGAGCAGGGTAGGGGCAAATGACACGCGGCAGTACCTGCCATGAAAACTACTTTCACGGGTCTGAGAAATGCAGGTGGGGGCCTCATCCCTTACACTTACTTCTTGACACCTGTGTCGCGTGGAAACAAAATCCACGTGAATCGGCCTCTCCGAGCTGTGTCGTCCGTTTGCTTCTCCTCTTTACACATGTCCACTTCTCCCAGACAAAAAGGGGGTTTGGTGGACTGAAGAGGGTGACGGAGGGATTCCTGGCAGGACACCGCGAACCACTCCTGTGGCGGCGGGCCCCGAACCGGCGGGGCAACCCCCCCAAAAGTCCCGCCCTAGGCGAGCGCCCCCCTCCACCCGTGTGTTTGGGCCGCCGCCCCGACAACCCACCAAGCTCCAGTCCGATGGAAAAGCGGCAGATGTGTTCCACGGGACACCCCTCTACTGCTCGGCCCGCCTGCCTCCAGCTTCCCATGGGCCGGGGGCCCTACCCTTTGGGCACTGTGAAGCTTTCGCCCCCACTCCTCCCCTTGCCTGGCGCTGGAATCTCTGCCAAGGGCAAGTGGTGCGGCTGGGCGAGGAGGAGGCCTACTAAGGAAACTTGCCTGCCGTCAACCCCTCCTTCCTGTTCTCCCGTGGGGAATCTTGGTGTGACTCCACATTGCTTCTTGAAGCAGTGAGTGTGTGGGGAAAGCCAAAGAGAATAAACTCATGAGGTGTTGCAGAGTTCCCTCTTCCCGCTCCCTCCTGCCCTCCCACTTGACCATACCCCCTGCCCCCCTCCCACTCCCTCTCAAAGGCCGCCTGTGATGAAAATGGGACCTGCACCGCCGCTCACAGACACCAGAGAGGTGTGACTGGACGATCCCCTGAATCACCGGCAGAGGGCTGTCCCCAGACTGGATCTTTGTGTTCTCATGGGGAAGGAGGTGGAGGAGACACTGCACATAACATCTGCTTTCCGCTCGCTCCGTGAATTTATTGCAACGTGAGTGCAAGTGAATGGAGCACAACCTGAACTCATGCACATTTATTACGGAAACGGAGCGAGCCCACCTACGCGTCTGGCCTAGGAAGCACAGGCAGGCTGTCAGCTCATCTAAAGAGCCTTTTCTGCCTCACATCCCCTTCTGTCTGGAAGTTTTTGTGTTTGAGTTCCTCGCCTAGATATTCCTGGTGCAGTTGGACTCCAAAAGTCTCCCCTTTTCTTTGGTCTATTCCTGGGAAGGACCTGCCTCTTTTGTCGCTTGGTTGCTTGGTTGCTTGGTCCATTCCTTTACACTCTTCTTTCCTCCTTCCTCTCTCCCTCCCTCCCTCCCTGCTGTCCCAACAACTTCAGGATGAGTGGTGTCTGAATTCTCCCCCTCTCCCCTTCCGTGCCCCCTCCTCTGCTGCACACTTCTGTGACAAATAGAGTCTGTTGGCCTGGTTCTCAAGACAAGGCCCTGCTAAACACGTCCCGCAAAGCTCTTTGGCTCTGTTTAACTTTCCTGCCTCGGTTTCTCCGTTCCTCTTCTCCCAGAATTATCCTGCCATTTCAGTGTCCAACTGCAAATCAAGGAAATACCCTCGGGTGAGGATTAACTGAAGAACCAGCACCAGCAGCAGCAGCAGCACCAGCAGCGGCAGCAGCGGCAGCAGCAGCTGCAGCAGAAGCACCACCAACACCAGGACCCGCACCAGCACCAGCACCAGCACCAGCACCAGCAACAACAAAGAATGACTCAAAAAACTCATCAGACTCAAAGATTACACCTCAGGTCCTGGGGTGAATTCTGTGGAAGGCCAGGAGACAAATAGGGGACCCTCTCTGACACATGTAGGAACTCCCTGACTTTCAAAGAGAGGGATTTTTGATGTCCTGACTTGTTTCTAGGTTCTCATTGCAGGGTAGTAAATATAAACATCACCTACGACCTCAGATCTGAACCCTTTTAAGAACACACAGTTCACTGGCATCTAGGACATATGTTCACATCCCCCTCCTGGGGTCCACTCCTTTGGGGTGATGTTTCAAACAACCCCTGGATCACGACTTAGGAGTCAGGGCTCTCCGGAGGAGAGTACCGTGTGTGTGCGCGCGTGTGCGCGTAGCAGGGGCCACATACACATAGGAACACAGGCGAGCTCAGGGGAGGCCTGTGTAGTGGCCTCACAGACCCAGAGACCTACACTAAACTCACTGATGGTCCAAATTACAAAGGTGTTAACTAAATTCACTTGATGGGGGGTTGCCCATGTCCTAGGCCCGGACCTACCCTTGGAAATCGGTGGTCGGAGGGAGGATCGGTGTGTCCTGTCTGTCCAGTTCAGTGCTCACCATCCATCCATCCACCCACCCACCCAACCATCTCTCCATCCATCCATGTGAAGGGTACCTAAAGGTGAGTTACCAAAATCGTCAGCTGGAGCACAGTGTTTCAGTACGAGTGTGCTTGTTGTTACCGAGACACAGGGTTACTGAGTCCATTCATCCCCTACCAGGCCTCCCTGGACCCTCATCACTCCACACCGGCGTTTGGCCTGGGGAATCTATGACGCCGAGATGGACTCTTTAACTTCTCCTTGGATGCCCTGCACTTGCACCCCTAAACCGCCACCGCTCACCACCACCACCACCACCACCCAACCGCCACCTCACCCCCACCCACACCCTGCCCTTTCTCAGAGGGTGGAGGGCAGTTTTCGGCTTTGGCACATGGAGGCGAACTCTTTCAGCTCCAGACTGACCCTGCTCCCTTCCTGCAGCTTGGAATCAGTGGCCTAAGTGTGGGGGAGTTGTAGAAGCCTCAGGCAAAGTCCCAGGCTCTCTGCATTTGAATCAAGCCATTGCTGTTCCCTTGGAATAAGTGGCCCTGGCCTTCCCTTCCCACCCCCTAACCCCACCCCCACTCCCCAGGCCCAGCCCAGGCCAGGCCACCTTGCTTAGGCCCATGCCTGTCTTTCTGGAAAAGAGCAGGGTAGGGTTTTCATCCTAAGTTCTGCAGCAGGCCTCTGGGCCTCAGAAAATTCACGCATTGGGTGCCTGCGTGCCTGCCCGTGTGTGACTTGGGGAAGAAAGAGCAGGGACTACAGGGCCGTGGGCATGTGGGAGCTCTCTGTACAACTTCCTCAGTCTTGCCCTGAGCCCCAAAGGGCTCTAGCCAGAGAGGGAGGGAGGGAGGGAGGAAAGAGAGAAGCAAGAAAAAGAACACATACGTACAGCCTATTGAGAAAGAAGCACAAAGACCCACCTCCAGGTACTGAGGATGCCATTGTAATATTCTGAAAGGAAAAGGAGCAAAGGAAAGGCCAACTCTTCTAGGCTGGCTCCGGGGCGAGGTCAGCCACTGCCCCTGTGTGTTCTCCCCGGGGCCACCAGACATAAGCTACAAAGCGATCTACACATGGCTGCCTTCTGTGCTGGTCTTGGAGGTGCCTAGGCAATGTCAAGCTGGGGCCCAACGCTGGCTGCTACTACTGCCAGGCCTGGGGCCAGTGAGCCAGAGGAGGTATGGGGCTCGCTGAGGCCAGGTGTTGTTGGTTTCAGAGAATTTAGGACCTCGTGAAGCGGGAGCCAAGACAGGCCAATCCTAGGGAAAAATCAATGGACACCGCTTGGGTGGGCCTGAATGTGCCGTGGGGCGGGGCCTCAGGCAATCACCAGGGTGGCCCAGACAGCGGGTGCTAGGTCACCAGAGTCCCAGGGACGGTGCGCGCCCGCCCACCGGGCTGCCTGCCCCGCCAGGGAAGGGCTCACCCATGGAACAGCAGCCTCCACCAGCACGTGTGCCTGGGACAAAGCTGCCCCTCCAGCTCTCACCCCAATGCCAAAGGACTGACTCAGTTCTTCCCAGGGATGTCTCTGGTGCCTTTCAAGCTGCCGCTGTCCCTCCCTGCCACCCACCCCCACTCTGCAGCCCGCAGAAAGAGGGTCCCCGGAGCTCCGTGCGTGGGCAGGCCCTTTCAAAGGAACTGCCTGGGACCCCGGCAGCCTCAGCCTGGACCTCGATCCCCGGTGGTTTGCACAGCCACAAGGGATGGGGACGTCTCTTCCTGGTACTGGGATCCTGAGCTGGGTGGGGGCCCGGGGTGGGAAGGGAAACCCTTGCTCCTCAGGGAGGATGTTCCCAGTCGAGGTATCCCTCCTGATGTCTCACTACACTCTTAGGTCTCCCACCAGATCGTCTCCCTCCTCACGGGCCCGGAAGCCTTCCGTGAGAAACAAACCGCGCGGGCCGGCTCGGCGGCTGGCAGCCGCTCTTCCCTCGCCAGCCCACTGAACATTCTCCAGGTCAAAAGGGAGGGGGAGATCTCCTCGGCCCTCTCAGGGTCTCTGCCCGGGCCGCCGCCGCCGCAGACTGACGCAAAGCCCGTGAACAGGACGAGAGCACGGCGATATTGAAATGTTTTATTGACTGATTCTGTATTTGTATTTGGCCAGAGGCCAAGGGGGGGAGGGGGGGAGGGAGCGAGGGAGGTGTGGAGGCCCGTGTGTGTCTGTGTGCGAGGGAGGGAGGGAGTGTCTGTGCGTGTGTGCCTCTCTCCGGCCCGCTTCCGGGTCTGCCCGCAGAACCGCGGTCACGCGATCGAGGCACCGAACGAGCGAGGACGACTTGCGGGGGACGCGAGACCGCGCCGGTTGCCTGGGCGACCGGAGAGACAGGTTGCCCGGCACCGGACTTGGCCGCTGCAACGGACAGCGACCGGGTCCACCAGTGGACCGGATCTCTAACGGGCCGTGACTGGGCGCTGCTGTGTCAGTGTGTGTGTGGGGGGGCGGGGCGGTGTGCGTGTCCGTGGGGGTGCGTGTGTGTGTGTGTCAGGGTGGGGGGGGCGAGGCCGGCTGGGGTTGGCCTGGTGTGCTGGGGGCTGGGCGGGCGCGGGCGGATCAGGCAATAACTATGAACACGTTGATTTGATGGACTTATGTTTCAAAAGTACTTATTTGACCTAAGACACGACAGTCCCTACCTCTCTGAAAACAGTTGCAGTGTGCACCAGGACCGTTTCCACTCCTGTGGATGGTTGACGTACCGGCGGCGCCGGCCCAAACCCCAGGCCACCGGGGTCCGGCTTCGCTGCCCGCAGCAGGTGTCCTCCGCCGGAACCGAGATCGCACAGAGAAGCTGCCTCCTCGCTCCGAGGAAATCCCCAAATCCGCCCGGGGATCCGCTTGCCCGCCTGACCTTCCTCGGCACAGGAGGGGCCTAGGGGAGCAGTCCCTTCCACGACTCCGCGAAATTCCCTGTCCTGCAAGACAGGAGAGCTCTATGAGACTAGGGGGGTGAGAGAGAGGAGGAGAGGGAGACGGGGGCGGGGCGGGAGAGAGAGACACAGAGAGAGAGAGCGAGCGAGAGAGAGAGAGAAGCAGAGAACAGAGGAGAGAAGACAAGTGTCCCAAGCACCCTCCCGCTGCCGTGAATCGACCACGAGCCCGGGCTCCCGAGCGCTGGGCCACGCGTCTCCGTGGCCCCGTTAGTCAGGATGCGATGCGATGCGATGTGATGCGATGCGATCCGGCTGGCCTCACTGTGACGTGTGGCAATCGCGCAGCACCTGCCCGGTGGCGGCTGTGATAAGCTCCGCACAGAGGAGGTTGACAGCTGGCCGGGTCGGCGCACAGGGGGATGGGCCGTCAGGACGGGGGCGGGGCGAAGGGGGCGGGGCCGCGGCCGCGGCCGCCCTGAATGGTGGCAATTAGCAGCACACCTGCGCCCCGGGGAAAAGGAAGGCGGTGTGTAGGAGCAGGGTAGGGGCAAATGACACGCGGCAGTACCTGCCATGAAAACTACTTTCACGGGTCTGAGAAATGCAGGTGGGGGCCTCATCCCTTACACTTACTTCTTGACACCTGTGTCGCGTGGAAACAAAATCCACGTGAATCGGCCTCTCCGAGCTGTGTCGTCCGTTTGCTTCTCCTCTTTACACATGTCCACTTCTCCCAGACAAAAAGGGGGTTTGGTGGACTGAAGAGGGTGACGGAGGGATTCCTGGCAGGACACCGCGAACCACTCCTGTGGCGGCGGGCCCCGAACCGGCGGGGCAACCCCCCCAAAAGTCCCGCCCTAGGCGAGCGCCCCCCTCCACCCGTGTGTTTGGGCCGCCGCCCCGACAACCCACCAAGCTCCAGTCCGATGGAAAAGCGGCAGATGTGTTCCACGGGACACCCCTCTACTGCTCGGCCCGCCTGCCTCCAGCTTCCCATGGGCCGGGGGCCCTACCCTTTGGGCACTGTGAAGCTTTCGCCCCCACTCCTCCCCTTGCCTGGCGCTGGAATCTCTGCCAAGGGCAAGTGGTGCGGCTGGGCGAGGAGGAGGCCTACTAAGGAAAGTTGCCTGCCGTCAACCCCTCCTTCCTGTTCTCCCGTGGGGAATCTTGGTGTGACTCCACATTGCTTCTTGAAGCAGTGAGTGTGTGGGGAAAGCCAAAGAGAATAAACTCATGAGGTGTTGCAGAGTTCCCTCTTCCCGCTCCCTCCTGCCCTCCCACTTGACCATACCCCCTGCCCCCCTCCCACTCCCTCTCAAAGGCCGCCTGTGATGAAAATGGGACCTGCACCGCCGCTCACAGACACCAGAGAGGTGTGACTGGACGATCCCCTGAATCACCGGCAGAGGGCTGTCCCCAGACTGGATCTTTGTGTTCTCATGGGGAAGGAGGTGGAGGAGACACTGCACATAACATCTGCTTTCCGCTCGCTCCGTGAATTTATTGCAACGTGAGTGCAAGTGAATGGAGCACAACCTGAACTCATGCACATTTATTACGGAAACGGAGCGAGCCCACCTACGCGTCTGGCCTAGGAAGCACAGGCAGGCTGTCAGCTCATCTAAAGAGCCTTTTCTGCCTCACATCCCCTTCTGTCTGGAAGTTTTTGTGTTTGAGTTCCTCGCCTAGATATTCCTGGTGCAGTTGGACTCCAAAAGTCTCCCCTTTTCTTTGGTCTATTCCTGGGAAGGACCTGCCTCTTTTGTCGCTTGGTTGCTTGGTTGCTTGGTCCATTCCTTTACACTCTTCTTTCCTCCTTCCTCTCTCCCTCCCTCCCTCCCTGCTGTCCCAACAACTTCAGGATGAGTGGTGTCTGAATTCTCCCCCTCTCCCCTTCCGTGCCCCCTCCTCTGCTGCACACTTCTGTGACAAATAGAGTCTGTTGGCCTGGTTCTCAAGACAAGGCCCTGCTAAACACGTCCCGCAAAGCTCTTTGGCTCTGTTTAACTTTCCTGCCTCGGTTTCTCCGTTCCTCTTCTCCCAGAATTATCCTGCCATTTCAGTGTCCAACTGCAAATCAAGGAAATACCCTCGGGTGAGGATTAACTGAAGAACCAGCACCAGCAGCAGCAGCAGCACCAGCAGCGGCAGCAGCGGCAGCAGCAGCTGCAGCAGAAGCACCACCAACACCAGGACCCGCACCAGCACCAGCACCAGCACCAGCACCAGCACCAGCACCAGCAACAACAAAGAATGACTCAAAAAACTCATCAGACTCAAAGATTACACCTCAGGTCCTGGGGTGAATTCTGTGGAAGGCCAGGAGACAAATAGGGGACCCTCTCTGACACATGTAGGAACTCCCTGACTTTCAAAGAGAGGGATTTTTGATGTCCTGACTTGTTTCTAGGTTCTCATTGCAGGGTAGTAAATATAAACATCACCTACGACCTCAGATCTGAACCCTTTTAAGAACACACAGTTCACTGGCATCTAGGACATATGTTCACATCCCCCTCCTGGGGTCCACTCCTTTGGGGTGATGTTTCAAACAACCCCTGGATCACGACTTAGGAGTCAGGGCTCTCCGGAGGAGAGTACCGTGTGTGTGCGCGCGTGTGCGCGTAGCAGGGGCCACATACACATAGGAACACAGGCGAGCTCAGGGGAGGCCTGTGTAGTGGCCTCACAGACCCAGAGACCTACACTAAACTCACTGATGGTCCAAATTACAAAGGTGTTAACTAAATTCACTTGATGGGGGGTTGCCCATGTCCTAGGCCCGGACCTACCCTTGGAAATCGGTGGTCGGAGGGAGGATCGGTGTGTCCTGTCTGTCCAGTTCAGTGCTCACCATCCATCCATCCACCCACCCACCCAACCATCTCTCCATCCATCCATGTGAAGGGTACCTAAAGGTGAGTTACCAAAATCGTCAGCTGGAGCACAGTGTTTCAGTACGAGTGTGCTTGTTGTTACCGAGACACAGGGTTACTGAGTCCATTCATCCCCTACCAGGCCTCCCTGGACCCTCATCACTCCACACCGGCGTTTGGCCTGGGGAATCTATGACGCCGAGATGGACTCTTTAACTTCTCCTTGGATGCCCTGCACTTGCACCCCTAAACCGCCACCGCTCACCACCACCACCACCACCACCCAACCGCCACCTCACCCCCACCCACACCCTGCCCTTTCTCAGAGGGTGGAGGGCAGTTTTCGGCTTTGGCACATGGAGGCGAACTCTTTCAGCTCCAGACTGACCCTGCTCCCTTCCTGCAGCTTGGAATCAGTGGCCTAAGTGTGGGGGAGTTGTAGAAGCCTCAGGCAAAGTCCCAGGCTCTCTGCATTTGAATCAAGCCATTGCTGTTCCCTTGGAATAAGTGGCCCTGGCCTTCCCTTCCCACCCCCTAACCCCACCCCCACTCCCCAGGCCCAGCCCAGGCCAGGCCACCTTGCTTAGGCCCATGCCTGTCTTTCTGGAAAAGAGCAGGGTAGGGTTTTCATCCTAAGTTCTGCAGCAGGCCTCTGGGCCTCAGAAAATTCACGCATTGGGTGCCTGCGTGCCTGCCCGTGTGTGACTTGGGGAAGAAAGAGCAGGGACTACAGGGCCGTGGGCATGTGGGAGCTCTCTGTACAACTTCCTCAGTCTTGCCCTGAGCCCCAAAGGGCTCTAGCCAGAGAGGGAGGGAGGGAGGGAGGAAAGAGAGAAGCAAGAAAAAGAACACATACGTACAGCCTATTGAGAAAGAAGCACAAAGACCCACCTCCAGGTACTGAGGATGCCATTGTAATATTCTGAAAGGAAAAGGAGCAAAGGAAAGGCCAACTCTTCTAGGCTGGCTCCGGGGCGAGGTCAGCCACTGCCCCTGTGTGTTCTCCCCGGGGCCACCAGACATAAGCTACAAAGCGATCTACACATGGCTGCCTTCTGTGCTGGTCTTGGAGGTGCCTAGGCAATGTCAAGCTGGGGCCCAACGCTGGCTGCTACTACTGCCAGGCCTGGGGCCAGTGAGCCAGAGGAGGTATGGGGCTCGCTGAGGCCAGGTGTTGTTGGTTTCAGAGAATTTAGGACCTCGTGAAGCGGGAGCCAAGACAGGCCAATCCTAGGGAAAAATCAATGGACACCGCTTGGGTGGGCCTGAATGTGCCGTGGGGCGGGGCCTCAGGCAATCACCAGGGTGGCCCAGACAGCGGGTGCTAGGTCACCAGAGTCCCAGGGACGGTGCGCGCCCGCCCACCGGGCTGCCTGCCCCGCCAGGGAAGGGCTCACCCATGGAACAGCAGCCTCCACCAGCACGTGTGCCTGGGACAAAGCTGCCCCTCCAGCTCTCACCCCAATGCCAAAGGACTGACTCAGTTCTTCCCAGGGATGTCTCTGGTGCCTTTCAAGCTGCCGCTGTCCCTCCCTGCCACCCACCCCCACTCTGCAGCCCGCAGAAAGAGGGTCCCCGGAGCTCCGTGCGTGGGCAGGCCCTTTCAAAGGAACTGCCTGGGACCCCGGCAGCCTCAGCCTGGACCTCGATCCCCGGTGGTTTGCACAGCCACAAGGGATGGGGACGTCTCTTCCTGGTACTGGGATCCTGAGCTGGGTGGGGGCCCGGGGTGGGAAGGGAAACCCTTGCTCCTCAGGGAGGATGTTCCCAGTCGAGGTATCCCTCCTGATGTCTCACTACACTCTTAGGTCTCCCACCAGATCGTCTCCCTCCTCACGGGCCCGGAAGCCTTCCGTGAGAAACAAACCGCGCGGGCCGGCTCGGCGGCTGGCAGCCGCTCTTCCCTCGCCAGCCCACTGAACATCCTCCAGGTCGAAAGGGAGGGGGAGATCTCCTCGGCCCTCTCAGGGTCTCTGCCCGGGCCGCCGCCGCCGCAGACTGACGCAAAGCCCGTGAACAGGACGAGAGCACGGCGATATTGAAATGTTTTATTGACTGATTCTGTATTTGTATTTGGCCAGAGGCCAAGGGGGGGAGGGGGGGAGGGAGCGAGGGAGGTGTGGAGGCCCGTGTGTGTCTGTGTGCGAGGGAGGGAGGGAGTGTCTGTGCGTGTGTGCCTCTCTCCGGCCCGCTTCCGGGTCTGCCCGCAGAACCGCGGTCACGCGATCGAGGCACCGAACGAGCGAGGACGACTTGCGGGGGACGCGAGACCGCGCCGGTTGCCTGGGCGACCGGAGAGACAGGTTGCCCGGCACCGGACTTGGCCGCTGCAACGGACAGCGACCGGGTCCACCAGTGGACCGGATCTCTAACGGGCCGTGACTGGGCGCTGCTGTGTCAGTGTGTGTGTGGGGGGGCGGGGCGGTGTGCGTGTCCGTGGGGGTGCGTGTGTGTGTGTGTCAGGGTGGGGGGTGCGAGGCCGGCTGGGGTTGGCCTGGTGTGCTGGGGGCTGGGCGGGCGCGGGCGGATCAGGCAATAACTATGAACACGTTGATTTGATGGACTTATGTTTCAAAAGTACTTATTTGACCTAAGACACGACAGTCCCTACCTCTCTGAAAACAGTTGCAGTGTGCACCAGGACCGTTTCCTCTCCTGTGGATGGTTGACGTACCGGCGGCGCCGGCCCAAACCCCAGGCCACCGGGGTCCGGCTTCGCTGCCCGCAGCAGGTGTCCTCCGCCGGAACCGAGATCGCACAGAGAAGCTGCCTCCTCGCTCCGAGGAAATCCCCAAATCCGCCCGGGGATCCGCTTGCCCGCCTGACCTTCCTCGGCACAGGAGGGGCCTAGGGGAGCAGTCCCTTCCACGACTCCGCGAAATTCCCTGTCCTGCAAGACAGGAGAGCTCTATGAGACTAGGGGGGTGAGAGAGAGGAGGAGAGGGAGACGGGGGCGGGGCGGGAGAGAGAGACACAGAGAGAGAGAGCGAGCGAGAGAGAGAGAGAAGCAGAGAACAGAGGAGAGAAGACAAGTGTCCCAAGCACCCTCCCGCTGCCGTGAATCGACCACGAGCCCGGGCTCCCGAGCGCTGGGCCACGCGTCTCCGTGGCCCCGTTAGTCAGGATGCGATGCGATGCGATGTGATGCGATGCGATCCGGCTGGCCTCACTGTGACGTGTGGCAATCGCGCAGCACCTGCCCGGTGGCGGCTGTGATAAGCTCCGCACAGAGGAGGTTGACAGCTGGCCGGGTCGGCGCACAGGGGGATGGGCCGTCAGGACGGGGGCGGGGCGAAGGGGGCGGGGCCGCGGCCGCGGCCGCCCTGAATGGTGGCAATTAGCAGCACACCTGCGCCCCGGGGAAAAGGAAGGCGGTGTGTAGGAGCAGGGTAGGGGCAAATGACACGCGGCAGTACCTGCCATGAAAACTACTTTCACGGGTCTGAGAAATGCAGGTGGGGGCCTCATCCCTTACACTTACTTCTTGACACCTGTGTCGCGTGGAAACAAAATCCACGTGAATCGGCCTCTCCGAGCTGTGTCGTCCGTTTGCTTCTCCTCTTTACACATGTCCACTTTTCCCAGACAAAAAGGGGGTTTGGTGGACTGAAGAGGGTGACGGAGGGATTCCTGGCAGGACACCGCGAACCACTCCTGTGGCGGCGGGCCCCGAACCGGCGGGGCAACCCCCCCAAAAGTCCCGCCCTAGGCGAGCGCCCCCCTCCACCCGTGTGTTTGGGCCGCCGCCCCGACAACCCACCAAGCTCCAGTCCGATGGAAAAGCGGCAGATGTGTTCCACGGGACACCCCTCTACTGCTCGGCCCGCCTGCCTCCAGCTTCCCATGGGCCGGGGGCCCTACCCTTTGGGCACTGTGAAGCTTTCGCCCCCACTCCTCCCCTTGCCTGGCGCTGGAATCTCTGCCAAGGGCAAGTGGTGCGGCTGGGCGAGGAGGAGGCCTACTAAGGAAAGTTGCCTGCCGTCAACCCCTCCTTCCTGTTCTCCCGTGGGGAATCTTGGTGTGACTCCACATTGCTTCTTGAAGCAGTGAGTGTGTGGGGAAAGCCAAAGAGAATAAACTCATGAGGTGTTGCAGAGTTCCCTCTTCCCGCTCCCTCCTGCCCTCCCACTTGACCATACCCCCTGCCCCCCTCCCACTCCCTCTCAAAGGCCGCCTGTGATGAAAATGGGACCTGCACCGCCGCTCACAGACACCAGAGAGGTGTGACTGGACGATCCCCTGAATCACCGGCAGAGGGCTGTCCCCAGACTGGATCTTTGTGTTCTCATGGGGAAGGAGGTGGAGGAGACACTGCACATAACATCTGCTTTCCGCTCGCTCCGTGAATTTATTGCAACGTGAGTGCAAGTGAATGGAGCACAACCTGAACTCATGCACATTTATTACGGAAACGGAGCGAGCCCACCTACGCGTCTGGCCTAGGAAGCACAGGCAGGCTGTCAGCTCATCTAAAGAGCCTTTTCTGCCTCACATCCCCTTCTGTCTGGAAGTTTTTGTGTTTGAGTTCCTCGCCTAGATATTCCTGGTGCAGTTGGACTCCAAAAGTCTCCCCTTTTCTTTGGTCTATTCCTGGGAAGGACCTGCCTCTTTTGTCGCTTGGTTGCTTGGTTGCTTGGTCCATTCCTTTACACTCTTCTTTCCTCCTTCCTCTCTCCCTCCCTCCCTCCCTGCTGTCCCAACAACTTCAGGATGAGTGGTGTCTGAATTCTCCCCCTCTCCCCTTCCGTGCCCCCTCCTCTGCTGCACACTTCTGTGACAAATAGAGTCTGTTGGCCTGGTTCTCAAGACAAGGCCCTGCTAAACACGTCCCGCAAAGCTCTTTGGCTCTGTTTAACTTTCCTGCCTCGGTTTCTCCGTTCCTCTTCTCCCAGAATTATCCTGCCATTTCAGTGTCCAACTGCAAATCAAGGAAATACCCTCGGGTGAGGATTAACTGAAGAACCAGCACCAGCAGCAGCAGCAGCACCAGCAGCGGCAGCAGCGGCAGCAGCAGCTGCAGCAGAAGCACCACCAACACCAGGACCCGCACCAGCACCAGCACCAGCACCAGCACCAGCACCAGCACCAGCACCAGCAACAACAAAGAATGACTCAAAAAACTCATCAGACTCAAAGATTACACCTCAGGTCCTGGGGTGAATTCTGTGGAAGGCCAGGAGACAAATAGGGGACCCTCTCTGACACATGTAGGAACTCCCTGACTTTCAAAGAGAGGGATTTTTGATGTCCTGACTTGTTTCTAGGTTCTCATTGCAGGGTAGTAAATATAAACATCACCTACGACCTCAGATCTGAACCCTTTTAAGAACACACAGTTCACTGGCATCTAGGACATATGTTCACATCCCCCTCCTGGGGTCCACTCCTTTGGGGTGATGTTTCAAACAACCCCTGGATCACGACTTAGGAGTCAGGGCTCTCCGGAGGAGAGTACCGTGTGTGTGCGCGCGTGTGCGCGTAGCAGGGGCCACATACACATAGGAACACAGGCGAGCTCAGGGGAGGCCTGTGTAGTGGCCTCACAGACCCAGAGACCTACACTAAACTCACTGATGGTCCAAATTACAAAGGTGTTAACTAAATTCACTTGATGGGGGGTTGCCCATGTCCTAGGCCCGGACCTACCCTTGGAAATCGGTGGTCGGAGGGAGGATCGGTGTGTCCTGTCTGTCCAGTTCAGTGCTCACCATCCATCCATCCACCCACCCACCCAACCATCTCTCCATCCATCCATGTGAAGGGTACCTAAAGGTGAGTTACCAAAATCGTCAGCTGGAGCACAGTGTTTCAGTACGAGTGTGCTTGTTGTTACCGAGACACAGGGTTACTGAGTCCATTCATCCCCTACCAGGCCTCCCTGGACCCTCATCACTCCACACCGGCGTTTGGCCTGGGGAATCTATGACGCCGAGATGGACTCTTTAACTTCTCCTTGGATGCCCTGCACTTGCACCCCTAAACCGCCACCGCTCACCACCACCACCACCACCACCCAACCGCCACCTCACCCCCACCCACACCCTGCCCTTTCTCAGAGGGTGGAGGGCAGTTTTCGGCTTTGGCACATGGAGGCGAACTCTTTCAGCTCCAGACTGACCCTGCTCCCTTCCTGCAGCTTGGAATCAGTGGCCTAAGTGTGGGGGAGTTGTAGAAGCCTCAGGCAAAGTCCCAGGCTCTCTGCATTTGAATCAAGCCATTGCTGTTCCCTTGGAATAAGTGGCCCTGGCCTTCCCTTCCCACCCCCTAACCCCACCCCCACTCCCCAGGCCCAGCCCAGGCCAGGCCACCTTGCTTAGGCCCATGCCTGTCTTTCTGGAAAAGAGCAGGGTAGGGTTTTCATCCTAAGTTCTGCAGCAGGCCTCTGGGCCTCAGAAAATTCACGCATTGGGTGCCTGCGTGCCTGCCCGTGTGTGACTTGGGGAAGAAAGAGCAGGGACTACAGGGCCGTGGGCATGTGGGAGCTCTCTGTACAACTTCCTCAGTCTTGCCCTGAGCCCCAAAGGGCTCTAGCCAGAGAGGGAGGGAGGGAGGGAGGAAAGAGAGAAGCAAGAAAAAGAACACATACGTACAGCCTATTGAGAAAGAAGCACAAAGACCCACCTCCAGGTACTGAGGATGCCATTGTAATATTCTGAAGGGAAAAGGAGCAAAGGAAAGGCCAACTCTTCTAGGCTGGCTCCGGGGCGAGGTCAGCCACTGCCCCTGTGTGTTCTCCCCGGGGCCACCAGACATAAGCTACAAAGCGATCTACACATGGCTGCCTTCTGTGCTGGTCTTGGAGGTGCCTAGGCAATGTCAAGCTGGGGCCCAACGCTGGCTGCTACTACTGCCAGGCCTGGGGCCAGTGAGCCAGAGGAGGTATGGGGCTCGCTGAGGCCAGGTGTTGTTGGTTTCAGAGAATTTAGGACCTCGTGAAGCGGGAGCCAAGACAGGCCAATCCTAGGGAAAAATCAATGGACACCGCTTGGGTGGGCCTGAATGTGCCGTGGGGCGGGGCCTCAGGCAATCACCAGGGTGGCCCAGACAGTGGGTGCTAGGTCACCAGAGTCCCAGGGACGGTGCGCGCCCGCCCACCGGGCTGCCTGCCCCGCCAGGGAAGGGCTCACCCATGGAACAGCAGCCTCCACCAGCACGTGTGCCTGGGACAAAGCTGCCCCTCCAGCTCTCACCCCAATGCCAAAGGACTGACTCAGTTCTTCCCAGGGATGTCTCTGGTGCCTTTCAAGCTGCCGCTGTCCCTCCCTGCCACCCACCCCCACTCTGCAGCCCGCAGAAAGAGGGTCCCCGGAGCTCCGTGCGTGGGCAGGCCCTTTCAAAGGAACTGCCTGGGACCCCGGCAGCCTCAGCCTGGACCTCGATCCCCGGTGGTTTGCACAGCCACAAGGGATGGGGACGTCTCTTCCTGGTACTGGGATCCTGAGCTGGGTGGGGGCCCGGGGTGGGAAGGGAAACCCTTGCTCCTCAGGGAGGATGTTCCCAGTCGAGGTATCCCTCCTGATGTCTCACTACACTCTTAGGTCTCCCACCAGATCGTCTCCCTCCTCACGGGCCCGGAAGCCTTCCGTGAGAAACAAACCGCGCGGGCCGGCTCGGCGGCTGGCAGCCGCTCTTCCCTCGCCAGCCCACTGAACATTCTCCAGGTCAAAAGGGAGGGGGAGATCTCCTCGGCCCTCTCAGGGTCTCTGCCCGGGCCGCCGCCGCCGCAGACTGACGCAAAGCCCGTGAACAGGACGAGAGCACGGCGATATTGAAATGTTTTATTGACTGATTCTGTATTTGTATTTGGCCAGAGGCCAAGGGGGGGAGGGGGGGAGGGAGCGAGGGAGGTGTGGAGGCCCGTGTGTGTCTGTGTGCGAGGGAGGGAGGGAGTGTCTGTGCGTGTGTGCCTCTCTCCGGCCCGCTTCCGGGTCTGCCCGCAGAACCGCGGTCACGCGATCGAGGCACCGAACGAGCGAGGACGACTTGCGGGGGACGCGAGACCGCGCCGGTTGCCTGGGCGACCGGAGAGACAGGTTGCCCGGCACCGGACTTGGCCGCTGCAACGGACAGCGACCGGGTCCACCAGTGGACCGGATCTCTAACGGGCCGTGACTGGGCGCTGCTGTGTCAGTGTGTGTGTGGGGGGGCGGGGCGGTGTGCGTGTCCGTGGGGGTGCGTGTGTGTGTGTGTCAGGGTGGGGGGGGCGAGGCCGGCTGGGGTTGGCCTGGTGTGCTGGGGGCTGGGCGGGCGCGGGCGGATCAGGCAATAACTATGAACACGTTGATTTGATGGACTTATGTTTCAAAAGTACTTATTTGACCTAAGACACGACAGTCCCTACCTCTCTGAAAACAGTTGCAGTGTGCACCAGGACCGTTTCCACTCCTGTGGATGGTTGACGTACCGGCGGCGCCGGCCCAAACCCCAGGCCACCGGGGTCCGGCTTCGCTGCCCGCAGCAGGTGTCCTCCGCCGGAACCGAGATCGCACAGAGAAGCTGCCTCCTCGCTCCGAGGAAATCCCCAAATCCGCCCGGGGATCCGCTTGCCCGCCTGACCTTCCTCGGCACAGGAGGGGCCTAGGGGAGCAGTCCCTTCCACGACTCCGCGAAATTCCCTGTCCTGCAAGACAGGAGAGCTCTATGAGACTAGGGGGGTGAGAGAGAGGAGGAGAGGGAGACGGGGGCGGGGCGGGAGAGAGAGACACAGAGAGAGAGAGCGAGCGAGAGAGAGAGAGAGAAGCAGAGAACAGAGGAGAGAAGACAAGTGTCCCAAGCACCCTCCCGCTGCCGTGAATCGACCACGAGCCCGGGCTCCCGAGCGCTGGGCCACGCGTCTCCGTGGCCCCGTTAGTCAGGATGCGATGCGATGCGATGTGATGCGATGCGATCCGGCTGGCCTCACTGTGACGTGTGGCAATCGCGCAGCACCTGCCCGGTGGCGGCTGTGATAAGCTCCGCACAGAGGAGGTTGACAGCTGGCCGGGTCGGCGCACAGGGGGATGGGCCGTCAGGACGGGGGCGGGGCGAAGGGGGCGGGGCCGCGGCCGCGGCCGCCCTGAATGGTGGCAATTAGCAGCACACCTGCGCCCCGGGGAAAAGGAAGGCGGTGTGTAGGAGCAGGGTAGGGGCAAATGACACGCGGCAGTACCTGCCATGAAAACTACTTTCACGGGTCTGAGAAATGCAGGTGGGGGCCTCATCCCTTACACTTACTTCTTGACACCTGTGTCGCGTGGAAACAAAATCCACGTGAATCGGCCTCTCCGAGCTGTGTCGTCCGTTTGCTTCTCCTCTTTACACATGTCCACTTTTCCCAGACAAAAAGGGGGTTTGGTGGACTGAAGAGGGTGACGGAGGGATTCCTGGCAGGACACCGCGAACCACTCCTGTGGCGGCGGGCCCCGAACCGGCGGGGCAACCCCCCCAAAAGTCCCGCCCTAGGCGAGCGCCCCCCTCCACCCGTGTGTTTGGGCCGCCGCCCCGACAACCCACCAAGCTCCAGTCCGATGGAAAAGCGGCAGATGTGTTCCACGGGACACCCCTCTACTGCTCGGCCCGCCTGCCTCCAGCTTCCCATGGGCCGGGGGCCCTACCCTTTGGGCACTGTGAAGCTTTCGCCCCCACTCCTCCCCTTGCCTGGCGCTGGAATCTCTGCCAAGGGCAAGTGGTGCGGCTGGGCGAGGAGGAGGCCTACTAAGGAAAGTTGCCTGCCGTCAACCCCTCCTTCCTGTTCTCCCGTGGGGAATCTTGGTGTGACTCCACATTGCTTCTTGAAGCAGTGAGTGTGTGGGGAAAGCCAAAGAGAATAAACTCATGAGGTGTTGCAGAGTTCCCTCTTCCCGCTCCCTCCTGCCCTCCCACTTGACCATACCCCCTGCCCCCCTCCCACTCCCTCTCAAAGGCCGCCTGTGATGAAAATGGGACCTGCACCGCCGCTCACAGACACCAGAGAGGTGTGACTGGACGATCCCCTGAATCACCGGCAGAGGGCTGTCCCCAGACTGGATCTTTGTGTTCTCATGGGGAAGGAGGTGGAGGAGACACTGCACATAACATCTGCTTTCCGCTCGCTCCGTGAATTTATTGCAACGTGAGTGCAAGTGAATGGAGCACAACCTGAACTCATGCACATTTATTACGGAAACGGAGCGAGCCCACCTACGCGTCTGGCCTAGGAAGCACAGGCAGGCTGTCAGCTCATCTAAAGAGCCTTTTCTGCCTCACATCCCCTTCTGTCTGGAAGTTTTTGTGTTTGAGTTCCTCGCCTAGATATTCCTGGTGCAGTTGGACTCCAAAAGTCTCCCCTTTTCTTTGGTCTATTCCTGGGAAGGACCTGCCTCTTTTGTCGCTTGGTTGCTTGGTTGCTTGGTCCATTCCTTTACACTCTTCTTTCCTCCTTCGTCTCTCCCTCCCTCCCTCCCTGCTGTCCCAACAACTTCAGGATGAGTGGTGTCTGAATTCTCCCCCTCTCCCCTTCCGTGCCCCCTCCTCTGCTGCACACTTCTGTGACAAATAGAGTCTGTTGGCCTGGTTCTCAAGACAAGGCCCTGCTAAACACGTCCCGCAAAGCTCTTTGGCTCTGTTTAACTTTCCTGCCTCGGTTTCTCCGTTCCTCTTCTCCCAGAATTATCCTGCCATTTCAGTGTCCAACTGCAAATCAAGGAAATACCCTCGGGTGAGGATTAACTGAAGAACCAGCACCAGCAGCAGCAGCAGCACCAGCAGCGGCAGCAGCGGCAGCAGCAGCTGCAGCAGAAGCACCACCAACACCAGGACCCGCACCAGCACCAGCACCAGCACCAGCACCAGCACCAGCACCAGCACCAGCAACAACAAAGAATGACTCAAAAAACTCATCAGACTCAAAGATTACACCTCAGGTCCTGGGGTGAATTCTGTGGAAGGCCAGGAGACAAATAGGGGACCCTCTCTGACACATGTAGGAACTCCCTGACTTTCAAAGAGAGGGATTTTTGATGTCCTGACTTGTTTCTAGGTTCTCATTGCAGGGTAGTAAATATAAACATCACCTACGACCTCAGATCTGAACCCTTTTAAGAACACACAGTTCACTGGCATCTAGGACATATGTTCACATCCCCCTCCTGGGGTCCACTCCTTTGGGGTGATGTTTCAAACAACCCCTGGATCACGACTTAGGAGTCAGGGCTCTCCGGAGGAGAGTACCGTGTGTGTGCGCGCGTGTGCGCGTAGCAGGGGCCACATACACATAGGAACACAGGCGAGCTCAGGGGAGGCCTGTGTAGTGGCCTCACAGACCCAGAGACCTACACTAAACTCACTGATGGTCCAAATTACAAAGGTGTTAACTAAATTCACTTGATGGGGGGTTGCCCATGTCCTAGGCCCGGACCTACCCTTGGAAATCGGTGGTCGGAGGGAGGATCGGTGTGTCCTGTCTGTCCAGTTCAGTGCTCACCATCCATCCATCCACCCACCCACCCAACCATCTCTCCATCCATCCATGTGAAGGGTACCTAAAGGTGAGTTACCAAAATCGTCAGCTGGAGCACAGTGTTTCAGTACGAGTGTGCTTGTTGTTACCGAGACACAGGGTTACTGAGTCCATTCATCCCCTACCAGGCCTCCCTGGACCCTCATCACTCCACACCGGCGTTTGGCCTGGGGAATCTATGACGCCGAGATGGACTCTTTAACTTCTCCTTGGATGCCCTGCACTTGCACCCCTAAACCGCCACCGCTCACCACCACCACCACCACCACCCAACCGCCACCTCACCCCCACCCACACCCTGCCCTTTCTCAGAGGGTGGAGGGCAGTTTTCGGCTTTGGCACATGGAGGCGAACTCTTTCAGCTCCAGACTGACCCTGCTCCCTTCCTGCAGCTTGGAATCAGTGGCCTAAGTGTGGGGGAGTTGTAGAAGCCTCAGGCAAAGTCCCAGGCTCTCTGCATTTGAATCAAGCCATTGCTGTTCCCTTGGAATAAGTGGCCCTGGCCTTCCCTTCCCACCCCCTAACCCCACCCCCACTCCCCAGGCCCAGCCCAGGCCAGGCCACCTTGCTTAGGCCCATGCCTGTCTTTCTGGAAAAGAGCAGGGTAGGGTTTTCATCCTAAGTTCTGCAGCAGGCCTCTGGGCCTCAGAAAATTCACGCATTGGGTGCCTGCGTGCCTGCCCGTGTGTGACTTGGGGAAGAAAGAGCAGGGACTACAGGGCCGTGGGCATGTGGGAGCTCTCTGTACAACTTCCTCAGTCTTGCCCTGAGCCCCAAAGGGCTCTAGCCAGAGAGGGAGGGAGGGAGGGAGGAAAGAGAGAAGCAAGAAAAAGAACACATACGTACAGCCTATTGAGAAAGAAGCACAAAGACCCACCTCCAGGTACTGAGGATGCCATTGTAATATTCTGAAAGGAAAAGGAGCAAAGGAAAGGCCAACTCTTCTAGGCTGGCTCCGGGGCGAGGTCAGCCACTGCCCCTGTGTGTTCTCCCCGGGGCCACCAGACATAAGCTACAAAGCGATCTACACATGGCTGCCTTCTGTGCTGGTCTTGGAGGTGCCTAGGCAATGTCAAGCTGGGGCCCAACGCTGGCTGCTACTACTGCCAGGCCTGGGGCCAGTGAGCCAGAGGAGGTATGGGGCTCGCTGAGGCCAGGTGTTGTTGGTTTCAGAGAATTTAGGACCTCGTGAAGCGGGAGCCAAGACAGGCCAATCCTAGGGAAAAATCAATGGACACCGCTTGGGTGGGCCTGAATGTGCCGTGGGGCGGGGCCTCAGGCAATCACCAGGGTGGCCCAGACAGTGGGTGCTAGGTCACCAGAGTCCCAGGGACGGTGCGCGCCCGCCCACCGGGCTGCCTGCCCCGCCAGGGAAGGGCTCACCCATGGAACAGCAGCCTCCACCAGCACGTGTGCCTGGGACAAAGCTGCCCCTCCAGCTCTCACCCCAATGCCAAAGGACTGACTCAGTTCTTCCCAGGGATGTCTCTGGTGCCTTTCAAGCTGCCGCTGTCCCTCCCTGCCACCCACCCCCACTCTGCAGCCCGCAGAAAGAGGGTCCCCGGAGCTCCGTGCGTGGGCAGGCCCTTTCAAAGGAACTGCCTGGGACCCCGGCAGCCTCAGCCTGGACCTCGATCCCCGGTGGTTTGCACAGCCACAAGGGATGGGGACGTCTCTTCCTGGTACTGGGATCCTGAGCTGGGTGGGGGCCCGGGGTGGGAAGGGAAACCCTTGCTCCTCAGGGAGGATGTTCCCAGTCGAGGTATCCCTCCTGATGTCTCACTACACTCTTAGGTCTCCCACCAGATCGTCTCCCTCCTCACGGGCCCGGAAGCCTTCCGTGAGAAACAAACCGCGCGGGCCGGCTCGGCGGCTGGCAGCCGCTCTTCCCTCGCCAGCCCACTGAACATTCTCCAGGTCAAAAGGGAGGGGGAGATCTCCTCGGCCCTCTCAGGGTCTCTGCCCGGGCCGCCGCCGCCGCAGACTGACGCAAAGCCCGTGAACAGGACGAGAGCACGGCGATATTGAAATGTTTTATTGACTGATTCTGTATTTGTATTTGGCCAGAGGCCAAGGGGGGGAGGGGGGGAGGGAGCGAGGGAGGTGTGGAGGCCCGTGTGTGTCTGTGTGCGAGGGAGGGAGGGAGTGTCTGTGCGTGTGTGCCTCTCTCCGGCCCGCTTCCGGGTCTGCCCGCAGAACCGCGGTCACGCGATCGAGGCACCGAACGAGCGAGGACGACTTGCGGGGGACGCGAGACCGCGCCGGTTGCCTGGGCGACCGGAGAGACAGGTTGCCCGGCACCGGACTTGGCCGCTGCAACGGACAGCGACCGGGTCCACCAGTGGACCGGATCTCTAACGGGCCGTGACTGGGCGCTGCTGTGTCAGTGTGTGTGTGGGGGGGCGGGGCGGTGTGCGTGTCCGTGGGGGTGCGTGTGTGTGTGTGTCAGGGTGGGGGGGGCGAGGCCGGCTGGGGTTGGCCTGGTGTGCTGGGGGCTGGGCGGGCGCGGGCGGATCAGGCAATAACTATGAACACGTTGATTTGATGGACTTATGTTTCAAAAGTACTTATTTGACCTAAGACACGACAGTCCCTACCTCTCTGAAAACAGTTGCAGTGTGCACCAGGACCGTTTCCACTCCTGTGGATGGTTGACGTACCGGCGGCGCCGGCCCAAACCCCAGGCCACCG
This sequence comes from Molossus alvarezi, assembly GCA_037176705.1. Classification (NCBI taxonomy): domain Eukaryota; kingdom Metazoa; phylum Chordata; class Mammalia; order Chiroptera; family Molossidae; genus Molossus; species Molossus alvarezi. The sequence continues at coordinate 1,630,594 of JBAWUJ010000040.1, read as the reverse complement.
GGGTCCGGCTTCGCTGCCCGCAGCAGGTGTCCTCCGCCGGAACCGAGATCGCACAGAGAAGCTGCCTCCTCGCTCCGAGGAAATCCCCAAATCCGCCCGGGGATCCGCTTGCCCGCCTGACCTTCCTCGGCACAGGAGGGGCCTAGGGGAGCAGTCCCTTCCACGACTCCGCGAAATTCCCTGTCCTGCAAGACAGGAGAGCTCTATGAGACTAGGGGGGTGAGAGAGAGGAGGAGAGGGAGACGGGGGCGGGGCGGGAGAGAGAGACACAGAGAGAGAGAGCGAGCGAGAGAGAGAGAGAAGCAGAGAACAGAGGAGAGAAGACAAGTGTCCCAAGCACCCTCCCGCTGCCGTGAATCGACCACGAGCCCGGGCTCCCGAGCGCTGGGCCACGCGTCTCCGTGGCCCCGTTAGTCAGGATGCGATGCGATGCGATGTGATGCGATGCGATCCGGCTGGCCTCACTGTGACGTGTGGCAATCGCGCAGCACCTGCCCGGTGGCGGCTGTGATAAGCTCCGCACAGAGGAGGTTGACAGCTGGCCGGGTCGGCGCACAGGGGGATGGGCCGTCAGGACGGGGGCGGGGCGAAGGGGGCGGGGCCGCGGCCGCGGCCGCCCTGAATGGTGGCAATTAGCAGCACACCTGCGCCCCGGGGAAAAGGAAGGCGGTGTGTAGGAGCAGGGTAGGGGCAAATGACACGCGGCAGTACCTGCCATGAAAACTACTTTCACGGGTCTGAGAAATGCAGGTGGGGGCCTCATCCCTTACACTTACTTCTTGACACCTGTGTCGCGTGGAAACAAAATCCACGTGAATCGGCCTCTCCGAGCTGTGTCGTCCGTTTGCTTCTCCTCTTTACACATGTCCACTTTTCCCAGACAAAAAGGGGGTTTGGTGGACTGAAGAGGGTGACGGAGGGATTCCTGGCAGGACACCGCGAACCACTCCTGTGGCGGCGGGCCCCGAACCGGCGGGGCAACCCCCCCAAAAGTCCCGCCCTAGGCGAGCGCCCCCCTCCACCCGTGTGTTTGGGCCGCCGCCCCGACAACCCACCAAGCTCCAGTCCGATGGAAAAGCGGCAGATGTGTTCCACGGGACACCCCTCTACTGCTCGGCCCGCCTGCCTCCAGCTTCCCATGGGCCGGGGGCCCTACCCTTTGGGCACTGTGAAGCTTTCGCCCCCACTCCTCCCCTTGCCTGGCGCTGGAATCTCTGCCAAGGGCAAGTGGTGCGGCTGGGCGAGGAGGAGGCCTACTAAGGAAAGTTGCCTGCCGTCAACCCCTCCTTCCTGTTCTCCCGTGGGGAATCTTGGTGTGACTCCACATTGCTTCTTGAAGCAGTGAGTGTGTGGGGAAAGCCAAAGAGAATAAACTCATGAGGTGTTGCAGAGTTCCCTCTTCCCGCTCCCTCCTGCCCTCCCACTTGACCATACCCCCTGCCCCCCTCCCACTCCCTCTCAAAGGCCGCCTGTGATGAAAATGGGACCTGCACCGCCGCTCACAGACACCAGAGAGGTGTGACTGGACGATCCCCTGAATCACCGGCAGAGGGCTGTCCCCAGACTGGATCTTTGTGTTCTCATGGGGAAGGAGGTGGAGGAGACACTGCACATAACATCTGCTTTCCGCTCGCTCCGTGAATTTATTGCAACGTGAGTGCAAGTGAATGGAGCACAACCTGAACTCATGCACATTTATTACGGAAACGGAGCGAGCCCACCTACGCGTCTGGCCTAGGAAGCACAGGCAGGCTGTCAGCTCATCTAAAGAGCCTTTTCTGCCTCACATCCCCTTCTGTCTGGAAGTTTTTGTGTTTGAGTTCCTCGCCTAGATATTCCTGGTGCAGTTGGACTCCAAAAGTCTCCCCTTTTCTTTGGTCTATTCCTGGGAAGGACCTGCCTCTTTTGTCGCTTGGTTGCTTGGTTGCTTGGTCCATTCCTTTACACTCTTCTTTCCTCCTTCCTCTCTCCCTCCCTCCCTCCCTGCTGTCCCAACAACTTCAGGATGAGTGGTGTCTGAATTCTCCCCCTCTCCCCTTCCGTGCCCCCTCCTCTGCTGCACACTTCTGTGACAAATAGAGTCTGTTGGCCTGGTTCTCAAGACAAGGCCCTGCTAAACACGTCCCGCAAAGCTCTTTGGCTCTGTTTAACTTTCCTGCCTCGGTTTCTCCGTTCCTCTTCTCCCAGAATTATCCTGCCATTTCAGTGTCCAACTGCAAATCAAGGAAATACCCTCGGGTGAGGATTAACTGAAGAACCAGCACCAGCAGCAGCAGCAGCACCAGCAGCGGCAGCAGCGGCAGCAGCAGCTGCAGCAGAAGCACCACCAACACCAGGACCCGCACCAGCACCAGCACCAGCACCAGCACCAGCACCAGCACCAGCACCAGCACCAGCAACAACAAAGAATGACTCAAAAAACTCATCAGACTCAAAGATTACACCTCAGGTCCTGGGGTGAATTCTGTGGAAGGCCAGGAGACAAATAGGGGACCCTCTCTGACACATGCAGGAACTCCCTGACTTTCAAAGAGAGGGATTTTTGATGTCCTGACTTGTTTCTAGGTTCTCATTGCAGGGTAGTAAATATAAACATCACCTACGACCTCAGATCTGAACCCTTTTAAGAACACACAGTTCACTGGCATCTAGGACATATGTTCACATCCCCCTCCTGGGGTCCACTCCTTTGGGGTGATGTTTCAAACAACCCCTGGATCACGACTTAGGAGTCAGGGCTCTCCGGAGGAGAGTACCGTGTGTGTGCGCGCGTGTGCGCGTAGCAGGGGCCACATACACATAGGAACACAGGCGAGCTCAGGGGAGGCCTGTGTAGTGGCCTCACAGACCCAGAGACCTACACTAAACTCACTGATGGTCCAAATTACAAAGGTGTTAACTAAATTCACTTGATGGGGGGTTGCCCATGTCCTAGGCCCGGACCTACCCTTGGAAATCGGTGGTCGGAGGGAGGATCGGTGTGTCCTGTCTGTCCAGTTCAGTGCTCACCATCCATCCATCCACCCACCCACCCAACCATCTCTCCATCCATCCATGTGAAGGGTACCTAAAGGTGAGTTACCAAAATCGTCAGCTGGAGCACAGTGTTTCAGTACGAGTGTGCTTGTTGTTACCGAGACACAGGGTTACTGAGTCCATTCATCCCCTACCAGGCCTCCCTGGACCCTCATCACTCCACACCGGCGTTTGGCCTGGGGAATCTATGACGCCGAGATGGACTCTTTAACTTCTCCTTGGATGCCCTGCACTTGCACCCCTAAACCGCCACCGCTCACCACCACCACCACCACCACCCAACCGCCACCTCACCCCCACCCACACCCTGCCCTTTCTCAGAGGGTGGAGGGCAGTTTTCGGCTTTGGCACATGGAGGCGAACTCTTTCAGCTCCAGACTGACCCTGCTCCCTTCCTGCAGCTTGGAATCAGTGGCCTAAGTGTGGGGGAGTTGTAGAAGCCTCAGGCAAAGTCCCAGGCTCTCTGCATTTGAATCAAGCCATTGCTGTTCCCTTGGAATAAGTGGCCCTGGCCTTCCCTTCCCACCCCCTAACCCCACCCCCACTCCCCAGGCCCAGCCCAGGCCAGGCCACCTTGCTTAGGCCCATGCCTGTCTTTCTGGAAAAGAGCAGGGTAGGGTTTTCATCCTAAGTTCTGCAGCAGGCCTCTGGGCCTCAGAAAATTCACGCATTGGGTGCCTGCGTGCCTGCCCGTGTGTGACTTGGGGAAGAAAGAGCAGGGACTACAGGGCCGTGGGCATGTGGGAGCTCTCTGTACAACTTCCTCAGTCTTGCCCTGAGCCCCAAAGGGCTCTAGCCAGAGAGGGAGGGAGGGAGGGAGGAAAGAGAGAAGCAAGAAAAAGAACACATACGTACAGCCTATTGAGAAAGAAGCACAAAGACCCACCTCCAGGTACTGAGGATGCCATTGTAATATTCTGAAAGGAAAAGGAGCAAAGGAAAGGCCAACTCTTCTAGGCTGGCTCCGGGGCGAGGTCAGCCACTGCCCCTGTGTGTTCTCCCCGGGGCCACCAGACATAAGCTACAAAGCGATCTACACATGGCTGCCTTCTGTGCTGGTCTTGGAGGTGCCTAGGCAATGTCAAGCTGGGGCCCAACGCTGGCTGCTACTACTGCCAGGCCTGGGGCCAGTGAGCCAGAGGAGGTATGGGGCTCGCTGAGGCCAGGTGTTGTTGGTTTCAGAGAATTTAGGACCTCGTGAAGCGGGAGCCAAGACAGGCCAATCCTAGGGAAAAATCAATGGACACCGCTTGGGTGGGCCTGAATGTGCCGTGGGGCGGGGCCTCAGGCAATCACCAGGGTGGCCCAGACAGCGGGTGCTAGGTCACCAGAGTCCCAGGGACGGTGCGCGCCCGCCCACCGGGCTGCCTGCCCCGCCAGGGAAGGGCTCACCCATGGAACAGCAGCCTCCACCAGCACGTGTGCCTGGGACAAAGCTGCCCCTCCAGCTCTCACCCCAATGCCAAAGGACTGACTCAGTTCTTCCCAGGGATGTCTCTGGTGCCTTTCAAGCTGCCGCTGTCCCTCCCTGCCACCCACCCCCACTCTGCAGCCCGCAGAAAGAGGGTCCCCGGAGCTCCGTGCGTGGGCAGGCCCTTTCAAAGGAACTGCCTGGGACCCCGGCAGCCTCAGCCTGGACCTCGATCCCCGGTGGTTTGCACAGCCACAAGGGATGGGGACGTCTCTTCCTGGTACTGGGATCCTGAGCTGGGTGGGGGCCCGGGGTGGGAAGGGAAACCCTTGCTCCTCAGGGAGGATGTTCCCAGTCGAGGTATCCCTCCTGATGTCTCACTACACTCTTAGGTCTCCCACCAGATCGTCTCCCTCCTCACGGGCCCGGAAGCCTTCCGTGAGAAACAAACCGCGCGGGCCGGCTCGGCGGCTGGCAGCCGCTCTTCCCTCGCCAGCCCACTGAACATCCTCCAGGTCGAAAGGGAGGGGGAGATCTCCTCGGCCCTCTCAGGGTCTCTGCCCGGGCCGCCGCCGCCGCAGACTGACGCAAAGCCCGTGAACAGGACGAGAGCACGGCGATATTGAAATGTTTTATTGACTGATTCTGTATTTGTATTTGGCCAGAGGCCAAGGGGGGGAGGGGGGGAGGGAGCGAGGGAGGTGTGGAGGCCCGTGTGTGTCTGTGTGCGAGGGAGGGAGGGAGTGTCTGTGCGTGTGTGCCTCTCTCCGGCCCGCTTCCGGGTCTGCCCGCAGAACCGCGGTCACGCGATCGAGGCACCGAACGAGCGAGGACGACTTGCGGGGGACGCGAGACCGCGCCGGTTGCCTGGGCGACCGGAGAGACAGGTTGCCCGGCACCGGACTTGGCCGCTGCAACGGACAGCGACCGGGTCCACCAGTGGACCGGATCTCTAACGGGCCGTGACTGGGCGCTGCTGTGTCAGTGTGTGTGTGGGGGGGCGGGGCGGTGTGCGTGTCCGTGGGGGTGCGTGTGTGTGTGTGTCAGGGTGGGGGGTGCGAGGCCGGCTGGGGTTGGCCTGGTGTGCTGGGGGCTGGGCGGGCGCGGGCGGATCAGGCAATAACTATGAACACGTTGATTTGATGGACTTATGTTTCAAAAGTACTTATTTGACCTAAGACACGACAGTCCCTACCTCTCTGAAAACAGTTGCAGTGTGCACCAGGACCGTTTCCTCTCCTGTGGATGGTTGACGTACCGGCGGCGCCGGCCCAAACCCCAGGCCACCGGGGTCCGGCTTCGCTGCCCGCAGCAGGTGTCCTCCGCCGGAACCGAGATCGCACAGAGAAGCTGCCTCCTCGCTCCGAGGAAATCCCCAAATCCGCCCGGGGATCCGCTTGCCCGCCTGACCTTCCTCGGCACAGGAGGGGCCTAGGGGAGCAGTCCCTTCCACGACTCCGCGAAATTCCCTGTCCTGCAAGACAGGAGAGCTCTATGAGACTAGGGGGGTGAGAGAGAGGAGGAGAGGGAGACGGGGGCGGGGCGGGAGAGAGAGACACAGAGAGAGAGAGCGAGCGAGAGAGAGAGAGAAGCAGAGAACAGAGGAGAGAAGACAAGTGTCCCAAGCACCCTCCCGCTGCCGTGAATCGACCACGAGCCCGGGCTCCCGAGCGCTGGGCCACGCGTCTCCGTGGCCCCGTTAGTCAGGATGCGATGCGATGCGATGTGATGCGATGCGATCCGGCTGGCCTCACTGTGACGTGTGGCAATCGCGCAGCACCTGCCCGGTGGCGGCTGTGATAAGCTCCGCACAGAGGAGGTTGACAGCTGGCCGGGTCGGCGCACAGGGGGATGGGCCGTCAGGACGGGGGCGGGGCGAAGGGGGCGGGGCCGCGGCCGCGGCCGCCCTGAATGGTGGCAATTAGCAGCACACCTGCGCCCCGGGGAAAAGGAAGGCGGTGTGTAGGAGCAGGGTAGGGGCAAATGACACGCGGCAGTACCTGCCATGAAAACTACTTTCACGGGTCTGAGAAATGCAGGTGGGGGCCTCATCCCTTACACTTACTTCTTGACACCTGTGTCGCGTGGAAACAAAATCCACGTGAATCGGCCTCTCCGAGCTGTGTCGTCCGTTTGCTTCTCCTCTTTACACATGTCCACTTTTCCCAGACAAAAAGGGGGTTTGGTGGACTGAAGAGGGTGACGGAGGGATTCCTGGCAGGACACCGCGAACCACTCCTGTGGCGGCGGGCCCCGAACCGGCGGGGCAACCCCCCCAAAAGTCCCGCCCTAGGCGAGCGCCCCCCTCCACCCGTGTGTTTGGGCCGCCGCCCCGACAACCCACCAAGCTCCAGTCCGATGGAAAAGCGGCAGATGTGTTCCACGGGACACCCCTCTACTGCTCGGCCCGCCTGCCTCCAGCTTCCCATGGGCCGGGGGCCCTACCCTTTGGGCACTGTGAAGCTTTCGCCCCCACTCCTCCCCTTGCCTGGCGCTGGAATCTCTGCCAAGGGCAAGTGGTGCGGCTGGGCGAGGAGGAGGCCTACTAAGGAAAGTTGCCTGCCGTCAACCCCTCCTTCCTGTTCTCCCGTGGGGAATCTTGGTGTGACTCCACATTGCTTCTTGAAGCAGTGAGTGTGTGGGGAAAGCCAAAGAGAATAAACTCATGAGGTGTTGCAGAGTTCCCTCTTCCCGCTCCCTCCTGCCCTCCCACTTGACCATACCCCCTGCCCCCCTCCCACTCCCTCTCAAAGGCCGCCTGTGATGAAAATGGGACCTGCACCGCCGCTCACAGACACCAGAGAGGTGTGACTGGACGATCCCCTGAATCACCGGCAGAGGGCTGTCCCCAGACTGGATCTTTGTGTTCTCATGGGGAAGGAGGTGGAGGAGACACTGCACATAACATCTGCTTTCCGCTCGCTCCGTGAATTTATTGCAACGTGAGTGCAAGTGAATGGAGCACAACCTGAACTCATGCACATTTATTACGGAAACGGAGCGAGCCCACCTACGCGTCTGGCCTAGGAAGCACAGGCAGGCTGTCAGCTCATCTAAAGAGCCTTTTCTGCCTCACATCCCCTTCTGTCTGGAAGTTTTTGTGTTTGAGTTCCTCGCCTAGATATTCCTGGTGCAGTTGGACTCCAAAAGTCTCCCCTTTTCTTTGGTCTATTCCTGGGAAGGACCTGCCTCTTTTGTCGCTTGGTTGCTTGGTTGCTTGGTCCATTCCTTTACACTCTTCTTTCCTCCTTCCTCTCTCCCTCCCTCCCTCCCTGCTGTCCCAACAACTTCAGGATGAGTGGTGTCTGAATTCTCCCCCTCTCCCCTTCCGTGCCCCCTCCTCTGCTGCACACTTCTGTGACAAATAGAGTCTGTTGGCCTGGTTCTCAAGACAAGGCCCTGCTAAACACGTCCCGCAAAGCTCTTTGGCTCTGTTTAACTTTCCTGCCTCGGTTTCTCCGTTCCTCTTCTCCCAGAATTATCCTGCCATTTCAGTGTCCAACTGCAAATCAAGGAAATACCCTCGGGTGAGGATTAACTGAAGAACCAGCACCAGCAGCAGCAGCAGCACCAGCAGCGGCAGCAGCGGCAGCAGCAGCTGCAGCAGAAGCACCACCAACACCAGGACCCGCACCAGCACCAGCACCAGCACCAGCACCAGCACCAGCACCAGCACCAGCAACAACAAAGAATGACTCAAAAAACTCATCAGACTCAAAGATTACACCTCAGGTCCTGGGGTGAATTCTGTGGAAGGCCAGGAGACAAATAGGGGACCCTCTCTGACACATGTAGGAACTCCCTGACTTTCAAAGAGAGGGATTTTTGATGTCCTGACTTGTTTCTAGGTTCTCATTGCAGGGTAGTAAATATAAACATCACCTACGACCTCAGATCTGAACCCTTTTAAGAACACACAGTTCACTGGCATCTAGGACATATGTTCACATCCCCCTCCTGGGGTCCACTCCTTTGGGGTGATGTTTCAAACAACCCCTGGATCACGACTTAGGAGTCAGGGCTCTCCGGAGGAGAGTACCGTGTGTGTGCGCGCGTGTGCGCGTAGCAGGGGCCACATACACATAGGAACACAGGCGAGCTCAGGGGAGGCCTGTGTAGTGGCCTCACAGACCCAGAGACCTACACTAAACTCACTGATGGTCCAAATTACAAAGGTGTTAACTAAATTCACTTGATGGGGGGTTGCCCATGTCCTAGGCCCGGACCTACCCTTGGAAATCGGTGGTCGGAGGGAGGATCGGTGTGTCCTGTCTGTCCAGTTCAGTGCTCACCATCCATCCATCCACCCACCCACCCAACCATCTCTCCATCCATCCATGTGAAGGGTACCTAAAGGTGAGTTACCAAAATCGTCAGCTGGAGCACAGTGTTTCAGTACGAGTGTGCTTGTTGTTACCGAGACACAGGGTTACTGAGTCCATTCATCCCCTACCAGGCCTCCCTGGACCCTCATCACTCCACACCGGCGTTTGGCCTGGGGAATCTATGACGCCGAGATGGACTCTTTAACTTCTCCTTGGATGCCCTGCACTTGCACCCCTAAACCGCCACCGCTCACCACCACCACCACCACCACCCAACCGCCACCTCACCCCCACCCACACCCTGCCCTTTCTCAGAGGGTGGAGGGCAGTTTTCGGCTTTGGCACATGGAGGCGAACTCTTTCAGCTCCAGACTGACCCTGCTCCCTTCCTGCAGCTTGGAATCAGTGGCCTAAGTGTGGGGGAGTTGTAGAAGCCTCAGGCAAAGTCCCAGGCTCTCTGCATTTGAATCAAGCCATTGCTGTTCCCTTGGAATAAGTGGCCCTGGCCTTCCCTTCCCACCCCCTAACCCCACCCCCACTCCCCAGGCCCAGCCCAGGCCAGGCCACCTTGCTTAGGCCCATGCCTGTCTTTCTGGAAAAGAGCAGGGTAGGGTTTTCATCCTAAGTTCTGCAGCAGGCCTCTGGGCCTCAGAAAATTCACGCATTGGGTGCCTGCGTGCCTGCCCGTGTGTGACTTGGGGAAGAAAGAGCAGGGACTACAGGGCCGTGGGCATGTGGGAGCTCTCTGTACAACTTCCTCAGTCTTGCCCTGAGCCCCAAAGGGCTCTAGCCAGAGAGGGAGGGAGGGAGGGAGGAAAGAGAGAAGCAAGAAAAAGAACACATACGTACAGCCTATTGAGAAAGAAGCACAAAGACCCACCTCCAGGTACTGAGGATGCCATTGTAATATTCTGAAGGGAAAAGGAGCAAAGGAAAGGCCAACTCTTCTAGGCTGGCTCCGGGGCGAGGTCAGCCACTGCCCCTGTGTGTTCTCCCCGGGGCCACCAGACATAAGCTACAAAGCGATCTACACATGGCTGCCTTCTGTGCTGGTCTTGGAGGTGCCTAGGCAATGTCAAGCTGGGGCCCAACGCTGGCTGCTACTACTGCCAGGCCTGGGGCCAGTGAGCCAGAGGAGGTATGGGGCTCGCTGAGGCCAGGTGTTGTTGGTTTCAGAGAATTTAGGACCTCGTGAAGCGGGAGCCAAGACAGGCCAATCCTAGGGAAAAATCAATGGACACCGCTTGGGTGGGCCTGAATGTGCCGTGGGGCGGGGCCTCAGGCAATCACCAGGGTGGCCCAGACAGTGGGTGCTAGGTCACCAGAGTCCCAGGGACGGTGCGCGCCCGCCCACCGGGCTGCCTGCCCCGCCAGGGAAGGGCTCACCCATGGAACAGCAGCCTCCACCAGCACGTGTGCCTGGGACAAAGCTGCCCCTCCAGCTCTCACCCCAATGCCAAAGGACTGACTCAGTTCTTCCCAGGGATGTCTCTGGTGCCTTTCAAGCTGCCGCTGTCCCTCCCTGCCACCCACCCCCACTCTGCAGCCCGCAGAAAGAGGGTCCCCGGAGCTCCGTGCGTGGGCAGGCCCTTTCAAAGGAACTGCCTGGGACCCCGGCAGCCTCAGCCTGGACCTCGATCCCCGGTGGTTTGCACAGCCACAAGGGATGGGGACGTCTCTTCCTGGTACTGGGATCCTGAGCTGGGTGGGGGCCCGGGGTGGGAAGGGAAACCCTTGCTCCTCAGGGAGGATGTTCCCAGTCGAGGTATCCCTCCTGATGTCTCACTACACTCTTAGGTCTCCCACCAGATCGTCTCCCTCCTCACGGGCCCGGAAGCCTTCCGTGAGAAACAAACCGCGCGGGCCGGCTCGGCGGCTGGCAGCCGCTCTTCCCTCGCCAGCCCACTGAACATTCTCCAGGTCAAAAGGGAGGGGGAGATCTCCTCGGCCCTCTCAGGGTCTCTGCCCGGGCCGCCGCCGCCGCAGACTGACGCAAAGCCCGTGAACAGGACGAGAGCACGGCGATATTGAAATGTTTTATTGACTGATTCTGTATTTGTATTTGGCCAGAGGCCAAGGGGGGGAGGGGGGGAGGGAGCGAGGGAGGTGTGGAGGCCCGTGTGTGTCTGTGTGCGAGGGAGGGAGGGAGTGTCTGTGCGTGTGTGCCTCTCTCCGGCCCGCTTCCGGGTCTGCCCGCAGAACCGCGGTCACGCGATCGAGGCACCGAACGAGCGAGGACGACTTGCGGGGGACGCGAGACCGCGCCGGTTGCCTGGGCGACCGGAGAGACAGGTTGCCCGGCACCGGACTTGGCCGCTGCAACGGACAGCGACCGGGTCCACCAGTGGACCGGATCTCTAACGGGCCGTGACTGGGCGCTGCTGTGTCAGTGTGTGTGTGGGGGGGCGGGGCGGTGTGCGTGTCCGTGGGGGTGCGTGTGTGTGTGTGTCAGGGTGGGGGGGGCGAGGCCGGCTGGGGTTGGCCTGGTGTGCTGGGGGCTGGGCGGGCGCGGGCGGATCAGGCAATAACTATGAACACGTTGATTTGATGGACTTATGTTTCAAAAGTACTTATTTGACCTAAGACACGACAGTCCCTACCTCTCTGAAAACAGTTGCAGTGTGCACCAGGACCGTTTCCACTCCTGTGGATGGTTGACGTACCGGCGGCGCCGGCCCAAACCCCAGGCCACCGGGGTCCGGCTTCGCTGCCCGCAGCAGGTGTCCTCCGCCGGAACCGAGATCGCACAGAGAAGCTGCCTCCTCGCTCCGAGGAAATCCCCAAATCCGCCCGGGGATCCGCTTGCCCGCCTGACCTTCCTCGGCACAGGAGGGGCCTAGGGGAGCAGTCCCTTCCACGACTCCGCGAAATTCCCTGTCCTGCAAGACAGGAGAGCTCTATGAGACTAGGGGGGTGAGAGAGAGGAGGAGAGGGAGACGGGGGCGGGGCGGGAGAGAGAGACACAGAGAGAGAGAGCGAGCGAGAGAGAGAGAGAAGCAGAGAACAGAGGAGAGAAGACAAGTGTCCCAAGCACCCTCCCGCTGCCGTGAATCGACCACGAGCCCGGGCTCCCGAGCGCTGGGCCACGCGTCTCCGTGGCCCCGTTAGTCAGGATGCGATGCGATGCGATGTGATGCGATGCGATCCGGCTGGCCTCACTGTGACGTGTGGCAATCGCGCAGCACCTGCCCGGTGGCGGCTGTGATAAGCTCCGCACAGAGGAGGTTGACAGCTGGCCGGGTCGGCGCACAGGGGGATGGGCCGTCAGGACGGGGGCGGGGCGAAGGGGGCGGGGCCGCGGCCGCGGCCGCCCTGAATGGTGGCAATTAGCAGCACACCTGCGCCCCGGGGAAAAGGAAGGCGGTGTGTAGGAGCAGGGTAGGGGCAAATGACACGCGGCAGTACCTGCCATGAAAACTACTTTCACGGGTCTGAGAAATGCAGGTGGGGGCCTCATCCCTTACACTTACTTCTTGACACCTGTGTCGCGTGGAAACAAAATCCACGTGAATCGGCCTCTCCGAGCTGTGTCGTCCGTTTGCTTCTCCTCTTTACACATGTCCACTTCTCCCAGACAAAAAGGGGGTTTGGTGGACTGAAGAGGGTGACGGAGGGATTCCTGGCAGGACACCGCGAACCACTCCTGTGGCGGCGGGCCCCGAACCGGCGGGGCAACCCCCCCAAAAGTCCCGCCCTAGGCGAGCGCCCCCCTCCACCCGTGTGTTTGGGCCGCCGCCCCGACAACCCACCAAGCTCCAGTCCGATGGAAAAGCGGCAGATGTGTTCCACGGGACACCCCTCTACTGCTCGGCCCGCCTGCCTCCAGCTTCCCATGGGCCGGGGGCCCTACCCTTTGGGCACTGTGAAGCTTTCGCCCCCACTCCTCCCCTTGCCTGGCGCTGGAATCTCTGCCAAGGGCAAGTGGTGCGGCTGGGCGAGGAGGAGGCCTACTAAGGAAAGTTGCCTGCCGTCAACCCCTCCTTCCTGTTCTCCCGTGGGGAATCTTGGTGTGACTCCACATTGCTTCTTGAAGCAGTGAGTGTGTGGGGAAAGCCAAAGAGAATAAACTCATGAGGTGTTGCAGAGTTCCCTCTTCCCGCTCCCTCCTGCCCTCCCACTTGACCATACCCCCTGCCCCCCTCCCACTCCCTCTCAAAGGCCGCCTGTGATGAAAATGGGACCTGCACCGCCGCTCACAGACACCAGAGAGGTGTGACTGGACGATCCCCTGAATCACCGGCAGAGGGCTGTCCCCAGACTGGATCTTTGTGTTCTCATGGGGAAGGAGGTGGAGGAGACACTGCACATAACATCTGCTTTCCGCTCGCTCCGTGAATTTATTGCAACGTGAGTGCAAGTGAATGGAGCACAACCTGAACTCATGCACATTTATTACGGAAACGGAGCGAGCCCACCTACGCGTCTGGCCTAGGAAGCACAGGCAGGCTGTCAGCTCATCTAAAGAGCCTTTTCTGCCTCACATCCCCTTCTGTCTGGAAGTTTTTGTGTTTGAGTTCCTCGCCTAGATATTCCTGGTGCAGTTGGACTCCAAAAGTCTCCCCTTTTCTTTGGTCTATTCCTGGGAAGGACCTGCCTCTTTTGTCGCTTGGTTGCTTGGTTGCTTGGTCCATTCCTTTACACTCTTCTTTCCTCCTTCCTCTCTCCCTCCCTCCCTCCCTGCTGTCCCAACAACTTCAGGATGAGTGGTGTCTGAATTCTCCCCCTCTCCCCTTCCGTGCCCCCTCCTCTGCTGCACACTTCTGTGACAAATAGAGTCTGTTGGCCTGGTTCTCAAGACAAGGCCCTGCTAAACACGTCCCGCAAAGCTCTTTGGCTCTGTTTAACTTTCCTGCCTCGGTTTCTCCGTTCCTCTTCTCCCAGAATTATCCTGCCATTTCAGTGTCCAACTGCAAATCAAGGAAATACCCTCGGGTGAGGATTAACTGAAGAACCAGCACCAGCAGCAGCAGCAGCACCAGCAGCGGCAGCAGCGGCAGCAGCAGCTGCAGCAGAAGCACCACCAACACCAGGACCCGCACCAGCACCAGCACCAGCACCAGCACCAGCACCAGCAACAACAAAGAATGACTCAAAAAACTCATCAGACTCAAAGATTACACCTCAGGTCCTGGGGTGAATTCTGTGGAAGGCCAGGAGACAAATAGGGGACCCTCTCTGACACATGCAGGAACTCCCTGACTTTCAAAGAGAGGGATTTTTGATGTCCTGACTTGTTTCTAGGTTCTCATTGCAGGGTAGTAAATATAAACATCACCTACGACCTCAGATCTGAACCCTTTTAAGAACACACAGTTCACTGGCATCTAGGACATATGTTCACATCCCCCTCCTGGGGTCCACTCCTTTGGGGTGATGTTTCAAACAACCCCTGGATCACGACTTAGGAGTCAGGGCTCTCCGGAGGAGAGTACCGTGTGTGTGCGCGCGTGTGCGCGTAGCAGGGGCCACATACACATAGGAACACAGGCGAGCTCAGGGGAGGCCTGTGTAGTGGCCTCACAGACCCAGAGACCTACACTAAACTCACTGATGGTCCAAATTACAAAGGTGTTAACTAAATTCACTTGATGGGGGGTTGCCCATGTCCTAGGCCCGGACCTACCCTTGGAAATCGGTGGTCGGAGGGAGGATCGGTGTGTCCTGTCTGTCCAGTTCAGTGCTCACCATCCATCCATCCACCCACCCACCCAACCATCTCTCCATCCATCCATGTGAAGGGTACCTAAAGGTGAGTTACCAAAATCGTCAGCTGGAGCACAGTGTTTCAGTACGAGTGTGCTTGTTGTTACCGAGACACAGGGTTACTGAGTCCATTCATCCCCTACTAGGCCTCCCTGGACCCTCATCACTCCACACCGGCGTTTGGCCTGGGGAATCTATGACGCCGAGATGGACTCTTTAACTTCTCCTTGGATGCCCTGCACTTGCACCCCTAAACCGCCACCGCTCACCACCACCACCACCACCACCCAACCGCCACCTCACCCCCACCCACACCCTGCCCTTTCTCAGAGGGTGGAGGGCAGTTTTCGGCTTTGGCACATGGAGGCGAACTCTTTCAGCTCCAGACTGACCCTGCTCCCTTCCTGCAGCTTGGAATCAGTGGCCTAAGTGTGGGGGAGTTGTAGAAGCCTCAGGCAAAGTCCCAGGCTCTCTGCATTTGAATCAAGCCATTGCTGTTCCCTTGGAATAAGTGGCCCTGGCCTTCCCTTCCCACCCCCTAACCCCACCCCCACTCCCCAGGCCCAGCCCAGGCCAGGCCACCTTGCTTAGGCCCATGCCTGTCTTTCTGGAAAAGAGCAGGGTAGGGTTTTCATCCTAAGTTCTGCAGCAGGCCTCTGGGCCTCAGAAAATTCACGCATTGGGTGCCTGCGTGCCTGCCCGTGTGTGACTTGGGGAAGAAAGAGCAGGGACTACAGGGCCGTGGGCATGTGGGAGCTCTCTGTACAACTTCCTCAGTCTTGCCCTGAGCCCCAAAGGGCTCTAGCCAGAGAGGGAGGGAGGGAGGGAGGAAAGAGAGAAGCAAGAAAAAGAACACATACGTACAGCCTATTGAGAAAGAAGCACAAAGACCCACCTCCAGGTACTGAGGATGCCATTGTAATATTCTGAAAGGAAAAGGAGCAAAGGAAAGGCCAACTCTTCTAGGCTGGCTCCGGGGCGAGGTCAGCCACTGCCCCTGTGTGTTCTCCCCGGGGCCACCAGACATAAGCTACAAAGCGATCTACACATGGCTGCCTTCTGTGCTGGTCTTGGAGGTGCCTAGGCAATGTCAAGCTGGGGCCCAACGCTGGCTGCTACTACTGCCAGGCCTGGGGCCAGTGAGCCAGAGGAGGTATGGGGCTCGCTGAGGCCAGGTGTTGTTGGTTTCAGAGAATTTAGGACCTCGTGAAGCGGGAGCCAAGACAGGCCAATCCTAGGGAAAAATCAATGGACACCGCTTGGGTGGGCCTGAATGTGCCGTGGGGCGGGGCCTCAGGCAATCACCAGGGTGGCCCAGACAGTGGGTGCTAGGTCACCAGAGTCCCAGGGACGGTGCGCGCCCGCCCACCGGGCTGCCTGCCCCGCCAGGGAAGGGCTCACCCATGGAACAGCAGCCTCCACCAGCACGTGTGCCTGGGACAAAGCTGCCCCTCCAGCTCTCACCCCAATGCCAAAGGACTGACTCAGTTCTTCCCAGGGATGTCTCTGGTGCCTTTCAAGCTGCCGCTGTCCCTCCCTGCCACCCACCCCCACTCTGCAGCCCGCAGAAAGAGGGTCCCCGGAGCTCCGTGCGTGGGCAGGCCCTTTCAAAGGAACTGCCTGGGACCCCGGCAGCCTCAGCCTGGACCTCGATCCCCGGTGGTTTGCACAGCCACAAGGGATGGGGACGTCTCTTCCTGGTACTGGGATCCTGAGCTGGGTGGGGGCCCGGGGTGGGAAGGGAAACCCTTGCTCCTCAGGGAGGATGTTCCCAGTCGAGGTATCCCTCCTGATGTCTCACTACACTCTTAGGTCTCCCACCAGATCGTCTCCCTCCTCACGGGCCCGGAAGCCTTCCGTGAGAAACAAACCGCGCGGGCCGGCTCGGCGGCTGGCAGCCGCTCTTCCCTCGCCAGCCCACTGAACATTCTCCAGGTCAAAAGGGAGGGGGAGATCTCCTCGGCCCTCTCAGGGTCTCTGCCCGGGCCGCCGCCGCCGCAGACTGACGCAAAGCCCGTGAACAGGACGAGAGCACGGCGATATTGAAATGTTTTATTGACTGATTCTGTATTTGTATTTGGCCAGAGGCCAAGGGGGGGAGGGGGGGAGGGAGCGAGGGAGGTGTGGAGGCCCGTGTGTGTCTGTGTGCGAGGGAGGGAGGGAGTGTCTGTGCGTGTGTGCCTCTCTCCGGCCCGCTTCCGGGTCTGCCCGCAGAACCGCGGTCACGCGATCGAGGCACCGAACGAGCGAGGACGACTTGCGGGGGACGCGAGACCGCGCCGGTTGCCTGGGCGACCGGAGAGACAGGTTGCCCGGCACCGGACTTGGCCGCTGCAACGGACAGCGACCGGGTCCACCAGTGGACCGGATCTCTAACGGGCCGTGACTGGGCGCTGCTGTGTCAGTGTGTGTGTGGGGGGGCGGGGCGGTGTGCGTGTCCGTGGGGGTGCGTGTGTGTGTGTGTCAGGGTGGGGGGGGCGAGGCCGGCTGGGGTTGGCCTGGTGTGCTGGGGGCTGGGCGGGCGCGGGCGGATCAGGCAATAACTATGAACACGTTGATTTGATGGACTTATGTTTCAAAAGTACTTATTTGACCTAAGACACGACAGTCCCTACCTCTCTGAAAACAGTTGCAGTGTGCACCAGGACCGTTTCCACTCCTGTGGATGGTTGACGTACCGGCGGCGCCGGCCCAAACCCCAGGCCACCGGGGTCCGGCTTCGCTGCCCGCAGCAGGTGTCCTCCGCCGGAACCGAGATCGCACAGAGAAGCTGCCTCCTCGCTCCGAGGAAATCCCCAAATCCGCCCGGGGATCCGCTTGCCCGCCTGACCTTCCTCGGCACAGGAGGGGCCTAGGGGAGCAGTCCCTTCCACGACTCCGCGAAATTCCCTGTCCTGCAAGACAGGAGAGCTCTATGAGACTAGGGGGGTGAGAGAGAGGAGGAGAGGGAGACGGGGGCGGGGCGGGAGAGAGAGACACAAAGAGAGAGAGCGAGCGAGAGAGAGAGAGAAGCAGAGAACAGAGGAGAGAAGACAAGTGTCCCAAGCACCCTCCCGCTGCCGTGAATCGACCACGAGCCCGGGCTCCCGAGCGCTGGGCCACGCGTCTCCGTGGCCCCGTTAGTCAGGATGCGATGCGATGCGATGTGATGCGATGCGATCCGGCTGGCCTCACTGTGACGTGTGGCAATCGCGCAGCACCTGCCCGGTGGCGGCTGTGATAAGCTCCGCACAGAGGAGGTTGACAGCTGGCCGGGTCGGCGCACAGGGGGATGGGCCGTCAGGACGGGGGCGGGGCGAAGGGGGCGGGGCCGCGGCCGCGGCCGCCCTGAATGGTGGCAATTAGCAGCACACCTGCGCCCCGGGGAAAAGGAAGGCGGTGTGTAGGAGCAGGGTAGGGGCAAATGACACGCGGCAGTACCTGCCATGAAAACTACTTTCACGGGTCTGAGAAATGCAGGTGGGGGCCTCATCCCTTACACTTACTTCTTGACACCTGTGTCGCGTGGAAACAAAATCCACGTGAATCGGCCTCTCCGAGCTGTGTCGTCCGTTTGCTTCTCCTCTTTACACATGTCCACTTCTCCCAGACAAAAAGGGGGTTTGGTGGACTGAAGAGGGTGACGGAGGGATTCCTGGCAGGACACCGCGAACCACTCCTGTGGCGGCGGGCCCCGAACCGGCGGGGCAACCCCCCCAAAAGTCCCGCCCTAGGCGAGCGCCCCCCTCCACCCGTGTGTTTGGGCCGCCGCCCCGACAACCCACCAAGCTCCAGTCCGATGGAAAAGCGGCAGATGTGTTCCACGGGACACCCCTCTACTGCTCGGCCCGCCTGCCTCCAGCTTCCCATGGGCCGGGGGCCCTACCCTTTGGGCACTGTGAAGCTTTCGCCCCCACTCCTCCCCTTGCCTGGCGCTGGAATCTCTGCCAAGGGCAAGTGGTGCGGCTGGGCGAGGAGGAGGCCTACTAAGGAAAGTTGCCTGCCGTCAACCCCTCCTTCCTGTTCTCCCGTGGGGAATCTTGGTGTGACTCCACATTGCTTCTTGAAGCAGTGAGTGTGTGGGGAAAGCCAAAGAGAATAAACTCATGAGGTGTTGCAGAGTTCCCTCTTCCCGCTCCCTCCTGCCCTCCCACTTGACCATACCCCCTGCCCCCCTCCCACTCCCTCTCAAAGGCCGCCTGTGATGAAAATGGGACCTGCACCGCCGCTCACAGACACCAGAGAGGTGTGACTGGACGATCCCCTGAATCACCGGCAGAGGGCTGTCCCCAGACTGGATCTTTGTGTTCTCATGGGGAAGGAGGTGGAGGAGACACTGCACATAACATCTGCTTTCCGCTCGCTCCGTGAATTTATTGCAACGTGAGTGCAAGTGAATGGAGCACAACCTGAACTCATGCACATTTATTACGGAAACGGAGCGAGCCCACCTACGCGTCTGGCCTAGGAAGCACAGGCAGGCTGTCAGCTCATCTAAAGAGCCTTTTCTGCCTCACATCCCCTTCTGTCTGGAAGTTTTTGTGTTTGAGTTCCTCGCCTAGATATTCCTGGTGCAGTTGGACTCCAAAAGTCTCCCCTTTTCTTTGGTCTATTCCTGGGAAGGACCTGCCTCTTTTGTCGCTTGGTTGCTTGGTTGCTTGGTCCATTCCTTTACACTCTTCTTTCCTCCTTCCTCTCTCCCTCCCTCCCTCCCTGCTGTCCCAACAACTTCAGGATGAGTGGTGTCTGAATTCTCCCCCTCTCCCCTTCCGTGCCCCCTCCTCTGCTGCACACTTCTGTGACAAATAGAGTCTGTTGGCCTGGTTCTCAAGACAAGGCCCTGCTAAACACGTCCCGCAAAGCTCTTTGGCTCTGTTTAACTTTCCTGCCTCGGTTTCTCCGTTCCTCTTCTCCCAGAATTATCCTGCCATTTCAGTGTCCAACTGCAAATCAAGGAAATACCCTCGGGTGAGGATTAACTGAAGAACCAGCACCAGCAGCAGCAGCAGCACCAGCAGCGGCAGCAGCGGCAGCAGCAGCTGCAGCAGAAGCACCACCAACACCAGGACCCGCACCAGCACCAGCACCAGCACCAGCACCAGCACCAGCACCAGCAACAACAAAGAATGACTCAAAAAACTCATCAGACTCAAAGATTACACCTCAGGTCCTGGGGTGAATTCTGTGGAAGGCCAGGAGACAAATAGGGGACCCTCTCTGACACATGCAGGAACTCCCTGACTTTCAAAGAGAGGGATTTTTGATGTCCTGACTTGTTTCTAGGTTCTCATTGCAGGGTAGTAAATATAAACATCACCTACGACCTCAGATCTGAACCCTTTTAAGAACACACAGTTCACTGGCATCTAGGACATATGTTCACATCCCCCTCCTGGGGTCCACTCCTTTGGGGTGATGTTTCAAACAACCCCTGGATCACGACTTAGGAGTCAGGGCTCTCCGGAGGAGAGTACCGTGTGTGTGCGCGCGTGTGCGCGTAGCAGGGGCCACATACACATAGGAACACAGGCGAGCTCAGGGGAGGCCTGTGTAGTGGCCTCACAGACCCAGAGACCTACACTAAACTCACTGATGGTCCAAATTACAAAGGTGTTAACTAAATTCACTTGATGGGGGGTTGCCCATGTCCTAGGCCCGGACCTACCCTTGGAAATCGGTGGTCGGAGGGAGGATCGGTGTGTCCTGTCTGTCCAGTTCAGTGCTCACCATCCATCCATCCACCCACCCACCCAACCATCTCTCCATCCATCCATGTGAAGGGTACCTAAAGGTGAGTTACCAAAATCGTCAGCTGGAGCACAGTGTTTCAGTACGAGTGTGCTTGTTGTTACCGAGACACAGGGTTACTGAGTCCATTCATCCCCTACCAGGCCTCCCTGGACCCTCATCACTCCACACCGGCGTTTGGCCTGGGGAATCTATGACGCCGAGATGGACTCTTTAACTTCTCCTTGGATGCCCTGCACTTGCACCCCTAAACCGCCACCGCTCACCACCACCACCACCACCACCCAACCGCCACCTCACCCCCACCCACACCCTGCCCTTTCTCAGAGGGTGGAGGGCAGTTTTCGGCTTTGGCACATGGAGGCGAACTCTTTCAGCTCCAGACTGACCCTGCTCCCTTCCTGCAGCTTGGAATCAGTGGCCTAAGTGTGGGGGAGTTGTAGAAGCCTCAGGCAAAGTCCCAGGCTCTCTGCATTTGAATCAAGCCATTGCTGTTCCCTTGGAATAAGTGGCCCTGGCCTTCCCTTCCCACCCCCTAACCCCACCCCCACTCCCCAGGCCCAGCCCAGGCCAGGCCACCTTGCTTAGGCCCATGCCTGTCTTTCTGGAAAAGAGCAGGGTAGGGTTTTCATCCTAAGTTCTGCAGCAGGCCTCTGGGCCTCAGAAAATTCACGCATTGGGTGCCTGCGTGCCTGCCCGTGTGTGACTTGGGGAAGAAAGAGCAGGGACTACAGGGCCGTGGGCATGTGGGAGCTCTCTGTACAACTTCCTCAGTCTTGCCCTGAGCCCCAAAGGGCTCTAGCCAGAGAGGGAGGGAGGGAGGGAGGAAAGAGAGAAGCAAGAAAAAGAACACATACGTACAGCCTATTGAGAAAGAAGCACAAAGACCCACCTCCAGGTACTGAGGATGCCATTGTAATATTCTGAAAGGAAAAGGAGCAAAGGAAAGGCCAACTCTTCTAGGCTGGCTCCGGGGCGAGGTCAGCCACTGCCCCTGTGTGTTCTCCCCGGGGCCACCAGACATAAGCTACAAAGCGATCTACACATGGCTGCCTTCTGTGCTGGTCTTGGAGGTGCCTAGGCAATGTCAAGCTGGGGCCCAACGCTGGCTGCTACTACTGCCAGGCCTGGGGCCAGTGAGCCAGAGGAGGTATGGGGCTCGCTGAGGCCAGGTGTTGTTGGTTTCAGAGAATTTAGGACCTCGTGAAGCGGGAGCCAAGACAGGCCAATCCTAGGGAAAAATCAATGGACACCGCTTGGGTGGGCCTGAATGTGCCGTGGGGCGGGGCCTCAGGCAATCACCAGGGTGGCCCAGACAGCGGGTGCTAGGTCACCAGAGTCCCAGGGACGGTGCGCGCCCGCCCACCGGGCTGCCTGCCCCGCCAGGGAAGGGCTCACCCATGGAACAGCAGCCTCCACCAGCACGTGTGCCTGGGACAAAGCTGCCCCTCCAGCTCTCACCCCAATGCCAAAGGACTGACTCAGTTCTTCCCAGGGATGTCTCTGGTGCCTTTCAAGCTGCCGCTGTCCCTCCCTGCCACCCACCCCCACTCTGCAGCCCGCAGAAAGAGGGTCCCCGGAGCTCCGTGCGTGGGCAGGCCCTTTCAAAGGAACTGCCTGGGACCCCGGCAGCCTCAGCCTGGACCTCGATCCCCGGTGGTTTGCACAGCCACAAGGGATGGGGACGTCTCTTCCTGGTACTGGGATCCTGAGCTGGGTGGGGGCCCGGGGTGGGAAGGGAAACCCTTGCTCCTCAGGGAGGATGTTCCCAGTCGAGGTATCCCTCCTGATGTCTCACTACACTCTTAGGTCTCCCACCAGATCGTCTCCCTCCTCACGGGCCCGGAAGCCTTCCGTGAGAAACAAACCGCGCGGGCCGGCTCGGCGGCTGGCAGCCGCTCTTCCCTCGCCAGCCCACTGAACATTCTCCAGGTCAAAAGGGAGGGGGAGATCTCCTCGGCCCTCTCAGGGTCTCTGCCCGGGCCGCCGCCGCCGCAGACTGACGCAAAGCCCGTGAACAGGACGAGAGCACGGCGATATTGAAATGTTTTATTGACTGATTCTGTATTTGTATTTGGCCAGAGGCCAAGGGGGGGAGGGGGGGAGGGAGCGAGGGAGGTGTGGAGGCCCGTGTGTGTCTGTGTGCGAGGGAGGGAGGGAGTGTCTGTGCGTGTGTGCCTCTCTCCGGCCCGCTTCCGGGTCTGCCCGCAGAACCGCGGTCACGCGATCGAGGCACCGAACGAGCGAGGACGACTTGCGGGGGACGCGAGACCGCGCCGGTTGCCTGGGCGACCGGAGAGACAGGTTGCCCGGCACCGGACTTGGCCGCTGCAACGGACAGCGACCGGGTCCACCAGTGGACCGGATCTCTAACGGGCCGTGACTGGGCGCTGCTGTGTCAGTGTGTGTGTGGGGGGGCGGGGCGGTGTGCGTGTCCGTGGGGGTGCGTGTGTGTGTGTGTCAGGGTGGGGGGGGCGAGGCCGGCTGGGGTTGGCCTGGTGTGCTGGGGGCTGGGCGGGCGCGGGCGGATCAGGCAATAACTATGAACACGTTGATTTGATGGACTTATGTTTCAAAAGTACTTATTTGACCTAAGACACGACAGTCCCTACCTCTCTGAAAACAGTTGCAGTGTGCACCAGGACCGTTTCCACTCCTGTGGATGGTTGACGTACCGGCGGCGCCGGCCCAAACCCCAGGCCACCGGGGTCCGGCTTCGCTGCCCGCAGCAGGTGTCCTCCGCCGGAACCGAGATCGCACAGAGAAGCTGCCTCCTCGCTCCGAGGAAATCCCCAAATCCGCCCGGGGATCCGCTTGCCCGCCTGACCTTCCTCGGCACAGGAGGGGCCTAGGGGAGCAGTCCCTTCCACGACTCCGCGAAATTCCCTGTCCTGCAAGACAGGAGAGCTCTATGAGACTAGGGGGGTGAGAGAGAGGAGGAGAGGGAGACGGGGGCGGGGCGGGAGAGAGAGACACAGAGAGAGAGAGCGAGCGAGAGAGAGAGAGAAGCAGAGAACAGAGGAGAGAAGACAAGTGTCCCAAGCACCCTCCCGCTGCCGTGAATCGACCACGAGCCCGGGCTCCCGAGCGCTGGGCCACGCGTCTCCGTGGCCCCGTTAGTCAGGATGCGATGCGATGCGATGTGATGCGATGCGATCCGGCTGGCCTCACTGTGACGTGTGGCAATCGCGCAGCACCTGCCCGGTGGCGGCTGTGATAAGCTCCGCACAGAGGAGGTTGACAGCTGGCCGGGTCGGCGCACAGGGGGATGGGCCGTCAGGACGGGGGCGGGGCGAAGGGGGCGGGGCCGCGGCCGCGGCCGCCCTGAATGGTGGCAATTAGCAGCACACCTGCGCCCCGGGGAAAAGGAAGGCGGTGTGTAGGAGCAGGGTAGGGGCAAATGACACGCGGCAGTACCTGCCATGAAAACTACTTTCACGGGTCTGAGAAATGCAGGTGGGGGCCTCATCCCTTACACTTACTTCTTGACACCTGTGTCGCGTGGAAACAAAATCCACGTGAATCGGCCTCTCCGAGCTGTGTCGTCCGTTTGCTTCTCCTCTTTACACATGTCCACTTCTCCCAGAAAAAAAGGGGGTTTGGTGGACTGAAGAGGGTGACGGAGGGATTCCTGGCAGGACACCGCGAACCACTCCTGTGGCGGCGGGCCCCGAACCGGCGGGGCAACCCCCCCAAAAGTCCCGCCCTAGGCGAGCGCCCCCCTCCACCCGTGTGTTTGGGCCGCCGCCCCGACAACCCACCAAGCTCCAGTCCGATGGAAAAGCGGCAGATGTGTTCCACGGGACACCCCTCTACTGCTCGGCCCGCCTGCCTCCAGCTTCCCATGGGCCGGGGGCCCTACCCTTTGGGCACTGTGAAGCTTTCGCCCCCACTCCTCCCCTTGCCTGGCGCTGGAATCTCTGCCAAGGGCAAGTGGTGCGGCTGGGCGAGGAGGAGGCCTACTAAGGAAACTTGCCTGCCGTCAACCCCTCCTTCCTGTTCTCCCGTGGGGAATCTTGGTGTGACTCCACATTGCTTCTTGAAGCAGTGAGTGTGTGGGGAAAGCCAAAGAGAATAAACTCATGAGGTGTTGCAGAGTTCCCTCTTCCCGCTCCCTCCTGCCCTCCCACTTGACCATACCCCCTGCCCCCCTCCCACTCCCTCTCAAAGGCCGCCTGTGATGAAAATGGGACCTGCACCGCCGCTCACAGACACCAGAGAGGTGTGACTGGACGATCCCCTGAATCACCGGCAGAGGGCTGTCCCCAGACTGGATCTTTGTGTTCTCATGGGGAAGGAGGTGGAGGAGACACTGCACATAACATCTGCTTTCCGCTCGCTCCGTGAATTTATTGCAACGTGAGTGCAAGTGAATGGAGCACAACCTGAACTCATGCACATTTATTACGGAAACGGAGCGAGCCCACCTACGCGTCTGGCCTAGGAAGCACAGGCAGGCTGTCAGCTCATCTAAAGAGCCTTTTCTGCCTCACATCCCCTTCTGTCTGGAAGTTTTTGTGTTTGAGTTCCTCGCCTAGATATTCCTGGTGCAGTTGGACTCCAAAAGTCTCCCCTTTTCTTTGGTCTATTCCTGGGAAGGACCTGCCTCTTTTGTCGCTTGGTTGCTTGGTTGCTTGGTCCATTCCTTTACACTCTTCTTTCCTCCTTCGTCTCTCCCTCCCTCCCTCCCTGCTGTCCCAACAACTTCAGGATGAGTGGTGTCTGAATTCTCCCCCTCTCCCCTTCCGTGCCCCCTCCTCTGCTGCACACTTCTGTGACAAATAGAGTCTGTTGGCCTGGTTCTCAAGACAAGGCCCTGCTAAACACGTCCCGCAAAGCTCTTTGGCTCTGTTTAACTTTCCTGCCTCGGTTTCTCCGTTCCTCTTCTCCCAGAATTATCCTGCCATTTCAGTGTCCAACTGCAAATCAAGGAAATACCCTCGGGTGAGGATTAACTGAAGAACCAGCACCAGCAGCAGCAGCAGCACCAGCAGCGGCAGCAGCGGCAGCAGCAGCTGCAGCAGAAGCACCACCAACACCAGGACCCGCACCAGCACCAGCACCAGCACCAGCACCAGCACCAGCAACAACAAAGAATGACTCAAAAAACTCATCAGACTCAAAGATTACACCTCAGGTCCTGGGGTGAATTCTGTGGAAGGCCAGGAGACAAATAGGGGACCCTCTCTGACACATGCAGGAACTCCCTGACTTTCAAAGAGAGGGATTTTTGATGTCCTGACTTGTTTCTAGGTTCTCATTGCAGGGTAGTAAATATAAACATCACCTACGACCTCAGATCTGAACCCTTTTAAGAACACACAGTTCACTGGCATCTAGGACATATGTTCACATCCCCCTCCTGGGGTCCACTCCTTTGGGGTGATGTTTCAAACAACCCCTGGATCACGACTTAGGAGTCAGGGCTCTCCGGAGGAGAGTACCGTGTGTGTGCGCGCGTGTGCGCGTAGCAGGGGCCACATACACATAGGAACACAGGCGAGCTCAGGGGAGGCCTGTGTAGTGGCCTCACAGACCCAGAGACCTACACTAAACTCACTGATGGTCCAAATTACAAAGGTGTTAACTAAATTCACTTGATGGGGGGTTGCCCATGTCCTAGGCCCGGACCTACCCTTGGAAATCGGTGGTCGGAGGGAGGATCGGTGTGTCCTGTCTGTCCAGTTCAGTGCTCACCATCCATCCATCCACCCACCCACCCAACCATCTCTCCATCCATCCATGTGAAGGGTACCTAAAGGTGAGTTACCAAAATCGTCAGCTGGAGCACAGTGTTTCAGTACGAGTGTGCTTGTTGTTACCGAGACACAGGGTTACTGAGTCCATTCATCCCCTACCAGGCCTCCCTGGACCCTCATCACTCCACACCGGCGTTTGGCCTGGGGAATCTATGACGCCGAGATGGACTCTTTAACTTCTCCTTGGATGCCCTGCACTTGCACCCCTAAACCGCCACCGCTCACCACCACCACCACCACCACCCAACCGCCACCTCACCCCCACCCACACCCTGCCCTTTCTCAGAGGGTGGAGGGCAGTTTTCGGCTTTGGCACATGGAGGCGAACTCTTTCAGCTCCAGACTGACCCTGCTCCCTTCCTGCAGCTTGGAATCAGTGGCCTAAGTGTGGGGGAGTTGTAGAAGCCTCAGGCAAAGTCCCAGGCTCTCTGCATTTGAATCAAGCCATTGCTGTTCCCTTGGAATAAGTGGCCCTGGCCTTCCCTTCCCACCCCCTAACCCCACCCCCACTCCCCAGGCCCAGCCCAGGCCAGGCCACCTTGCTTAGGCCCATGCCTGTCTTTCTGGAAAAGAGCAGGGTAGGGTTTTCATCCTAAGTTCTGCAGCAGGCCTCTGGGCCTCAGAAAATTCACGCATTGGGTGCCTGCGTGCCTGCCCGTGTGTGACTTGGGGAAGAAAGAGCAGGGACTACAGGGCCGTGGGCATGTGGGAGCTCTCTGTACAACTTCCTCAGTCTTGCCCTGAGCCCCAAAGGGCTCTAGCCAGAGAGGGAGGGAGGGAGGGAGGAAAGAGAGAAGCAAGAAAAAGAACACATACGTACAGCCTATTGAGAAAGAAGCACAAAGACCCACCTCCAGGTACTGAGGATGCCATTGTAATATTCTGAAAGGAAAAGGAGCAAAGGAAAGGCCAACTCTTCTAGGCTGGCTCCGGGGCGAGGTCAGCCACTGCCCCTGTGTGTTCTCCCCGGGGCCACCAGACATAAGCTACAAAGCGATCTACACATGGCTGCCTTCTGTGCTGGTCTTGGAGGTGCCTAGGCAATGTCAAGCTGGGGCCCAACGCTGGCTGCTACTACTGCCAGGCCTGGGGCCAGTGAGCCAGAGGAGGTATGGGGCTCGCTGAGGCCAGGTGTTGTTGGTTTCAGAGAATTTAGGACCTCGTGAAGCGGGAGCCAAGACAGGCCAATCCTAGGGAAAAATCAATGGACACCGCTTGGGTGGGCCTGAATGTGCCGTGGGGCGGGGCCTCAGGCAATCACCAGGGTGGCCCAGACAGCGGGTGCTAGGTCACCAGAGTCCCAGGGACGGTGCGCGCCCGCCCACCGGGCTGCCTGCCCCGCCAGGGAAGGGCTCACCCATGGAACAGCAGCCTCCACCAGCACGTGTGCCTGGGACAAAGCTGCCCCTCCAGCTCTCACCCCAATGCCAAAGGACTGACTCAGTTCTTCCCAGGGATGTCTCTGGTGCCTTTCAAGCTGCCGCTGTCCCTCCCTGCCACCCACCCCCACTCTGCAGCCCGCAGAAAGAGGGTCCCCGGAGCTCCGTGCGTGGGCAGGCCCTTTCAAAGGAACTGCCTGGGACCCCGGCAGCCTCAGCCTGGACCTCGATCCCCGGTGGTTTGCACAGCCACAAGGGATGGGGACGTCTCTTCCTGGTACTGGGATCCTGAGCTGGGTGGGGGCC
This sequence comes from Molossus alvarezi, assembly GCA_037176705.1. Classification (NCBI taxonomy): domain Eukaryota; kingdom Metazoa; phylum Chordata; class Mammalia; order Chiroptera; family Molossidae; genus Molossus; species Molossus alvarezi. Next base: position 1,602,948 of record JBAWUJ010000040.1, on the reverse strand, counting down.
CGGGGTGGGAAGGGAAACCCTTGCTCCTCAGGGAGGATGTTCCCAGTCGAGGTATCCCTCCTGATGTCTCACTACACTCTTAGGTCTCCCACCAGATCGTCTCCCTCCTCACGGGCCCGGAAGCCTTCCGTGAGAAACAAACCGCGCGGGCCGGCTCGGCGGCTGGCAGCCGCTCTTCCCTCGCCAGCCCACTGAACATTCTCCAGGTCGAAAGGGAGGGGGAGATCTCCTCGGCCCTCTCAGGGTCTCTGCCCGGGCCGCCGCCGCCGCAGACTGACGCAAAGCCCGTGAACAGGACGAGAGCACGGCGATATTGAAATGTTTTATTGACTGATTCTGTATTTGTATTTGGCCAGAGGCCAAGGGGGGGAGGGGGGGAGGGAGCGAGGGAGGTGTGGAGGCCCGTGTGTGTCTGTGTGCGAGGGAGGGAGGGAGTGTCTGTGCGTGTGTGCCTCTCTCCGGCCCGCTTCCGGGTCTGCCCGCAGAACCGCGGTCACGCGATCGAGGCACCGAACGAGCGAGGACGACTTGCGGGGGACGCGAGACCGCGCCGGTTGCCTGGGCGACCGGAGAGACAGGTTGCCCGGCACCGGACTTGGCCGCTGCAACGGACAGCGACCGGGTCCACCAGTGGACCGGATCTCTAACGGGCCGTGACTGGGCGCTGCTGTGTCAGTGTGTGTGTGGGGGGGCGGGGCGGTGTGCGTGTCCGTGGGGGTGCGTGTGTGTGTGTGTCAGGGTGGGGGGGGCGAGGCCGGCTGGGGTTGGCCTGGTGTGCTGGGGGCTGGGCGGGCGCGGGCGGATCAGGCAATAACTATGAACACGTTGATTTGATGGACTTATGTTTCAAAAGTACTTATTTGACCTAAGACACGACAGTCCCTACCTCTCTGAAAACAGTTGCAGTGTGCACCAGGACCGTTTCCACTCCTGTGGATGGTTGACGTACCGGCGGCGCCGGCCCAAACCCCAGGCCACCGGGGTCCGGCTTCGCTGCCCGCAGCAGGTGTCCTCCGCCGGAACCGAGATCGCACAGAGAAGCTGCCTCCTCGCTCCGAGGAAATCCCCAAATCCGCCCGGGGATCCGCTTGCCCGCCTGACCTTCCTCGGCACAGGAGGGGCCTAGGGGAGCAGTCCCTTCCACGACTCCGCGAAATTCCCTGTCCTGCAAGACAGGAGAGCTCTATGAGACTAGGGGGGTGAGAGAGAGGAGGAGAGGGAGACGGGGGCGGGGCGGGAGAGAGAGACACAGAGAGAGAGAGCGAGCGAGAGAGAGAGAGAAGCAGAGAACAGAGGAGAGAAGACAAGTGTCCCAAGCACCCTCCCGCTGCCGTGAATCGACCACGAGCCCGGGCTCCCGAGCGCTGGGCCACGCGTCTCCGTGGCCCCGTTAGTCAGGATGCGATGCGATGCGATGTGATGCGATGCGATCCGGCTGGCCTCACTGTGACGTGTGGCAATCGCGCAGCACCTGCCCGGTGGCGGCTGTGATAAGCTCCGCACAGAGGAGGTTGACAGCTGGCCGGGTCGGCGCACAGGGGGATGGGCCGTCAGGACGGGGGCGGGGCGAAGGGGGCGGGGCCGCGGCCGCGGCCGCCCTGAATGGTGGCAATTAGCAGCACACCTGCGCCCCGGGGAAAAGGAAGGCGGTGTGTAGGAGCAGGGTAGGGGCAAATGACACGCGGCAGTACCTGCCATGAAAACTACTTTCACGGGTCTGAGAAATGCAGGTGGGGGCCTCATCCCTTACACTTACTTCTTGACACCTGTGTCGCGTGGAAACAAAATCCACGTGAATCGGCCTCTCCGAGCTGTGTCGTCCGTTTGCTTCTCCTCTTTACACATGTCCACTTTTCCCAGACAAAAAGGGGGTTTGGTGGACTGAAGAGGGTGACGGAGGGATTCCTGGCAGGACACCGCGAACCACTCCTGTGGCGGCGGGCCCCGAACCGGCGGGGCAACCCCCCCAAAAGTCCCGCCCTAGGCGAGCGCCCCCCTCCACCCGTGTGTTTGGGCCGCCGCCCCGACAACCCACCAAGCTCCAGTCCGATGGAAAAGCGGCAGATGTGTTCCACGGGACACCCCTCTACTGCTCGGCCCGCCTGCCTCCAGCTTCCCATGGGCCGGGGGCCCTACCCTTTGGGCACTGTGAAGCTTTCGCCCCCACTCCTCCCCTTGCCTGGCGCTGGAATCTCTGCCAAGGGCAAGTGGTGCGGCTGGGCGAGGAGGAGGCCTACTAAGGAAAGTTGCCTGCCGTCAACCCCTCCTTCCTGTTCTCCCGTGGGGAATCTTGGTGTGACTCCACATTGCTTCTTGAAGCAGTGAGTGTGTGGGGAAAGCCAAAGAGAATAAACTCATGAGGTGTTGCAGAGTTCCCTCTTCCCGCTCCCTCCTGCCCTCCCACTTGACCATACCCCCTGCCCCCCTCCCACTCCCTCTCAAAGGCCGCCTGTGATGAAAATGGGACCTGCACCGCCGCTCACAGACACCAGAGAGGTGTGACTGGACGATCCCCTGAATCACCGGCAGAGGGCTGTCCCCAGACTGGATCTTTGTGTTCTCATGGGGAAGGAGGTGGAGGAGACACTGCACATAACATCTGCTTTCCGCTCGCTCCGTGAATTTATTGCAACGTGAGTGCAAGTGAATGGAGCACAACCTGAACTCATGCACATTTATTACGGAAACGGAGCGAGCCCACCTACGCGTCTGGCCTAGGAAGCACAGGCAGGCTGTCAGCTCATCTAAAGAGCCTTTTCTGCCTCACATCCCCTTCTGTCTGGAAGTTTTTGTGTTTGAGTTCCTCGCCTAGATATTCCTGGTGCAGTTGGACTCCAAAAGTCTCCCCTTTTCTTTGGTCAAGTTCCTGGGAAGGACCTGCCTCTTTTGTCGCTTGGTTGCTTGGTTGCTTGGTTCATTCCTTTACACTCTTCTTTCCTCCTTCCTCTCTCCCTCCCTCCCTCCCTGGTGTCCCAACAACTTCAGTATGAGTGGTGTTTGAATTCTCCCCCTCTCCCCTTCCGTGCCCCCTCCTCTGCTGCACACTTCTGTGACAAATAGAGTCTGTTGGCCTGGTTCTCAAGACAAGGCCCTGCTAAACACGTCCCGCAAAGCTCTTTGGCTCTGTTTAACTTTCCTGCCTCGGTTTCTCCGTTCCTCTTCTCCCAGAATTATCCTGCCATTTCAGTGTCCAACTGCAAATCAAGGAAATACCCTCGGGTGAGGATTAACTGAAGAACCAGCACCAGCAGCAGCAGCAGCACCAGAAGCGGCAGCAGCGGCAGCAGCAGCTGCAGCAGAAGCAGAAGCAGCACCAACACCAGGACCCGCACCAGCACCAGCACCAGCACCAGCACCAGCACCAGCAACAACAAAGAATGACTCAAAAAACTCATCAGACTCAAAGATTACACCTCAGGTCCTGGGATGAATTCTGTGGAAGGCCAGGAGACAAATAGGGGACCCTCTCTGACACGTGCAGGAACTCCCTGACTTTCAAAGAGAGGGATTTTTGATGTCCTGACTTGTTTCTAGGTTCTCATTGCAGGGTAGTAAATATAAACATCACCTACGACCTAAGATCTGAACCCTTTTAAGAACACACAGTTCACTGGCATCTAGGACATATGTTCACATCCCCCTCCTGGGGTCCACTCCTTTGGGGTGATGTTTCAAACAACCCCTGGATCACGACTTAGGAGTCAGGGCTCTCCGGAGGAGAGTACCGTGTGTGTGCGCGCGTGTGCTCGTAACAGGGGCCACATACACATGTTCCATGAAAAAACTAGCTAGTGTTCCTGGAAAGCTAATAGTACTGTTCCAGAGAAGAAACTACTTAATATTCCAGTGTAAGAACTGGTTAGTGTTCCATGGAATTAAGTACCTATTGTTCCAGGGAAAAAACTAACTAGTGTTCCAGTTAAAAGACGACATAGTGTTCCATGGAAGGAATAAGTTAGTGTTCCATGGAACAAACAAGTTACTGTTACATGGAAGTAAGTACATAGTGTTCCTAGGAAGGAAGTACTTAGTGTTCCATCGAAGAAACTTATTGGTGTTTCTTGGAAGGAACTAGTTTTGTTCCATGGAAGGGACCAGCTAGTGTTCCAGAGAAGGCCTTACTTAGTGTTCTATGGAAGGTACTACCTAATGTTCAATGAAAGGAACTACTTAGTGTTTAATGGAAGAAAGTAGCAGTATTCCATGGAAGGAACTAGCTAGTGTTTCATGGAAAGAACTACTTAGTGTTCCATCAAGGAAGTAGCTATTGTTCCATGGAAGGAATTAGCGAGGGATCCATTGAAGAAACTAGTTAGAATTCCATGAAGGAACTAGCTTGTGTAACATGGAAGGAACTACCTTGTTTTCCATGGATTGAAGTAACTAGTGTTCCATGGATGGAACTAGATAGAGGTCCACGGAAGAAACTAGCTAGTGTCCCATGAAATGGAACTAGCTAGAACTAGCTAGTGTTCTATGAAAGGAACTACTTAGTGTTTCATGGAAGAAACTAGCTAGTGTTCCATGAAAGAGACTACTTAGTGTTCAATGGAAGGAACTACTTAGTGTTCCAAGAAAATAACTAGCTGGTGTTGCATTGAATGAACTATCATGTGTTCCATGGAAGAAAGTACTTAGTGTTCCATGAAAGAAACTAGTTAGTGTTCCATGCAAGGAACTAAATAGTGTTCCATGGGAAAAACAAACTTGTTTTCCATGGAAGAATCTACTTTTGGTTTCATGAAAGTAACTACATAATGTTCCATGGAAGAAACTAGCTAGTGTTCTAGGAAAGGAACTAGTTAGTGTTCTGGGGAAAGAACTAGCTAGTATGCCAGGGAAGAAACAAGCTGGTATTTTATGGAAGAAACTAGTTAGTGATTCTTGTAAGAAACTATCTAGTGTTCCATGGAAGGAACTAGCTTGTGTTTCATGGTAGGAACTAGATTTTGTTTCATGGAAGGAAGAATTTAATGTTACATGGAAGAAAGTTCTTAGGGTTCCAGGGAAGGATCTACTTAGTGATCCATTGAAGGCACTACTAAGTGTTCCATGGAAAAAAACTACTTAGTGTTCCATGGAAGGAACGAGCTAGTGTTTCATGACGAATCCAGCTAGGGTTTCATAAAAGGAACCAGCTAGTGTTCCATGTAAAAAAATACCTAGTGTTCCATTGAATGAACTACTTAGTTTTTCATGGAAGAATCTACTTAATGTTCCCTGGAAGAAAATACTTAGTGTTCCTAGGAAAGAAATAATTAGTGATCCATGAAGGGAATTAGCTACTGTTCCATGGAAGACAAACATATAGTTCCAAGGAAAGAAATACTTATTGTTCCATGGAAGGAACTATGTAGTGTTCCATATAAGGAACGAGCTAGTGTTGCATGCAAAGAAATACTTAGTGTTCCTTGGAAATAACTAGCGAGTGTTCCATGAAAGTAACTAGCTAGTGTTCCTTGGTTGGAACTAGCTAGTGTTCCATGGAAGCATCTAGCTATTGTTCCATGGAATGATCTAGCTGGTGTTCCTTGGAAGGAACTACTTAGTGTTCCATGGAAAAACGTAACTATTGGTCCATGAAAGTAACTAGCTATAGTACCATGGAAGGTAATACATCGTGTTCCATGGAAGCAAATACGTGGTAAAACATGGAAAAGACTAGGTAGTGTTCAATGGAAGGTACTAGCTGGTGTTACATGGAATGAACTACTTAGTGTTCCATGGAATTTACTACCTAGTTTTCCATGGAAGGAACTAGCTAGTGTTCCATGGAGAGAACTAGCTATTGTTGTATGGAAGGAATTACTTAGTGTTCCATGGAAGGAACTACCTAGTGTGCCATGGAAGAAACTACCAACAGTTCCATAGAAAAATACTTAGTGTTTCATGGAATAGCTAGCTAGTGTTCCATGGAAGGAACTAGCTAGTGTTCCATGGAAGGAACTTGCTAATGTTCCATGGAAGGAAGTAGCTAGTATTCCATGGAAGGAACTAGTGTTTCATGGAAGGAACTAGCCAGTGTTCCATGGAAAAAACTACTTACTGTTCCATAAAATGAACTATGTACTGTCCCATGGAAAGAACTAGCTAGTCTTCCATGGAAGGAACTAGCTAGTGTTCCATGGAAATAACTACATAGTGTTCCATGGGAGGAACTCGTTACTCTTCCATGGAAGAAACTGCTTAGTGTACCATGGAAAGAACTACTTACTTTTCCATGGAAGGAACTAGCTAGTGTTCCATGGAAGAGACTACTTAGTGTTCCATGGATGGAACTACTTAGTGTTCCACGGGAGGAACTAACTAGTGTTCCATGGAAAGAACTAGCTAGTGTTTCATGGAAAAAGCTAATTAGTGTTCCATAGTAGGAACTAGGTAGGGTTCCATTGAATTATCTGGCTAGTGTTCCATGGAAGGTAATACTTACTATTTAATAAAAGGAACTAACAAGTGATCCATGGAAGAATATAGCTAGTGTTCCAAAAAAACAACAACAACAACAACATACAAACAACAACAACAACAAAACTATTGTTCCATGGAAAGAACTACTTAGTCTTCTATGAAAGGAAATAGCTACTGTTCCATGGAAGGAACTATCTAGTGTTCCATGGAAGGAACTACTTAGTGTTCCATAGAAAGAACTAGATAGTGTTCAATGCAAAGAACTATCTAGTGTTTAATGAAAGAAACTACTTAGTGTTCCATGGAAGAAACTACTTAGTGTTCCATGGAAGTAACAATTAAGTGTTCTCTGGATGAAAGTAGCTAGTGTATCATGGAAGGAATTACTTACTGTTCCATGGAAGAAACTACTTAGTGTTCCATGGAAGTAACAATTAAGTGTTCTCTGGATGAAAGTAGCTAGTGTATCATGGAAGGAATTACTTACTGTTCCATGGAAAAAACTACTTAGTGTTCCATGGAAGGAACTCCCAAGTGTTCCATGGAAGGAACGACTTTGGGTTCCATGGAAGTAACTACTAAGAGTTGCATAAAATATATAAGCTAGTGTTCCATGGACAGAACTAGCTAGTTTGCCATGGAAGGAACTGGCTTGTGTTCCATGTAAGGGACTACTTAATCTTCCATGGAAAGAACTACTTAGTTTTCCATAGAATTAACCAGCGAGTGTTCCATGGATGAACTAGCTAAAACTAGCTAGTGTTCCATGGAAGAAACTACTTAGTGTTCCATGGAAGGAACAATGAAGTGTTCCATGGAAGAAACTAGCTAGTGTTCCATGAAAGGAAATAGCTAGTGATCCATGGAAGGAACTACTTTGTTTTCCATGGAAATATCTAGCGAGATTTAAATGAAAGAACTACTTAATGTTTTATGGAAGAAACTGCTTAGTGTTTCATGGAAAGAAGTAGCTAGTGTTCAATGGAAGGAACCATATTGTGGTCCGTGGGAAAAACTACTAGTGTTCCAATGAAGAAAGTACTTACTGCTCCATGGAAGGAACTAGTTAGTGTTCCATGAAGGATCGAGCGAGTGTAACAAGGAAGGAACTAGCTGTGTAACAAGGAAAGAACTAGCTTGTGTCCAATGAAAGAATCAAGCTAGTGTTCCATGGAAGAATGTAGCTACTGTTCCATGGAATGCCCTAGTTGGTGTTCCATGGAAGGAACTAACTTGTGTTCCATGGATGAAACTAGCTAGTGTTCCATGTAAGGAACTTGTTAGAGTTTTATGGAAGGAACTGGTTAGTGTTCCATTGAAGGAAAAAGCTAGCGTCCATGAATGGTACTACTTAATTTTCCATGGAAGGAAGTACTTAGTTTTTCATGGGAGAAAGCCCTAGTGATCCATGGAAGGAACCTGCTAGTGTACATAGAATAAACAACTATGTATTCCATGGAGCGAACTACTGTTGTACATGGAAGAAACTACTTAGTTGTCCATGAAAGGAACTAGCTGGTGTCCCATGGAAAAATATAGCTAGTGTTCCATGGAGGGACCTACTTAGTGTTCCATGGAGGGAATTACTTAGTGTTCCATGGAAGAAACTACTTAATGTTTTAAAGAAGGAACTAGCTAGTGTTCCATGGAAGGAGCTCCTTAGTGTTCCATGGAAGGAACTACTTAGTGTTCCTTGAATGGATCTAGCTACTGTTCCATGGAATGAACTACTTACAGTTCCATGAAAAAAAGTAGCTAGTGTTCCATGAAAGGAACTAGATAGTGTTCCTTGGAAGAAATTAGTTAGTGTTTCATGGAAAGTACTACATTGTGTATCATGGAAGAAAATAGCTGGTGTTCCAAGGAAGGGACTACTTAGTGTTCAATGGAAGGTTCAACGTAGTGTACCATGGAAGGAACTAGGTAGTGTTCCATGGAACGAACTACCTAGTATTCCATGGATGGAACTAGCAAGTGTTCCAAGGAAAGAACTAGCTAGTGTTCCATTGAAGGGACTACTTAGTGTTCAATTTAAGAAACCACTTAGTGTCCCATGAAAGAAACTAGCTAGTGTTCCATGAAAAAAACAAACTAGTGATCCATGGAGGATCTACTTAGTTTTCCTTGCGAGAAACTACTTTCTGTTCCATGGAAAAAACTACTTAGTGTTCCGTGGAAGTAACTATGTAGTTTTCCATGAAAGGATCTAGATAGTGATTTATGGGAGAAACCTCTTAGTGTTCCATGGAAGAAAGAAGCTAGTGTTCCATGGAAGGAAGTATTTGTTGTTCCATAAAGGAACTAGCTATTGTTCCATGGAAAGAAGTCACTAATGTTCCATGGAAGGAACTACGTAGTGTTCCATGGAAGGACCTAGCTAGTGTCCCTTGAAAAATTCTACCTAGTGTTCAATGTAAGGAACTACTTAGTGTTACATGGAAGAATGTACTTAGTGATCCATGGAAGGAACTCACTATTGTTTCATGGAATGAACTAGCTAGTGTTCCAAGGTAGTAACTACTTAGTGTATCATGGAAAGAACTAGTTAGTGTTCCATGGAAGGAACTAGCTAATGTGCCATGGAAGGAACGAGCTAGCGTTCCATCGAAGGAATTACTTAGGAACTATCTAGTGTTCCATCGAAGGAGCTAGCTAGTGTTCCATGGAAGGAACCATCTGGTGTTCCATAGAAGAATCTATCTTGTGTTTCATACATGAAACTATTTAGTGTTCCAAGGAAGAAACTAGCTAGTGTTCGATGGAAGGAACTAGCTAATGTTCTATGGAAGAAACGACATAGTGTTCCATGGAAGGAACCAGCTTGTGTTCCATGGAACAAACTAGCTTGTGTTTTATGCAAGAAATTACTTGGGTTCCGTGGATGGAACTAGCTAGTGTCCGTGGAAGGAACTATCTCGTGTCGCATGGAAGGAACTGTGTAGTGTTTCATGGAAGGAATTACTTACAGTCCATGGAAGAAACTAGCTAGTGTACCATGCAAGGAACTACTTAGTGTGCCATGGAAGGATTTATTTAGTGTTCCATGGAAGGAACTAATTAGTATTTCATGCAATTAACTACTTAGGGTTCCATGGAAGGAACTACCTAATATTCCATGGAAGGAACTAGCTTGTGTTCCATGGGAGAACTAGTTAGTGTTCCATGTAAGGAACTTGTTAGAGTTTTATGGAAGGAACTGGTTAGTGTTCCATTGAAGGAAAAAGCTAGCGTCCATGAATGGTACTACTTAATTTTCCATGGAAGGAAGTACTTAGTTTTTCATGGGAGAAAGCCCTAGTGATCCATGGAAGGAACCTGCTAGTGTACATAGAATAAACAACTATGTATTCCATGGAGCGAACTACTGTTGTACATGGAAGAAACTACTTAGTTGTCCATGAAAGGAACTAGCTGGTGTCCCATGGAAAAATATAGCTAGTGTTCCATGGAGGGACCTACTTAGTGTTCCATGGAGGGAATTACTTAGTGTTCCATGGAAGAAACTACTTAATGTTTTAAAGAAGGAACTAGCTAGTGTTCCATGGAAGGAGCTCCTTAGTGTTCCATGGAAGGAACTACTTAGTGTTCCATGAAAAAAATTACTTAGGGTCTATGGAAGGAACTTGCTAGAATTCCATGGAAGAAACAAGTTAGTGTTCAATGGAAGAAAGTACTTAGTGTTCCATGGAAAAAACTAGCTAGTGTTCCATGGAAGGAACTAGATACTCTTCCATGGAAGCAACTAGTTAATGTTCCATGAAAGGAACTAGCTATTCTTCCATGGAAGGAATTAGCTAGTCTTCTATGGAAGGAACTACCTAGCGTTCCATGGATAAAACAAGCTAGTGTTCCAAGGAGGAGCTACTTAGTGTTCAATGGATGGAATTACTTAATGTTCCATGGAAGAGCCTACTTTGTGTTCCATGGAAGGGACTAGTTAGTGTTCTTTGGAACGTACTATTTAGTCCATGAAGAAACTAACTTGTGTATCATGGAAGAAACTAGCTTGTGTTCCATGGAAGAAAGTAGCTAGTGTTCCAATGAAGAAAGTAGCTGGTGTTCCATGGAAGAAACTAGCTTGTGATCCATGGACGAAACTAGCTAGTGTACTATGGAAGGAACAACTTAGTGTTCCATGGAAGGAAACAGCTAGTTTTTCATGGAAGAAACCAGCTAGTTTTTCATGGAAGGAACCATCTATTTAGCCATGGGAGGAACTATTTAGTGTTCCATGGAAGGAACTACATAGAGTTCCATTGAAGGAACTAATTAGTGTTCCATGGAAGAAACTACTTAGTTTTCCATGAAAGAATATACTTAGTGTTTTATGGAAGGAACAAGCTAGTGACCCATGAAAGGAACTAGATAGTGTTTAATGGAAGAAAATCCATAGTATTCCATGGAAGGAACTACTTAGTGTTCAAATGGAAGGTACTACTTAGTGTTCCATGGAAGGAAATACTTAGTGTTCCATGGAAGGAACTACTTAGAGTTTAGCGGAGGAAAATAGCTACTGTTCCATGAAAGGAACTATCTAGTGTTTCATGGAAGGTACTAGCTAGTCTTCTATGGAAGAAGCTATTTAATGTTCTATGGTGGGAACTAGATAGTGTTCCATGAAATAAACTAGCTAGTGTTCCATGGAAGTATCTAGCTAATGTTCCATGGAAGAAACAACTTAGTGTTCCGTGGAAGAAACTTACTAGTGTTTCAATGGAGGATCCTGCTAGTGATCCATAAAAAAAACTACTGAGTGTTCCATGGAAACAAACTACTTAGTGTTCCATGGCAGTAAAAAGCTACTGCTCCATGGAAGAAACTGTCTAGTGTTCCATAGAAGAAACTACTTAGTGCACCATGGAAGAATTTACTTAGACTTCCATAGATGGAACTAGCTAGTGTTCCATGGAAGGAACTAGCTAGAGCTCCATGGAAGGAACTATCTATTGTTTCCTGGAAGGAACTAACTAATGTTCCATGGAAGGAACTCGCTAGTGTGTCACGGAAGGAACTACTTAGTGTTCCATTTAAGACACTACTTAGTGTTCCATGGAAGGAACTAGGTAATGTACCATGGAAAGGACTACTTAGTGTTCAATGGAAAAAACTACTTAGTGTTCAATGACAGCAACTAGCGAGTGTTCCCTGGAATGAACTAGCTAGTATTCCCTGGAAGGAACTAGTTAGTGTTCCATGGAAGAAACTAGTTAGAGTTACATGCAAGATATTATTTAGTTTTCCATGGAAGGAACTAGCTAATTTTCCATGGAAGAAACTACTTAGGGTTTCACTGAAGTAGGTTCTTAATGTTCCGTGGAAGGAACTAGATAGTTTTCTAGGAAAGGAAATAATTAGTGTTTCTGGGAAGAAATTACTTAGTGTTCCAGAGAAGAAACTAGTTAGTGTTCCAGGGAATTAACTACCTAGTTCCAGGGAAGGAACTAGCTATACTTCCAGGAAAGAAACTACTTAGTGTTCCATTGAAGGAACTTGCTAGTGTTCCATGGAAGGAACAAGTTAGTGTTCAATGAAAGGATCAAGTTAGTGTTCCATTGAAGGAAGTACTTAGCTTTTTATGGAAAGAACTACTTAGTGTTCCATGGATGGAACTACTTAGTGTTCCATGAAAGGAAATAGCTTGTGTTTCTTGGAAGGAACTAGTTAGTGTTCCGTGGAAAGTACTACTTAGTATTTAATTGAAGGAACTAGTTAGTGTTCCATGGTTGAAACTACAGAGTGTTCCATAGCAGGAACTCTTTAGTGTTCCATGGAAAAAAATACATAGTGTTCCATGGAGAGAACTAGCTAGTGTTCCTTGGTATGAACTAGTTAGTGTTCCAATGAAGGAACTAGTTAGTGTTTCAAGGAAGGAGCAAGGTAGTGTTCCATAGAAGGATCCAGCTAGTGTTCCATAAAAAAAACTACTTGGAGTGCCATGGAAGAAACTACTTAGTGTTCCATGGAAGGAACAAAATACTGTTCCATGGAAGAAAATAGCTAATTTTTCATGAAAGAAACTACTTAGTGTTCCATGGTTGAAACTATATAGTGTTTCAAGGAAGGAACTAGTTAGTGTACCATAGAAGAAACTATCTAGCGTTCCAGGGAAGAAACAACTTAGTGTTTCATGGAAAAAACTACTTAGTGTTCCATGGAAGGGATTAACCAGTGTTACATGGAAGGTACAAATTATTGTTCCAAGAAAGAAACTACTTAGAGTTCCAATGAAGAAACTATTGAGTGTACCATGGAAGGAACTAGCTAGTGTTCCAAGGAAAAACTACTTAGTGTTCCATGCAAGAAACAAGCTAGTGTTTTATGGATGGAACAACTTAATGTTCCATGAAATAAACTACTTTGTGGAAGGTACTAGATAGTGTTTCATGGGAGGAACTCCTTAGTGTTCCTTGGAAAAAACTACTTACTGCTCCATGGAAGGAACTAGTTAGTGTTCCATGAAGGAACTAGCTTGTGTAACATGGAAGAAACCAGCTTGTGTTCCATGCAAGAAAGTAGCTAGTGTTCCATGGAAGAAAGTAGCTAGTGTTCCATGGAAGAAAGTACTCGGTGCTCCATGGAAGGAACTAGCTACTGTTCCATGGAAGAAACCATCTAGTTTTTCATGGAACTAACTAGCTAGATAGCCACTGGAGGAAATACTTAGTGTTCCCTAAAAGGAACTACATAGAGTTACATTGACGGAACTAATTAGTGTTCCATGGAAGAAACTACTTAGAGTTTAGTGGAAAAAAATTAGCTACTGTTCCATGGAAGGAACTATCTAATGTTCCATGGAAGAAACTTTCTAGTGTTTCATGGAAGGAACTAGCTTGTGTTACATGGAAGGAACTAGCTCATGTCTCAGGGAAGAAACTACTTAGAGTTTCATGGAAGAAACTACTTAGTGTTCCATTGAAGGAACTACTTAGTGTTCCATAGAAAGAACTACTTAGTGTTCCATGGAAGTAACTAGCTACTGTTTCATGGAAGAAACTAGCTAATGTTCCATGGAAAGGACTACTTAGTGTTCAGTGGAAGAAACTACTTAGTGTTCCGTGAAAGGAACTAGATAGTGTTTCATGGATGGAACTAGTTAGTGTTCCATGGAAGAAACTAATTAGTGTTGCATGCAAGGTAGTATATAGTGTTCCATGGAAGAAACTAGGTAGTTTTCCAGGAAAGATAATAGTGTTGCGGGCAAGAAACTACTTAGTGTTCCAGAGAAGAAACTAGTTAGTGTTCCAGGGAAGGAACTACCAAGTATTTCAGGGAAAAAATTACTTAGAGTTTCATGGAAGGAACTACTTAGTGTTCCATGGAAAAAACTAGCTAGTGTTACATGGAAGGAACAAGTTACTGTTCCATGGAAGAAACAAGTTAGTGTTCCATTGAAGGAAGTACTTAGTGTTCCATGAATAGAACTACTTAGTGTACCATGGAAAAAACTAACTAGTGTTCCATGGAAGAAACTATTTAGTGTTGCATGTAAGGAATTACTTAGTATTCCATGGAAGAAACTAGCTAGTGTTCCAGGGAAGAAACTACTTAGTTATTTAGGAAAGGAACTAGATAGTGTTCTAAGGAGGGAACTAGCTAGTGTTACATGGTAGGAACTACTTAGTGTTCCATGGATGGAACTACTTAATGTTCAATGGAAGGTACTAGCTAGTATTCCTTAGAAGAAACTAGTTAGTGTTCCAAGGAAAGAACTACTTTGTGTTCTATTGAGGGAATTAGCTTGTGTTCCATTGAAAACACCTAGCTAGTGTTCCATTGAAAACAACTAGCTTGTGTTGCATGGAAGGAACTAGTTCGTGTTCCATAAAAGAAACTAGTTAGTGTTTTATGGAAGGAACTAGCTAGTGTTCCATGGAAAAAAATTGCTAGTGTTCCAGGGATGGAACTAGGTTGTGTTACATGGTAAGAGCAACTTAGTGTTCCACGGAAAGAAGTAGCTGGTATTTCATGGAAGGAATTATTTAGTGTTCCATAGAAAAAACTACTTAGTGTTCCAAGGAAGGGACTTGCTAGTGTTCCATGGAAGGAACTACTTAGGGTAGCATGGTAAAAATTAGCTAGTGTTCCATAAGGAACTAGCTAGTGTTCCATGGAAAGGGCTACTAAGTGCATAATGGAAAAAACTTCTTGGTTTTCCATGGAAGGTACTAGTTAGAGTTCCACGGAAGTAACCAGCTAGTATTCCATTGAAGGAACTAGCTAGAAATAGCTAGTGTTCCATGGAAGAAACTAGTGTTTTATGGAAGGAACTCGTTAATGTTCCATGGAAGAATCCAGCTAGTGTTCCATGGAAGGAACTAGCTAGTGTTCCATGGAAGGGACTACTTAGTTTTCAATGAAAAAAGCTACTTTTTGTGTAATGAAATAAACTAGCTAGTGTTCCATGGAAGGAAGGAGCAAGTGTTCCATGGAAGGAACTAGTTGGTGTACCATGGAAGAAATTATATAGTGTTCCATGGAAAGAACAAGCAAGTTTTCATCGAAAAAAACTCCTTAAGTTTTTATGGAAGTAGCTATTTAATGTTCCATGGAAGGATCGATTTAGTGTTCCAGGAAAGGTACTGGTTAGTGTTCCAGGGAAAGAACTACTTAGTGTTCCAGAGAAGGAACTTGTTAGTGTTCCAGGTCAAAAACTAGCTAGTGTCCCATGGAAGAAACAGGTAATGATTTTTGGAAGGAACTAGCTAGTGTTCCATGAAAGGAACTATCTAGTGTTGCATGGAAGGGACTAGCTAGTGTTTCAGAGAAGAAATTACTTAGTCGTCCGTAGAAGGAACTACTTAGTGTTCCTTGTAAGAAACTGCTTAGTGTCCATGGAAAAAATTACCTACTGTTTAATGGAACCGACAAGTTAGTGTTTCAGGAAAGGAAGTACCTAGTGTTCCATGGAAAGAAATACTTAATGATCCATGGAAGAAACTAGCCAATGTTCCATAGAAGAAACTACTTACTTTTCCATGTATGAAACTACGTAATGATCCATGGAAGAGACCACTTTGTGTTCCATGGAAGGAATTAGCTAGTGTTCCTTGGAAGGAACTAGATAGTGTTCCGTGGGAGGAACTCCTTAGTGTTCCATGGAAGGAACTACATTCTGCTCCATGAATGAAACTAGTTATTGTTCAGTGAAGGAACTAGCTTGTGTAACATGGAAGAAACTAGCTTGTGTTCCATGGAAGAAAGTAGCTAGTGTTCCATGGAAGGAACTAGCTTGTGTTCCATGGGTGAAACTAGCTAGTGTTCTATGGAAGGAACTACATAGTGTTCCATGGAAGGAAGTACTTGGTGTTCCATGGAAGTAAACAGCTAGTTTTTTATGAAAACAACAACAACAACAACAACAAAAAACAGCTAGATTTTCATGGAAGGAACCAGCAAGTTAGCTATTGGAGGAACTACTTAGTGTTCAATGGAAGGAACTACATTGTTCTAGCTTGTGTTCCATGGAATGAACATCATATTGTTTCATTAAAGGAACTACCTAGTGTTCTATGGGATGCTCTAGCTAGTGGTCCATAAAATAAAATATTTAGTGTTTCATGGATGACACCCTCAGTGTTCTATGGAAAGAACATTCTAATGTTCCATGAAAATAACTGGCTAGTGTTCCATAAAAAGAACTAGTTAGTGTTCTGTGGAAGGAACTACTTAGTGTTTCATGGAGGGAAGTAGTTACTGTTCCATGGAATGTACTAGCTAGTGTTCCTTGTAAAGAACTAGCTAGTGTTCCATGGAAGGTACTATCTAGTTTTTCATGGAAAGAACCAGCTTGTAATTCATGGAAGGTACTAGCTAGTATTCCAGGAGAGAAACTACTTAGTGTTCCATGGTAGGAACCAGCTAGTGTTCCATGAAAGATACAAGTTATTGTGCCATGAACAAAACTACTTAGTGTTTATGGAAGGAAGTAGTTAGTGTTCCATGGAAGAAACTAGCTAGGGTTGCATGCAAGGAACCAATTAGTGCTCATTGGAAGGAACTACTTAGTGTCCCTTGTAACGACCTAGCTAGTGTTCCATGGAACAAACTATCTATTGTTTCATGGAAGGAACTAGCTAGTGTTTCATGGAGGAAACTAGCTAGTGTTCCATGAAAGGATATAGATAGTGTTCAATTGAAGAAGCTAGTTAGTGTTCCATGGTAGGAACTATGTAGGTTACCATGGAAAGAACTAGCTAGTTTTCCATGGAAGAAACTACGTAGTGTTGCATGGAAAAAAATTTTTTAGTGTTCCATGGAAGGAACTACCTAGTGTTTCTTGGAAGGACCTAGCTAGGGTTCCATGGAATGAGTTGGTTGTGTTCCATGGTAGAAACTAGATAGTGTTCCATGGAAGGAACTAACTACTGTTCTGTGGAATAAAATAGTTAGTGATCCATGGAAGGAACTAGTACGTATTAACAAGAAAATAACCATTTAGTGTTCTATGGCAGAAACTAGCTAGGTTTCCATGGAAGGAACTAAGTGTTCCATGGAAGGAAATTTTTAGTGTTCCATGGGAGAAACTTGTTCGTGTTACATAAAAGAAACTTGTTAGAGTTCCATGGAACGAACAACATATTGTTCCATGGAAGGAACTAACCAGTGTTCTATGGAATGATCTAGCTAATGGTCCATAAAATAAAATACTTAGTGTTCCATTGATGACTCCACTTCGTGTTCCATGGAAGAAACAAGCTACTGTTCCATGAAAATCACTGGCTAGTGTTCCATAGAAGGAACTAGTTAGTATTCCATGGAAGGAACTACTTAGTGTTCCTTGGATAAAACTAGTTACTTTTCCATGAAATGAACTAGCTAGTGTTCCATGGAAGGAACTAGCTAGTGTTCCAATGAAAGAACTAGCTAGTATTCCATGGATGGTGCTATGTAGTTTTTTATGGAACGAACTAGCCAGTGTTTCATGGGAAGAAGAAGTTATTGTGCCATGAAAAAACTACTTAGGGTTCATGGAAGGAACTAGTTAGTGTTCCATGGAAGAAACTAGCTAGGGTTGCATGCAAGGAACCAATTACTGCTCATTGGAAAGAACTACTTATTGTCCCTTGTAAGGACCTAGCTAGTGTTTTATAAAACAAACTATCTAGAGTTTCATGGAAGGAACTAGGTGGTGTTTCATGGAGGAAACTAGCTAGTGTTCCCTGAAAGGTCTAGATAGTGTCCCATTGAAGAAGCCAGTTAGTGTTCCATGAAAGGAACTAACTAGTGTTCCATGGAAGGAACTATGTAGTTTACCTTGGAGGGAACTAGCTAGTTTTCCATGGAAGAAACTACGTAGTGTTGCATGAAAGGCATTACTTAGTGTTCCATGGAAGGAAGTACCTAGTATTCCTTGGAAGGAACTAGCTAGGGTTCCATGGAAGGAGTTGGTTAGTGTTCCATGGTTGAAAGTAGATAGTGTTCCATGAAAGAAACTAGCTAGTTTTCCATAGAAGTATATAGCTAGTGTACCATGGAATGAACATCATATTGTTCCATGGAAGGAACTAACTAGTGTTCTATGGAATGATCTAACTAGTGGTCAATAAAATAAAATACTTAGTGTTCCATGGATGACACCACTTAGTGTTCCATGGAAGGAACAAGCTACTGTTCCATGAAAATAACTGGCTAGTGTTCCATAGAAAGAACTAGTTAATGTTCCATGGAAGGAACTACTTAGTGTTCCATGGAAAGAACTACTTTGTGTACCATGGAAAAAACTAGTTAGTGTACCATTGTAGAGACTACTTAGTGTTGCATGTAAGGAATTACTTAGTGTTCAATGGAAGAAACTAGCTAGTATTCCAGGGAAGAAATTACTTAGTGTTCCAGGAAAGGAATTAGCTTCTGTTCTATGAATGAACTGGCCAGTGATACATGGAAGGAAAAAGCAAGTGTTCCATGGAATGAATTAGCAAGTGTTTAATGGAAGGAAGTAGCTAGTGTTCCAAGAAGGAACTAGCTAGTTATCCATGGAAGAAACTACTTAGTGTTCCATGGAAGAAACTACTTGGTGTTTAATGGAATGTACTACCTAGAACATGCTAGTGTTCCACAAAAGGAACTACGTAGTGTTCCATGGATGGAACTATTTAGTGTTCCATGGAAGGAACTAGCTTGTGTTCCTTGGAAGGAACTAGTTAGTGTTCCATGGAAAGTAATACTTAGTGTTTAATGGAAGCAACTTGCTAGTGTTTCATGGAAGGAACTAGCTAGTGATCCATGGATGGAGCTACCTAGTGTTCCATGGAAGAAAGTACTTGGTGTTTAATGGAAGGAATACATAGTGTTGCATGGAGGAAACTAGCTAGTGTTACATGTCAAACACTACATAGTGTTCCATGGAGGGAACAAGCTAGTGTTCCATGGAAGGAACTACTTAGTGTTCCATGGAAGGATCTACTTAGTGTTCCATGGAAGGAACTACTTATTGTTCAATGCAAGGAACTAGTTAGTGTTCCTTGGAACGAACTAGGTACTGTTCCATGGAAGGAACTATCTAGTGTTCCATGGAAAAATATACTTAGTGTTTAATGGAAGGTACTAGCTAGAACAAGCTAGTGTTCCATAAAAGGAAATACTTAGTGTTCCATGGATGGAAGTATTTAGTGTTCCAGGCAAGGAACTACTTAGTGTTCCATGGAAGGAAACACTTATTTTTCCATAGAAGGAACTAGCTAGTGTTCCTTGGAACAAACTAGCTACTGTTCCATGGAAGAAAGTACTTAGTGTTCCAAAGAAGGAACTACTTAGTGTTCAGTGGAAGGATATACGTAGTGTTCCATGGAAGGAATTATATAGTGTTTCATTGAAGGAACTAGCTAGTGTTACTGAACGAAACTACATAGTGTTCCATGGAAAGCACTACGTAGTGTTCCAAGGAAGAAACTACTTAGTGTTCCATGGAAAGACCTAGCTCGTGTCCAATGGAAGGAACAAGCTAGTGTTTCATGGAAGAAACTACTTAGTGTTTATCTGAAGAAACTAGCTAGTGTTCCATGGAAAGAACTGCTTAGTGTTCAATGGAAGGAACTGGATAGTGATCCATGGAATAAACAAGCTAGTGTTCCATGGAAAGACATAGCTAGTGTCCCATGGAAGGAACTAGCTAGTGTAACATGAAAGGAACTAGCGAGTGATCCATGGAAGGAAGTTCGTAATGTTCCATGGAAAGAACTACTTAATTTTCCATGGAACGGTCTACGTAGTGATCTATGAAAGAAACTAGATAGTGTTCCATGGAAGAAACTAGCTAGTGTTCCCGGAAGAAACTACATAGTGTTCCATGGAAAGAACTACTTAGTGTTCCATAAAACGAAATACTTAGTGTTCCATGCAAAGAACTATCTAGTGTTTCATGGAAGGAACTGGCTAGTGTTTTATGAAAGGAACTAGTTAGTGTTCCATGGAGTAAACTACTTACTGTTCTATAAAAAACTAGCTTTTGTTCCTCACAAGAACTAGCTAGTGGTCCATGGAAGGAACTATTTAGTGTTGCATGGAAGGAACTACTTAGTATTCCATGGAAGGAACTATTTAGTGTTCCATGGAAGGAAGTAATTAGTGTTCCAAGGAAGGAACTATTTAGTGTTCCATGGGAGGAACTACTTACTGTACCATGGGAATAACTACTTAGTGTTCCATGGAAGAATCTTGCTGGTGTTTCATAAAAAAAACTAGCTAGTGTTCCATTGAAGAAAGAAGCTAGTGTTCCATGAAAGAAACTAGCTAGTTTTTCATGGACGGGATTAGCTAGTGTTCCATGGATGGAATTATTTAGTTTTTCTTGGAAGGAACTTGTTAGTGTTCCATGGAAGGAAATAACTAGTGATCCATGGAGGAAAATAGCTAGTGTTCCGTGGAAGGAACTAGATACTGTTCCATGGAAGAAACTAGCTAGTGTAAAATTGAAGAAACTAGCTGTGTTCCATAGAAGGAATTACTTAGTGTTTCATAGAAGAAACTAGCTAGAGTGTTATGGAAGGAATTACCTAGTGTTCAATGGAAGGAACTAGTTTTTGTTCCATTGAAGAAACTACTTAGAGATTTATAAAGGATCTAGCTAGTGTTAGATTAAAGAAACTACTTAGTGATCCATGGAAGCAAACAGCTAGTTTTTCATGGAAAAAACTACATCGTGTTCCATGAACAAAACTTGCTATTGTTCCATTAAAGAGATTTTCTGGTGCTCCTATGAAGGAACTAGTTAGTGTTCCATGGAAGAAACTAGCTAGTGTCCCATGGGTGGAACTAGCTAGTGTACCATTGATGGAACTTCTTAGTATTCCATGGAAGGAAATAGCTAGTGTTCCATTGAAGGAACTAGTTAGTGTTCCGTGGAAGGAACTACTTAGCGTTCATGGAAGTAACTATTTATTGTTGCATAGAAGGAAGTAACTAGTGTTCCATGGAAGAAACTACTTAGTGTTCCATGGAAGGAACTAGCTGGTGTTCTAAGGAAGGATGTAGCTACTGTTTTATGAAAGGAACTAGCTAATGTCTTTTGGAAAGAACTACTTAATGTTTCATGAAAAGAACTACTTTGTTTGCATGGAAGGAACAAGTGAGAGTTCCATGGAAGGGACTAGTCAGTGTACAAAGGAATGAATTACTTAGTATTCCTTCCATGGAACACTAAGTAGTTTTTTGCTGCAACACTAGTTTGTTCCTTCCTTGGAACAACAAGTATTTCATTTTATGGAACACTAGCTACTTCTTTCCATGGAATACTAAGTAGTTCCTTCCATGCAACACTAAGTAGTTTTTTTCATAGAAACCTAGTTTATTCCTTCCATGGAACTCAAGCTAATTCCTTCCTTGGAACACTAAGTGTTACATATAACACTAAGAAGTTTTTTCCATGGAACACTAGAGAGTTCCTTCCATGAAACGCTAAGTAGTTTCTTCCACGGAACACTAGCTAGGTTTTTCCAAAGACAGTAGCTAAGTCCTTCATGGGACACTAAGTAGTTTCTTTCATGGAACATTAACCTGTTCCTTCCATGGTACACTAACTAATTCCTTCCATGGAACACTAGCTACTTCCTTCAATGGAACGCTTGCTAATTCCTTCCATGAAATACTAAGTAGTTCCTTCCATGGAACACTAGCTAGTTCCTTCCATGGAACCCTAACTTTTTATTTCCATGGAACACTGTGTGGTTCTTTCTTTGGAACACTAGCTAGTTTATTCCAAGTAACACTAGCTAGTTCCTTCCATGGAACACTGGGTAGTATCTTCCATGGAACACTAAGTAGTTCCTTCCAAGAAACATTAAATAGTTCCATCCATGGAACACTAGCTAGTTCTTTCCATGGAATACTAATGAGTTTCTTCCATGAAACACTTGCTAGTTCCTTCCCTGCAACACTGGCCGGTTCCCTCCGTTGAACAATAAGTATATTATTCCGTGGAATACAAAGTATTTCCTTTCATGGAACATTAGCCAATTTTTTCCATGGTATACTAAGTATTTCCTTTCATAAAACACTACTACTTCCTTCCATGAAACACTAGCTAGTTCCTTCCATGGTACCCTACGTAGTTCCTTCCATGGACCACTAAGTAGTTTTTCCCATGGAACACTAGATAGTTTCTTCCATGAAGAACTAGCTTTTTCCTGCCATGGAACACTAAGTAGTTCCTTCCATGGAACACTAGCTAGTTACTTCTTTGGTACACTAGCTAGTTTTTTCCATGGAACAATAAGTAGTTCTTCCATGGAACACTCAGTAGTTCCTACCATGGAACACTAGGTAGTTTCTTCCAAGGAACACTAGCTAGTTCCTTTCATGAGACACTAGCGATTTCCTTCCAAAAAACACAAGCTAGTTTCTTCCAATGGACACTAGGTACTTCTTCCATGTGACTTTTGCTGGTTCCTTCCATGAAATACTAGTTAGTTCCTTCCATTCAACACTAGCGAGTTCCTTCCATAAATCATGATCTAGTTCCTTCCATAGGTCACTAGATAGTTCCTTCCATGGGACACTAGCTAGTTCTTTCCATGGAACACTATGTAGTTTCTTCCATGGACCACTAAGTAGTTCCTTCCATAGAACACTAAGTAGTCCTGTCAATGTAACACTAAGCAGTTCCTTCCATGGAACAGTAGCTAGTACTTATCATGGAACACTAAGTAGTTTCTTCCTTGGAAAAATAAGTAGTATCTTGAATTGGATACTAGCTATTTTCTTCCATGGAACACTAGCTAGTTCATTCCAAGAAAAACTAAGAGGTTCCTTTCAAAAACCACTAAGTATTTCCTTCCATGGAACACTAGCTAGGCCTTTCCATGGAACACTAGCTAGTTACTTCCATGGAACACTAGCTAGGTATTTTTGTGGAACACTACCTAGTCCTTTCCATGGAACACTAGCCAGTTCCTTCCATGGAACATAAACTAGTTCCTTCCTTGTAACAGTAACTAGTTCTTTCCATTAATCACTAGCTAGTTTCTTCCATCTAACACTAGCCTGTGTCTTCAATGGAACAATAGCTGGATCCTCAATGGAACACTATGTAGTTCCTTCCATTGAACTCTGGCTGGTTCCTTCCATGGACCACCACCTAGTTTCTTCCATAAAACACTCGCTGTTTCTTTCCATGGAACACTAAGTGATTTTTTTTTTTTTTTTTAGAATACTAAGTACTTCCTTCCATGGAGCACGAAGTATTTTTTTTTCATGGAACACTAGCTTGGTTCTTCCATGGAACACTAGCTACCTCTTTCCACGGATCACTAGCTAGGTCCATCCGTGGAACACTACCTAGTTCATTCCCTTGAACACTAGCTGCCTCCTTCCAAGGAATCCTAGCTAGTCCCTTCCATAGAACACTAAGTATTTTCTTTCCTGGAACACTAGCTAGTTCTTCCATGGAACACAAAGTAGTCCCTTCCATTCAAGACGAAGTAGTTCCTTCCATGGAACACTAGCTAGGTCTTTCCATGAAACATTAAATTGTTCCTTCCATGGAACACTTAGTAGTTCCTTCCATAAAACACTAGTTAATTCCTTCCATGGGACACTAGCTAGTGTTTTCCAGAGAACTCTAGATAGTTTCTTCCAAGGTACACAAAGTAGTTTCTTTCATGGAACACACTATCTAGGTCTTTCCATGGAACCCTATATAGTTCCTTCCATTGAACACTAAGTATTTCCTTTAATGGGACACTAACTAGTTCCTTCCATGGAACACTAGCTAGGTCCTTCCATGGAAAACTACCTAGCACCGTCCATGGAACACACAATAGATACATCCATGGAACATAAACTAGTTCCTTCCATGAAACAATATCTAGATAATTCCATGAAACCCTAGCTAGTTCCTTTTATGGAACACTAAGTATTTCCTTCCATGGAACTGTAGCTAGTTTCATCAATGGAATACCAAGTAGTTCCTTCTATGCAGTACTAAGTAGTTTCCACCATGGAACTCTAAGTAGTATTTTCCATGAAACACTAGCTAATTCCTTCCTTGGAACACTATCTAGTGTTTTCCAGAGAACACTAGCTAGGTTCTTCCATGCCTTCCAGAATACACTAAGTAGTTCCTTTCAATTACACTAAGTAGTTTCTTCCATGGAACACTAGCTAGTTCTTTTATGGAACACTACATTGTTCTTTCAATGGAACACTAAGTAGTAACTTCCATGGAACAAAAGGTAGTTCCTTCCATGGTACACTAGCTAGTTCCTTCCATGGAACACTAAGTAGTTTCTTCCATAAAACCCTAAGTATTTTCTTCCATGGAACACTAGCTATATCCTTCCATGAGACACTGAGTATACCTTCCTTGAACACTAAGTAGTTCCTTCCATGGAACGCTGTTTAGTTCCTTCCATGTAACAATAGCTAGTTCCTTCCATGGAACACTAAGTTGTGCCTTTTATAAAACACTAAGTATTTTTCCCATGGGACACTAGCTAGTTTTTTCCATGGAACACTAGCTAATTCCATCCATGGAACACCAAGTAGATTCCTCCATAAAACACTAAGTATGTCCCTCCATGTACACTAGCTACTTCCTTCCATGGATTACTAGCTAGTTCCTTCCATGGAAACAAAGTACTTCCTTTCATGGAACCCTAAGTATTTTCTTCCAAGGAACACTAGCTATATCCATCCATGAGACACTAAGTTTTTTCCTCCATGAACACTAAGTAGTTCCTTGCATGGAATACTAGCATGTTTCTTCCATGTAACACAAGCTAGTTCCTTCCATGAAACACTAAGTAGTTCCTTCCATGAAACACTAAGTATTTCCTTCCATGGGATACTAGCAAGTTCCTTCCATGGGCACTAGCTGGTTCCTTCCATGGAACAGTAAGAATTTCCTTCCATGAAACAATAAATAGTTCTTTCCATCGGATACTAACAAGTTCCTTCCATGGGACACTAGCAAGTTCCTTCCATGGAATACTAGCTAGATCCCTCATTGGAACACTAGCACATTCCTTTAGTGGAACATAGCCTGTTTTTTTTTTTGTTTGTTTGTTTGTTTTTAATGGATCACTAAGTAGTTTCTTCCATTTAGCACTAGCTTGTTCCTTCCATGGAACTCAAAGTAGTTTCTTCCATAGAACACTAAGTAGTACCTTCAAAGAAACACTAGGTAGATCCTTCCATGGACCACCAAGTAATTCCATCCATGGAACACTAGATAGATCTTTCCATGGGACAATAGTTAGTTCCTTCTATGGGACACTTGATAGTTCCTTCTATGGGACACTTGATAGTCCCTTCCATGGGACCCTAGCTTATACCTTTCATGGGACACTAGCTAGTTTCTACCATGGGACACTAGCTAGTTCTTTCCATGGGACACTAGCTAGTTCCTACCATGGAACACTAACTAACTCCTTCCATGGAACACTAGCTATTTTCTTCCATGGAACACTGAGTAGTTCCTTGCATGGACAACTAAGTAGTTTCTTTAATATACACTGGCTAGTTTATTCCATAGATCATTTACTAGTTTCTACCATGGAACACTAAGTAGTTTTTACATGGAACACCAAGTAGTTTCTTCCATGGAACACTAGCTAGTTCCTTCTATAATATTTTATCTAGTTCCATCCATGGAACACTACGTAGTTCCTTTCAAAGAACTCTAGCGAGTTTTTTTTATTTAACACTACCTAGTTTCTTCTATGGAACACTACCTTGTGTTTTCCTTGGAATACTAAGTAGTTCCTTTCATGGAACACTACACAGTTTTTTCCATGGAAAACTAGTTAGTTCCTTCCATGGAACACCAAGTACTTCTTCCATGGAACACTGAGAAGTACCTTCCAAGGAACACTAGCTAGATCCTCCCATGAAACACTAAGTATTTTTATCCATGGAACACTAGCTAATTTCTTCCACGGAATTCTAGGTCAGTACTTCCTTGAAACACTAAGTTGTTCCTTCCATGGAACAGTAGCTAGTTCCTTCCATGAAAAACTACCTAGTTCTTTCCATGGAACACTAGCTAGTTTCTTTCAAGGAACACTAACTAGTTCCTTCTGTGGAACATTAAGTAGTTCCTTCCATGGAACACTAGCTGGTTTCTTCCGTGGGACACAAAGTAGTTCCTTCATTGGAACACTAAAAACTTTCTGCCATGGAACCCTAGCTAGTTCCTTCCATGGAACACTATGTAGTTCTTTCCATGGAGCACTAGGAAATTCCTTCCATGGAATACTAAGTATATTCTTCCATGGAACACTAAGTAGTTTCTTCCATGTACACTAGCTACTTCCTTCCATGGATCATTAGTTATTTCCTTCCATGGAACACTAGCATGTTCCTTCCATGGAACACTAAGTACTTCCTTCCATTGAACACTAAATAGTTCCTCCATGGAAAACTAAGTAGTGCCTTCCAAGAAGTACTAGCTAGTTCTTTCAATGGAACAATAAGTAGTTCCATTCTTGGAACACTAGCTAGTTTCTTCCATGGAACTCTAGGTAGGTCCTTCCATGGAACACTAAGTGGTCCCTTCCATGGAGCACTAGCTTGTTCCTTCCAGGGAACACTAGCTAGTTTTTTCCATGGAAAACTAATAGTCCCTTCCATGGAACACTAGCAAGACTTTTCCATGGAACACTAGCTAGATGTTTGCATGGAACACTAGTTAGTTCCTTTCATATAACACTAACTAGTTCCAATTATAGAACTCTAGCTAGATAATTCCATGGAACACTAGCAAGTTTGATCCAGGAAACATTAAGTAGTTCCTGCCATTGAACACTAAGTAGTACCTTCCATGAAACTTTAGCTGGTTTCTTCCATGGAACACTAGTTAGATCCTTCCAAGGAACACTAGCTATTTCCTACCATGAAACACTAACTAGATTCTTCCAGGGAAAACTAGCTGATACCTTCCATGGGACACTAGATAGTTTCTTCCATGTGACACTAGATAGTTCCTTCCATGGAACACTAGCAACTTTTTTCAATGTATAAATGAGTAGTTCCTTCCATGGACCACTACGTAGTTCCTTCCATAGAACACTATCTAGTTCTTTTCATAAAACACTAACTAGTTTCTTCTATAGAACACTTGCTGGATTTTTCCATGGAACACTAAGTGATTTCTTCAATGGAACACTATCTAGTTCCAGCCATGGAACACTAACTAGTTTTTTTCGTGAAACGATAGCTAGATCCCTCCATGAAACATAGATACATTCTTCCATAAAACACTAAGTAGTTCCTTCATGCAACAGTAGATACTTCCTTCCAGGGAACACTAAGTACTTCCTTCTATTGGAACACTAAGGTGTTCCTTCAATGGAACATTAGGAAGTTCCTTCTCTGAAACACTAGCTAGATAATTCCATGAATCACTAGACAGTTTCTTCCATGGAACACTAACTAGTTCATACCATGGAACACTAACTAGCTCCTTTCATGGAACACTAGCTAGTTCCTACCATGGAACACTAACTAGCTCCTTCCATGGAACACTAGCTAGTTCCTTCCATGGAACAATAAGTAGTTCCTTCCTAGGAATACTAGCTAGTCCCTACCATGGAACACTAGCTAGTTCCTTCCATGGAACACTAAGTAGTTGTTTCCACGGTACACTAAGTTTTTTTTTACATGGAACACTAGCTAGTTTCATTCATGAAACATTAATTTTTTTCCTCCATTAAACATTTGGAAGTTCCTTCCATGGAACACATGCTAGTACCTTCCATGGAACACTAAGTAGTTCCTTCCATGGAATACTAAGTAGTTCTTTTCATGGAACACTAAGTAGTTCATTCCACAGAACACTACCTAGTTCCTTCCATGGAACACTAAGTAGTTCCTTCCATGGAACACTAAGTAGTTTCATCCATGTATCACTAACTAGTTTTATCCATGGAACACTAGCCAGATCCTTCCGTGGAACACTAAGTTGCTCCTTCCATTAAAGAATAGCAGGTTCATTCCAATGAAAACAAAGTAGTTCCTTCCATGGAACCCTAATTAGTGCCTTCCAAGGATCTCTAGCTAGTTTCTTCCATGGAACACAAGAAAGTACCTTCGATGGAACACTAAATAGTTTCATCCATGGAACACTAAGTATTTCCTTCCATGAAACACTAGCTAGTTCCTTCCACGAAACACTAGGTACTTCCTTTCAGGGAACACTGACTAGTTCCATCCATGGAACAATAGCTGCTTTCTTCCATGAAACTCTACTAGTTCCTTTAATGAAACAATAGCTAGTTTCTTCTATGGAACACTAGCTAGTCCCACCCATGGAACACTAAGTAGTTTCTTCCATGTAAACTGGCTAGTTCCTTCCATTAATCATGAGCTAGTTCCTTGCATGTAACATTAAGTAATTCTCTTTATGGAACACTAGCAATTTATTCCATGGAACACTAAGTAGTTCCTTCCATGGAACACTAGCTAGTTCCTTCCATGCAACACTTAGTAGTTCCTTCCATGGAACACTAAATAGTTCTTTCCATGAAACACGAGCTAGTTTCTTCGATGCAATACTAAGTAGCTTTTTCCATGGAACACTTGGTTGTTCATTCCATGGAACACCAGCTAATTCCTTCCTTGGAACACTACCCCTTTCTTACATGGAGCACTAAGTATTTCCAAATATAGAACATTAACTAGTTCTTTCCTTGGAACAGTAGCTATTTCCTTCCATGAAAAACTAGCTCATTCATTCTATGGAACACTAAGTATTTCCTTCCATGGAACACTATCTAGTTCCTCTCATGGAACACTAGTTGGTTTTTTTCCATGGAACACTAAGTAGTTCCTTTTGTGAAGACTAAGTAGTTCCTCCCATGGAACATTAAGTAGTTCCTTCCATGGAACACTAGCTAGTTTCTTTCATGGAACAGTAGCTAGTTCCATCCAGGGAACACTAGCTAGTTCCTTCCATGGAACACTAAGTAGGTTTTCCTTGGAATACTAAGTAGTTCCTTCCATGGAACACTAAGTATTCCTTCCAGGAACACTAGCTAGTTCCTTCCATGAAACACTAAGTAGATCCTTCCATGGAACACCAGGTACTTTATTCCCTGAAATACTAAGTAGTTTCATCCATGAAACATTTTGCAGTTTTTTCTATGAAACACAAGCTACTTACTTTCATAAAACACTGGCAAAAATTTTCCAAGGAACACTAAGTAGTCTTTCCATGGAACAGTAAGTAGTTCCTTCCATGGGACACAGGATTTTCTTCCATGGGACACTAGCTATTTTCTTCCATGGGACATTAACTAGTTCCTTCATGGAACACTAGCTAGTCCCTTCAATGTAACAATATCTAGTTTCTTTAATGGAACACCAGCTAGTTTTTTCCAAAGAACACTAAATATTTCTTTCCATGGAACACTAACTGGTTCTAACAATAAAGTTTTCTTACATGGAACACTAACTAGTACCTCCATGGTACACTAGCTTGTTTTTTTCATGAAACACTAAGTACTTTCTTCCATGGAACACTACCTAGTTCCTTCCATGGAACACTAAGTAGATTTTTTCATGAAACACTAAGTAGTTCCTTCCTTTGAGTACTTAGTACTTGCTTACATGGAACAGTAGCTAGTTTATTAATTGAAAACTAGCTAGTTTTTTCCATGGAACACTAAGTATTTACTTCCATGGAGCACTAAGTAGTTCCTTTCATGGAACCCTAAGTAGTTTTTCTTTGTGGAACACATGAGGTAGTTCCCTCCACGGAAACCTAGCTAGTCTCTTCTATGGAACACTAAGTAGTTCCTTCCATAAAACACTAAGTAGTTTCTTCTATGGAACTAGCTAATTCTTTCCATGGAACAATAAGTAGTCCCTCCATAAACACTAAGTAGTTTTTTTCTATGGAACACTAGCTAATTCCTTCATGGAACACAAGCTAGTTCCTTATATGGAACACTAGCTAGTTAATTTAATGGATCACTATCTAGTTTTTTCGATGGGACACTATGTAGTTCCTTTCGTGGAGCACTAATTAGATCTTCCCATGGAACACTAGCTAGTTTCTTCCCTGAAACACTAAGTAGTTTCATCCATGGAAAACTTTGTAGTTTTTTGTATGAAACAATAGGTAGTTTTTTCCAAGGATCACTAGCAAGTTGCTTTCATTAAACACTGGCAATAATTTTCCAAGGAACACTAAGTAGTTACTTCCATAAAACTCTAAGTAGTGCCTTTCATAGATCACTTGGTTGTTCCTTTCAAGGTACAGTAGCTAGTTCCCTCCATGGAACACAGAGTAGTTCCTTCCATGGAACACAGAGTAGTTCCTTCCATGGAACACTACCTAGATCCTTCCATGGAACACTAGCTAGTTCCTTACATGGAACACTAGCTACTACCATTGATGAAACACTAAGTAGTTCCTTCCATGGAACACTTGGTAGTTCCTTTATGGAATACTTAGTAGTTCCTTCCATGGAACATTAGGTAGTTCCTTCCATGG
This sequence comes from Molossus alvarezi, assembly GCA_037176705.1. Lineage (NCBI taxonomy): Eukaryota > Metazoa > Chordata > Mammalia > Chiroptera > Molossidae > Molossus > Molossus alvarezi. The sequence goes on along the minus strand of JBAWUJ010000040.1, from coordinate 1,572,611 downwards.
AAATCTAGCTAATACCTTCCATGGAAACCTAGCTAGTCTCTTCTAAGGAACACTAAGTCGTTCCTTCCATAAAGCACTAAGAAGTTTCTTCCATGGAACTAACTAATTCTTTCCATGGAACACTAGCTAGTTTTTTCATGGAACACTACCTAGTTCCTTCCATAGACACTCAGTAGTTTCTTCCATTATACACTAAGTAGTTCCTTCCATGGGACACGAGCTATTTCTCTCCATAGAACACTAGCTAGTTCCTTCATGGAACACAGGCCAGTTCCTTATATGGAACACTAGCTAGTTAATTTAATGGATCACTATCTAGTTTTTTCGATGGGACACTATGTAGTTTCTTCCATGGAGCACTAAGTAGAACCTTCCATGGAATACTAGATAGTTCCATCCATGGAACATGAACTAGTTCCTTCCATGGAACACTAAATAGTTTCCTCCATGGAAGAGTAGCTAGTACCTTCTATGGAACACTAGCTAGTTTATTCCATGGAACACTATTTATAGTCTTCCATGGAACACTAAGTAGTTCTTTACAAGGAACACTAGCTAGTTCTTTTTATGGAACACTAAGTAGTTCAATCCATGGAACACTAGCTAGTTTCTTCTATCGAACACTATCTAGTTCTTTCCATGGAATACTAGCTAGTTCTTTCCCTGAAATATTAAGTAGTTCCTACCAAAGAACAGTAGCTGGTTTTTTCCATGAGACACTAAGTAGATTTTTCGTTGGAACACTAAATAGTTCCTTTCGTGGAACACTATGTAGTTCATTCCATAGAACACTAGCTAGTTCTTTCCATGGAACACTAGTTATTTCCTTCAATAGAACACTAAATAGTTTCCTCTATGAAAACCTAAGAAGATCCCTTCATGTACACTAGTTAGTTCCTTCCATGGATCACTAGCTAGTTATTTCCCTGGAACACTAAGTAGTTCCTCCCATGGAACACTACCTAGTTTTTTCCATGAAACACTAAGTAGTTTCTTCCATGAACACTATGTAGTTTCTTCCATGGAACATTAGCTAGTACTTTTTATGAAACACTAAGTTGTTTGTTCCATGGAATACTAAGTAGTAACTTCCATGGAACATCAGCTAGTTCCTTCCATGGAACAAAAAGTAGTTCCTTCCATGAAACACTATGTATTTGCTTCCATGGAACACTAGCTAGTTCCTTCTATGGGACACTAGCTAGTTCCTTCCATAAAACACTATGTAATTCCTTCCATGGAACACTAAGTATATCCTTCCATGGAATAATAGCTAGATCCTTACATGAGACACTACATAGTTTCTTCCATGTAATACTAGCTAGTTCCTTCCATGTAACTCTAGCTAGTTTCTTCCATGGAGCATTAGGAAATTTCCTCCATGGAACACTAAGTATATGCTTCCATGGAACACTAACTAGTTTCTTCCATGGAACACTAAGTAGTTTCTTCCATTGAACACTAAATAGTACCTTTCATTGAACACTAAGTAGTTCCTTCCAAGAAACCCTTGCTAGTTCCTTCCATGAAACAATAAGTAGTTCCATCCTTGAAACAGTAGCTAGTTTCTATCATGAAAAACAAGCTGGTTCCTTACGTGGAACACTAAGTAGTTTTTTCTATGAACACTACCTAGTTCCTTCCATGGAACACTAGCTAGTTTCATCCATGGAACACTAACTAGTTCCCTACATGAAACATTAAGTTGTTTTTACCATGTTACACTTGCTACTTCCTTCCATAAAACACTAAGTAGTGTTTTCCATGGAACACTAGATAGTTCTTTCCATAAAACACTAAGTAGTTTCTTCCATAAAACACTAGGTAATTCCTTCCATGGAACACAAACTAGTTTTTTACATGGAACACTAGCTAGTTCCTTCCATGGAACATTAAATAGTTCCCATTATAAAACAGTATGTAGTTTTTTCAAGAAACTCTAAGTAGTTCCCTCCATGGAACACTACCTAGTTTGTTCTATGGTACACTAGATAATTCCTTCCATGGAACACTAAGTTGTACCTTCCATGAAACACTAGCAAGTTCATTCCATGGAATACTAGCCAGTTCTTTTTATGAAACACCAAGTAGTTCCTTCCATGTAACACTAAGTATTTCCTTTTATGTTACACTTGCTAGTTCCTTAGATGGAACCCCATGCGACACTAAGTAGTTCCATCCATGGAACTCTATGTAGTTTCTTACATGGAACACTAGTTAGTTACTTCCATGGAACACTATGTTGTTCTTTCCATGAAACACTAGCGAGTACCTTCCAGGTTACATTATGTCGTTCCTTCCATTGAACATTAAGTAGTACTTTCTATGGGACACTAGCTAGTTCTTTGCATGGAACACAAACTAGTTTCTTCCATGTAACACTCCCTACTTCTTTCTTGGAACACTAGCTAGTTCCATCCATGGAACACTAAGGAGTTTGTTCCATGGAATAGTAGCTAGTTCCTTCCTTAAACCAGTATGTAGTTTCTTCCATGGAACACTAAGTAGTTTCCTCCATGGAATACTAAGTAGGTCCTTCCATGGAACACTAGCTATTTTTATTTTATACAACACTAGCTAGTTCTTCCTATGGAACACTAAGTAGTTCCTTCCATGTAACACTGTAGTTCCCTCCATGGAACACTTAGTAATTAATTCTATGTACTCTAGCAGGTTTCTTCCATCAATCAGGAACACTAGCTATTTTTTTTTTTTTCATACAACACTAGCTAGTTCCTCCTATGGAACACTAAGTAGTTCCTTCCATGTAACACTGTAGTTCTCTCCATGGAACACTTAGTAGTTCATTCTATGTACTCTAGCAGGTTCCTTCCATCAATCACTAGCTGGTTTCTTCCATGGAAATCTAAGTACTTCCTCCCATGGAATATTAAGTAGTTCCATCCATGGAACTCTAGCTTGTCCTTCAATGGAACACTAACTAGTTCCTTCCATGAAACACTCAGTAGTTCCTTGCATGGAACAGTAGCTAGTTTCTACCATGGAAAACAAGCTAGTTCCTTACATGGAACACTAAGTAGTTCCTTCCATGGAAACCTAGCTAGTCCCTTCTATAGAACACTAAGTAGTTTGTTCTATAAAACACTAAGTAGTTTCTTCCATGGAACTAGCTAGTTCTTTCCATGGAACAATAAGTAACTCCTCCATAAACACTAAGTAGTATTTTCCATGAAACACTAGTTAGTTTTATCCATGGAACACTACCTAGTTCCTTCCATGGACACTCAGTAGTTTCTTCCATGAAACACTAAGTAGTTCCATCCATGGGACATGAGCTATTTCTCTCCATGAGACACTAGATTGTTTCTTCTTGGATCACAAGCTAGTTCCTTAAATGTAACACTAGCTAGTTCCTTTAATGGATCACTATCTAGTCTTTTTTATGGGACACTATGTAGTTCCTTCCATGGAACACTAAGTAGATCCTTCCATGGAGCACCAGCTAGTTCCTTCCCTGAAACACTAAGTAGTTTCATCCATGAAACATTTTGCAGTTTTTCCTATGGAACACTAGCTACTTGCTTTCATAAAACACTGGCAAAATTTTTCCAAGGAACACTAAGTAGTCTTTCCTTGGAACACAAAGTAGTTCCTTCCATGGGACACTAAGGACTTCCTTCCATGGGACACTAGCTATTTCCTTCCATGGGGCATTAACTAGTTCCTTCATGGAACACTAGCTAGTTGCTTCAATGAAACAATAGCTAGTTTCTTTAATTGAACACTAGCTAGTTTTTTCCAAGGAATACTAATAGTTCTTTCCATGGAACACTAACTGGTGTTTTCCAAGGAACAATAGATTGTTCCTTCCATGGAACACTAACTAGTTCCTCCATTGTACACTTGCTTGTTTTTTCCATGAAACACTGAGTACTTTCTTCCATGGAACACTAGCTAGTTCCTTCCATGGAACACTAAGTTGTTTCTGCATGGAACGCTAGCTAGTTCCTTCCATAAAACACTAGCTGGTATCTTACATGGAACAGTTCCTTGTTTCTTCCATTGAACACTTAGTAATTTCTTCCCTGAAACACTAGCCAGATCTTTCCATGAAACACTAAGTAGTTCCTTTTATGGAACACTAAGTAGTCCCTTTCATGGAACACTAATTAGTTCCTTCCATGGTACACTAGCTCGTTCTATCTAGTTTCTTCCATGTAACACTAACTAGTTCCTTTCATGGAACACTAGCTTATTTTTCCATGGAACTCTAAGTTATTCCTTACATGGAGCTCTAAGTAGTTTCTAACATGGAACACTAGCGAGTTCCTTCCATGGAACTCTAAGTAGTTCCCTCCATGGACCACTATGTAATTCTTTCCATGAAACACTAGCTAGTTCCATCCATGGAACACTAAGAAGTTTTTTTCATGAAACATGAAGTAGTTTTTTCAATTGAGTACTTAGTACTTAATTACAAAGAAGAGTAGCTAGTTTCTTAATTGAAAACTAGCTAGTTTTTTCCATAGAACACTAAGTATTTCCTTCCATGGAGCACTAGCTAGTTTTTTTTGGTAATACCAAGTAGTTCCTTCCATGGAACCCTAAGAAGTTTGTTTTGTGGAACACTAGCCTGTCCTTCCATGGACCACTAGCTAGTTTCTTCCATGGAACACTATGTAGGTCCTTCCATTTAATACTAGGTGGTTTCTCACACAGAACACTAGCTCGTTCCTTCCACAAACCACTCAATAGTTCTTTTCATGAAACACTAGCTAGTTCCTTCCAGAGAACACTAGGTATTTACTTTCAGGAAACACTACCTAGTTCCATCCATGGAACAATAACAACTTTTTTCCATGGAACACTACTAGTTCCTTTAATAGAACACTAGCTAGTTTCTTCAATGGAACAATAGCTATTCCCACCCATGAAACACTAAGTAGTTTCTTCCATGGAACACTAAATAGTTCCTTCCATGGAACACTTGCTAGTTCCTTTATGGAATACTTAGTAGTTCCTTCCATGGAACATTAGGTAGTTCCTTCCATGGAAAACTAGCTAGTCTCTTCTATGGAACAATAAGTAGTTCCTTCATAAAAGACTAAGTAGTTTCTTCCATGGAACTAGTTAATTCTTTCGATGGAACAATAGGTATTCCCTCCATAAACACTAAGTAGTTTTTTCCATAGAACACTACCTAGTTCCTTCCATGGACACTCAGTAGGTTCTTCCATTATACACTAATGAGTTCCTTCCATGGGACACGAGCTATTTCTCTCCATGGAATACTAGCTAGTTCCTTCATGGAACACAAGCTAGTTTCTCATATGGAACACTAGCTAGTTAATTTAATGGATCACTATCTAGTTTTATTGATGGGCACTATGTAGTTCCTTCCGTGGAGAACTAAGTATATCCTTCCATGGAACATTAGATAGTTCCTTCCATGGAACATTAAATAGTTTCCTTTAGGAAACAGTATGTAGATTTCTGCATGTAACTCTAAGTAGTTCTCTCCATGCTACACTAGATAGTTTATTCCATTGTACACTAGAAAGGTCAATCCATGGAACACTAAGTTGTTACTTCCATGGAAGGCTTAGTAGGCCCTTCCATGGAACACTAAGTTGTACCTTCCATGAAACACTAACGAGTTCTTTCCATGAAACACTAGCTAGTTCCTTTTATGTAACACCAAGTAGTTCCTTCCATGGAACTCTAAGTATTTCCTTCCATGTTACACTAGCTAGTTCCTTGGATGGAACACAAAGTTGTTCCTTCCATGGGAAACTAAGTAGTTCCATCCATGGAACGCTATATAGTTCCTCTCATAGAACACTAGTTAGTTACATCCATGAACACTAAGTTGTTCTTTCCATGAAACACTAGCTGGTTTCTTCCATGGAACACTAGCGAGTACCTTCCAAATAACATTATGTAGTTTTTGCCATTGAATACTATGTAGTACTTTCCATGGGACACTAGCTAGTTTCTTGAATGGAACACAAACTAGTTCCTCCCATGGAACACTACAAACTTCTTTCTTGGAACACTAGCTAGTGCCATCAATGGAGCACTAAGGAGTTCGTTCCATGGAACAGTAGCTAGTTTCTTCATTAAAACAGTAAGTAGTTTCTTCCATGGAACACTAAGATGTTCCCTCCATGGAATACTAAGTAAGTCCCTCCATGGAACACTAGCTATTTTTATTTCATACAACACTAGCTAGATCCTCCCATAGAACACTAAGTAGTTCCTTCCATGTTACACAGTAGTTCCCTCCATGGAACACTTAGTAGTTTATTCTATGTACTCTAGCAGGTTCCTTCCATTATCACTAGCTGGTTTCTCACACGGAAATCTAAGAACTTCCTCCAATGGAACATTAAGTAGTTCCATCCATGGAACTCTAGCTTGCCCTTCAATGGAACACTAACTTGTTCCTTCCATGAAACACTAAGTAGTTCCTAGCATGGAACAGCAGCTAGTATCTCCCATGTAAAACAAATTAGTTCCTTACATGGAACACTAAGTAGTTTCTTCCATGGAACACTAAGTAGTTCCTTCCATTGAAAACTTGGTAGTTTCTTCCATGGAACACAAAGTAGTTCCTTGCATGGAACCCTAGCTAGTTTCTTCTATGGAACACAAGGTAGTTTCATAATGGAACACCAGCTAGTTGCTTCCATGGAACGCAAAGTAGTTCCTTCCATTAAACATTAGCTAGGTCCTTCCATGAAACTCTAAGGAGTTCATTCCGTGGAACCCTAGATAGGTCCTTCCATGGGACACTAAGTAATTTTTTCCATGGAACACTAAGTAGTTCCTTCCATGGAACCCTAGCTAGTTCTTTCCATGGAACACTAGCTAGTTCCTTCCATGGAACACCAAGTAGTTTCATTGATGGAACACTAGCTAGATCTTTCCATGAAACACAAGCTATTTTCCTCCATGCAAAACTAAGACGTTCCTTCCATGGAACACTGGGTAGTTCCTTCCATAGAACACCACCTAGATCCTTTCATGGAACATTAGTAGTTTCATCTATGGAACACAAGCAGGTTGCCTCCATTGAACACCAGCTATTTCCTTCCATGGAACACTAAGTAGAATTTTCCATAGAACACTAGCTAGTTCTTTGCATGGTACACTATGCAGTGCCCTCCACGGAACATTAAGTAGTTCCCTACATGAAACACTATGGAGTTCCCTCCATGGAACACTAAGTAGTTCCTTCCATGGAACGCTAAGTAGTTCCTTACATGGAACACTATCGAATTGTTTCCATGGAACACTATCTAGTTCCTTCTATGGAACACCAAGCAGTTTCTTCCATGGATTACCAGCTAGTTCCTTCCGTGGAACTCTAAGCAGTTTTTTCATGAAACAATAAGTAGTTTCTTCCATGGAACACTAATGAGTTCTTTCCATTGAACACTAGCTAGTTTCTTTTATGAAATACCAAGTAGTTCCTTCCATGGAACACAAAGTAGTTCCTTCCTAGGAACACTGGCCAGTTCATTACATGGGACACTAACTAGTTCCTTCCATGAAACACTAGCTACTTTCTTCCATGGAACAATAGCTAGTTATTTCCATGGAACACTGGCTACTTTCTTCCATGAAACCATAAGTAGGTTCTTCCGTGGAAAACTAGCTAGTTTCTTTCATGAAAAACCAGGTAGTCCCCTCCATGGAACAGAAGCCAGTTCCTTCCATGGAACACTAAAAAGTTTCATTCCTGAAACACTAAGTATTTCATTCGTTGGAACACTTGCTAGTTACTTTCATTGAACACTAAGTAGTTCTTTCCATGGAACACTAACTTGTTCCTTCCATGGAACACTAGATAGTTTCTTCCATGGACCACAAGCTTGTTGCTTCCATGTTACACTAGCTAGTTCCTTCATGGAACACTAACTAGTTTTTTCCATGGACCAGTAAGTAGTTCCTACCATGGAACAATAAGTAGTTCCTCTCATGGAACACTATCTACTTCTTTCGATGCAACACTAACTAGTTCCTTCCATGTAGCACTAAGTAGATTCTTCTAAGGAACACTAAGTAGTTCCTTCCATGGAACACTGAATAGCTCCTCTATGGAACACTATCTTGTATTTATCATGGAACACTAAGTATTTCCGTCCATGGAACACTAATTAGTTCCTGCCAGGAAACATTAAGTAGTTTCTTCCATGGAACACTAGCTAGGTCCAGCTAGTTCCTTCCATAGAACACTAGCTAGTAGTTCCTTCCATGTAAAACAAAGTGGTTGTTTCCATGGAACACTAAGTAGTCCCTTTCATGGAACACTAGCTAGTTTCTTGCATGGAACACTAGCTAGTTCCTTCCATGGAATACTAGCATATTTTTTTCCATGGATCTCTAATTTCTTCCAAGGAACACTAAGTAGTTAGTTCCACGGAAACTAGTGAGTTCTTTCCATGGAACACTAAGTAGATCCTTCCATGGAACACTAGCTAGTTCTTTCCATGGAACATTAAGTATTTCTTTCTATGGAACACTACGTATTTTTTTCCATGGAACACTAAGTTGTTCCTTCGATGGAACACTAGCTAGATCCTTCCATGGAACAGTAATTAGGTCCTTCCATGGAGTACTAGGTAGTTTCTGCCATGGAACACGAAGTAGTCTTTTTTATGGAACACCAGTTAGATTCTTCCATGTAACACTAGCCATTTCCTTCCATGAAACACTAAATAGTTCCTACCGTGGAACACTAACTAGCTCATTCCATGGAATACTAGCTAGTTTCTATCATGAAACAGTAGATAGTTCCTTCCTTTGAACACTATGTAGTTCTTTACATGGAATGCTAAGTACTTCCTTCAATTAAACACTAACTTGTTTCTTCCATGAAACACTAGCTAATTCCTTTCATGAAACTCTAAGTACTTCCTTACCTGGAACACTAAGTAGTTCCTTCCATGGAACACTAGCTAGTTCCTTCCATGAAACACAAAGTATTTTCTTCCCTAAAATACTAACTAGTTCCTTCCACGGAACACTAGCTAGTTTCTTCCATGGAACACTAGATAGTTCCTTTTATGGAACACTAGCTAGTTCATTCCATAAAACACTAGATAGTTCCTTCCATGGAACACTAGATAGTTCTTTCTCTGGAACACTAACTAGTTCCTTGTCTGGAACAATAAGTATGTCATTTTTGGGGCACTTACTAGTTCCTTTCCTGGAACACTAGGTAGTTTGTTCCATGGAACATTAACTAGTTACTTCCATGAAACCCTCAGTAGTTTCTTCCATGGAAACCTAGCTTGTTCCTTCCATGGAACACTATTTAGTTCTTTGCATGGTACACTAACTAGTTTCTTCCATGGAACATTAACTAGTTTCTTCCATGGAATACTAGCTATTTTCTTCCATGGAACACTATCTTGTTCCTTTCATGGAACATTATGTAGTTCCTTCCATTGATCACTAAATAGTGCCTTCCATGGAACACTACTAGTTTCTTGCGTGGAACACTAGTTAGTTCCTTCCATTGAATACTAAGTAGTTCCTGCCATGGAACACTATCTAGTTCCTTTCATGGAACATTAAGTAGTTCCTTCCATTGAACACTAAGTTGTTCCTTCTATGGGACACTAGCAAATTCTTTCCATAATACAGTAGCTTGTTCCTTCCATGGAACATTAGGTTGTTTATTCATTGGAACACTATGTAGTTTTTTTTTTTTTTTTTTTTTTTTTGAACACTAGCTATATCCTCTTATGTAACACTAGTTAGATCCTTCCATGGATCACTAAGTTGTTTCTTCCATAAAACACTAGCTAGTTCTTTCAATAGTACACTAAGTAATTCCTTCCATGGAACACTAAGTCGTTTTTTACTTGGAACACTAACTTGTTACTTCAATGGAACACTAGCTGTTTTTTTCCATGGAACACCAAGTTGCTCCTTCCATGGAACACTAAGTTGTATTTTCTCTGGAAAACTAGCTTATTCCTTCCATGGAAGAAAAGATAGTTCCTTCCATGAAACCCTAGATATATCCTTTCATAATACACTAGCTAGTTCCTTACATGGAACACTAGCTAGCTCCTTCCATGGAACACTAGCTAGGCCCTTCCATGGAATACTAGCTAGTTCCTTTCATGGAACAGTAGCTAGTTCCTTCTATGGAACACTAAGTTTTTCCTTGCATGCAACACAAGCTAGTTTCTTTCATGGTACACTAAATAGTTCCTTCCATGGAACACTAGCTAGTTACTTCCGTGGAACTCTACTTGTTCCTTCCAAGGAAAACAAAGTAGTTCTTTTCATGGAAAACTAAGTAGCCCTTTCCATGGAACACTAGCTAGTTCTATTCATGGAACACTACCTAGTTCATTCCATGGAACACTAGCTAATTTACACCATGGAACTCTACGTAGTTTTTTTCCATTTAACACTAAATAGTTCCTTCCATGGAACACTAAGTAGTATCTTCCCTGAAACGTTAGCTAGTTCCTTCCATGGAAAACTAGCGAGTTCCTTCCATAAAATATTAGATATTTTTATCCATGGAACAGTAGCCAGTTTTTTTCAAGTAACACTACCTAGTTCCTTCCATGGATCACTAGCTATGTCCTTCCATTAAACACTAGCTAGTTCCTTTTATGGAACTGTAGCCAATTTCTTCATGGAACACTAAGTCGTTCCTTCCATCGTACACTCAGTAGTTCCTTCCATGGAACCCTGGCTAGATACTTCCATGGAACATTAATTATTTCTTTTCATGAAACTCTAAGTAGTTCTTTCCATGGGACACTAGCTAGTTCCTTACATGAGACACTAGCTAGTTCCTTCCATGGGACACTAGCAAGTTCCTTTAATGAAACACTGGCTTGTTAATTTTTTAAAATATGTTTTTATTGATTTTATTTATTTTTTTAAATTTTTAATTTATTATTTGTTTCAGATATTTCACCTTTTTTACCCCATTGGCACCCCCTTCCCCACCCCACCCCTGCCCCTTCCCCGACTTAGTTGTCCATGTCCATTGGTCATACATACATGCATATAAGTTCTGTGGTTTATCTCTTCCCACCCCCCACCCCCTCTTCTGACGGATGTCAGTCTGTGCCCTACTTCCATGTTTCTGGGTCTACCGTATTCCTCAGACTGTTATGTTCATTATATTTTGTATATAATTGAGATCATGTGGTATTTGTCTTTTTCTGCTTGGCTTATTTCACTTAGGACAATACTTTCCAGGTCCCTCCAGTCCTCTCAAAGGATAAGAGATCTTTCTTTCTTACCGCTGCATAGCACTCCATTGTGTATATGCACCACAGCTTTTTATCCATTCGTCTACTGATGGACACTTGGGCTGTTTCCAGATCTTAGCTCTTGTAAATAGTGCTGCTATGAACATGGGGGCACATATATTCTTCCTGATTGGTGTTTCAGGCTTCTTAGGGTATATTCCTAGAAGTGGGATCACTGGGTCAAATGGAAGTTCAATTTTTAATTTTTTGAGATAACACCATATTGTTTTTCATAGTGACTGCACCATTCTGCATTCCCACCAACAGTGTATTAGAGTCCCCTTTTCTCCACACCCTCGCCAACACTTGTTTTTGATGATTTGTTGATGGTGGCCATTCTGACAGGTGTGAGGTGATACCTCATTGTTGTTTTAATTTGCATCTCTCTGATGATTAGTGATGTTGAGCATTTCTTCAAATGTCTCTTGGCCATTTGTATGTCCTGTTTGGGGAGGTGTCTATTCAGCTCCTCTGCCCATTTTTTAATTGGGTTCTATGTCTTCCTTTTGTGGAGTTGTATGAGCACCCTCTCTATATATTGGAAATTAACCCCTTATCTGATACATCATTGGCAATGATGTTCTCCCATACAGTGGGTTGCCTTTCCATTTTGATGATTGTTTCTTTTGCTGTGCAGAAGCTTTTGAGTTTGATGTAGTCCCATGTGTTCATTTTTTCCTTTGTTTCCGTTGCCTTAGGTGATGTATCAGTGAAAATTCTGCTCCGTATGATGTCCAAAATTTTGTTGCCTACATTTTCTTCTAGAACTTTTATGGATTCATGGGTCACATTTAAGTCTTTTATCCATTTTGAGTTTATTTTTGTGTATGGTGTAAGTTGATAGTCTAATTTCATTTTTTTGCATGTAGCTGTCCAGTTTTCCAAACACCATGTATTAAAGAGCTGTCTTTACTCCACTGTATGCTCTTGCCAACTGTGTCAAATATTAATTGAGTATATTGCCTTGGGTCCATTTCTGGGTTTTCAGTTCTGTTTCACTGGTCTATATGCTTGTTCTTGTGCCAGTACCAGGCAGTTTTGGTTACAGTCGCTTTGTAGTATAACCTGATATCTGCTATTGTGATCCCACCTACTTTGTCCTTCTTTTTCAAGATTGCTGTGGCTATTTGGGGTCTTTTTTGGTTCCATATGAACTTTTGAAGTTTTTGTTTTAGTTCTATGAAATATGTCGTTGGTATTTTGATGGGGATTGTATTGAATCTATAGATTGCTTTGGGTAGTATGGACATTTTAATGATGTTAATTCTTCCAACCCATGAACAGGGTATGTGCTTCCACTTTTTTATATCTTCCTCTATTTCCTTTTTCAATGACCTGTAGTTTTCTGCAAATAGGTCCTTTACTTCTTTGGTTAAGTTTATTCCTAGGTATCTTAATATTTTTGGCACGATGGTAAATGGGATTGTTTTTTCAGGTTCTCTTTCTGTGAGTTCATCGTTGGTGTACAAGAATGCCGTCGATTTCTTGACGTTAATTTTGTATCCTGCTACTTTGCCAAATTCATTTATTAAGTCTAGTAGATTTTTGATGGAGTCTTTAGGGTTTTGTCTGTATAATGTCATGTCATCTGCAAATAATTAGTTTCACTTTCTCCTTTCCAATTTGGATCCCTTTTATTTTTTCTTCCTGTCTGAATGCTGTGGCTAAGACTTCCAGTACTATGTTAAATAAGAGTGGCAAAAGTGGGCATCCCTGTCTTGTTCCTGTTCTTAAGGGAAATGCTTTCAGTTTTTGCCTATTGAGTATGTTGTTGGCTGGAGGTCTTTCATATATTGCCTTTTTTTATGTCTAGATATGATCCCTCCATTCCCACATTGCTGAGCGTTTTTATCAGAAATGGATGCTGGATTTTGTGGAAGGCTTTTTCAGCATCTATTGATACGATCATGTGGTTTATATTCTTGATTTTATTTATGTGGTGTATCACATTTATTGATTTGCGAATATTGTACCAGCCTTGCATCCCTGGGATGAATCCAACTTGGTCATGGTGGATAATTTTTCTAGTGTATTGCTGGATTCGATTTGCTAGTATTTTGTTCAGGATTTTGGCATCTATGTTCATCAGGGATATTGGCCTGTAGTTTTCTTTATTTGTTGTGTCTTTTTCTGGTTTTGAAATTAGAATTATGCTGGCTTCATAAAACGAGTTTGGAAGTCTTCCTTCTTCTTGAATTTTTTGAAATACTTTGAGGAGAATGGGTATTATTTCTTCTTTGAATGTTCGGTAAAACTGCCCCGTGAAGCCATCTGGGCCTGGGCTTTTGTTTGCTGGAAGAGTCTTGATTACATCTTCAATTTCTTCTGTTGTTATTGTTCTGTTCAAGTTTTCAACCTCTTCCTGATCCAGTTTTGGGAGACTATGTGTTTCTAGAAATTTGTCCATTTTGCTTAGATTTTCGAATTTATTGCCGTATAATTGTTCAAAGTAGTTGTTACCGATCTTTTGTATTTCTGTGGTGTCAGTTGTTATCTCTCCTCTTTCATTTCTGATTTTGTGTATTTGGGTTCTCTCTCTTTGTTTCTTGGTGAGTCTAGCTAAGGGTCCATCAATCTTGTTTATCTTTTCGAAAAACCAGCTCTTTGTTTTATTGATCCTCTGAATTGTTTTTTGGTCTCTATGTCGTTTATTTCTGCTCTGATCCTTACTATTTCCTTTCTTCTACTTGCTCTGGGGTTTTCTTTTTGTTTACTCTCTAGTTCTTTAAGTTGTGAGGTTAGGTAGTCTATTAGAGATTTTTCTTCTTTTCTGAGGTAGGCCTGTAGTGCTATGAACTTCCCTCTTAGAACTGCTTTCGCTGTGTCCCATAGATTTTGTGTTGTTGTGTGTTCATTTTCATTGGTTTCCAGGAAGTTTTTGATTTCTTCCTTGATCTCCTCGGTGACCCATTCATTGTTTAATAACATTCTATTTAGCTTCCATGTGTTTAAATGTCTTTGTATGTTCTTCTTGCAATTGATTTCTAGTTTCATACCATTGTGGTCTGAGAAGATGCTTGTTATAATTTCAATCTTCTTGAATTGTAGAGACTTAGTTTGTGCCCTAACATGTGGTCTACCTTTGAGAATGTTCCATGTGCACTTGAGAAGAATGTGAATTCTGTAGTTTTGGGGTGTAGTTCTCTAGATATCTATTAAATCCATTTGGTCTAGTGCTTCATTTAGAGTCTCTGTTTTCTTGCTAATTTTTTGTCTAGAGGATCTATCCAGTGATGTGAGCGGGTTGTTGAAGTCCCCTGCTATGATTGTATTGCTATCAATTTCTCCTTTGAAGTCCTCCAATAGTTTTTTAATATATTTTGGTGCTCCTATATTGGGTGCATATATGTTTATCAAGGTTATATCTTCCTGTTGGATAGATCCTTTCAATATTACGTAATGGCTTTCTTTGTCTCTAGTTATGACCTTCAATCTGAAGTCTATTTTATCAGATATAAGTATTGCTACCCCAGCTTTCTTTTCTTTTCCATTTGCTTGAAAGATTTTTTTCTACCCCCTCACTTTCAATCTATGTGAGTCTTTTGTTGTGAGCTGGGTCTCTCAAACAACATATAGACGAGTCATGCTTTCTTATCCAATCAGCTACTCTGTGTCTTTTTATGGGATCATTCAGTCCATTTACATTTAAGGTGGTTATTGATATGTACTTATTTATTGCCATTTTTGTTTAGTGTGGTTCTATTTTCCTTCCCATTTCTCCTGATAATTACAGCAGTCCTTTTTAACATTTCTTGCAGTGCTGGTTTGGTGCTAATGTATTCCCTTAGCCTATTTTTTGTCTGAAAAGCTCTCTATTTGACCTTCTACTTTGAATGATAGCCTTGCTGGGTAGAGTAGTCTTGGATTCAGATCCTTGTTTTTCATGACCTTGATTACTTCATGCCATTCCTTTCTAGCCTGTAGTGTTTCTTGTGAAAAGTCAGCTGAAAGCCTTATGGGGTTTCCTTCGTAGGTAACCTGTTGCTTATCTCTTGCTGCTTTTAGGATTCTCTCTTTGTCTTTAATTTTTGGCAGTTTGATTACTATGTGTCTTGGTATGGGCCTGTTTGGGTTCTTCTTACTTGGGGATATCTGAGTTTCTTGAACTTGAATGCCTTCTTCCTTCACCAAATTAGGGAAATTTTCGGTCACTATTTCTTTGAATATATTCTCTAGCCCTCGCTTAATTTCTTCTTCTTCAGGGACTCTTATGATACGAATATTATTCCATTTCCAGTTGTCCCACAGTTCTCTTAAGCTGTCTTCCTGTTTTTAATCGTTTTTTCCTTTTGGTTTTCTGATTGGTTGATTTCTTCTAGTCTGTCTTCTAATTCACTGATCTGGTCCTCAGCTTCCCCTACTCTGCTTTTTAGACCTTCCAGCGTGTTTTTCATTTCTGATATGTCATTCTTCATTTCTTCCTGTTGGTTTTTTATTTCCAGCTGGTATATTTTCAACATTTCTATGTCTTTACTCATGTTGCTCAAGTCCTTACACAAGTCCTTCCGCAACATCATGGCTCTAAATTCTAGTTCTGATAACTTGCTTAATTGCACCTCATTTATTTCATCTTCTGTAGAGGTCTCTTGTTCTTTCATTTGGCTTTTGTTTCAGTTTTTCACCATTTTGGCTATCACAGTGGGTTTTGGAGTCTGCCAAGTTTTCCCAGTGGGTGTTCGTGTTCTGCTGTTTGTGGCTCCCTCTCCTGGGTTCGGATGCACCAGGGAGGACCCACTTTAAACACTACCGTCAAGTCTTAGCCTTTCTGGTTAGTGTTGCATGCCCAGGGAATGGTAGTTATCCTCTAGCTTTTTTTTTTTTTTTTTTTTGCCTCGAGGCTATTAGTAGAGGTCACCTGCAGACCATTGGTTTCTGAGTTGCCTGGAAAACTCCCTCAGGTGCTCAGTGTATGAGGATTTCCTGAGAGTGAGGCAGGTGTTCCTTGTTAATGGGTCTCAATTAGCATTTCAATGGCCACCAGGTGGGGTTGAGTCTCTGAGGGAGGGGCCACCGCCTCTCCCCAGGGCCCTGAGAAAAAGTAAAATGACCACAGTCCTGCGTGGCTGCACTCATCCAAAGCTTTTAGCACCCTCCAAAACCCGAGTGTCCCCACACAGTTCCAGTCCAGTTTGCCTTCCCTCCGTCAGAGCCCTAGGTGAGTGGCTGCTGCCAATTTAGCCTTTGTTCAGACTCTGCGTCCTGGAGCAACCCGGGACTTTTAACCCAAGGGTGCTGCTTCCAGACAAGGGCGCTGCTTCCAGCCAAGGGCGGCTGCGGCTGTGGCACCAGCTGAGGGTGTTGCACTCAGCAGAAGCCCCAGGACTGAGCCACGGTTGTGGGACACTGCAGAGTTGGCAGTAGCGTCTAGCACATTCCCCTGGTCCACGCGAGTACGTGCAGCGCCCGCCAAGGGCTTAGCACGCAGAGTTTGCAGGACTCAGTCTTGGTAGCAGAATCCCGCCAAGTCCACTGTTCTCCGGGAGTCTGTGTGGCTCCAGCCGAGAGTTTAGCAGGCTACAGCATTCCCAGGGCCCTTGCAGGGTGGCAAGGGAGGCGGTGGGAGTAATTTCCCACCGAGTTCCCTTGTCCTGCCGAGTCCCCTGGTGCCTGCGAGTCTGTGGGCCTCAGCCGAGAGTTTAGCAGGCTACAGAGTTCCCAGGGCCCATGCAGGGTGGCAAGGGAGGCGGTAGGATTAACTTCCCGCCAAGTTCCCTGGCCCCGCCCAGTCCTCTGGTCTTCGGGAAACTGTGCAGCTCCAGCTGAGAGCTTAGCAGGCTACAGAGTTCCCAGGGTCCATGCAGGGTCGCCAGGGAGACGGTAGGATTAACTTCCCCCCGAGTTCCCTGGCCCCACCGAGTTCCCTGGGGCCCTCGAGTCTGTGCATCTCCAGCGGAGAGTTTAGCAGACTACAGAGTCCTAAGGCCCATGCAGGGTGGGAAGGGAGAAGGTAGGAGTAATTTCCAGCCGAGTTCCCTGACCCCGCCGAGTCCCCTGGTCTCCGCGAGTCTGTGCGGCTCCAGCAGAGAGTTTAGCAGACTACAGAGTTCTAAGGCCCATGCAGGGTGGGAAGGGAGAAGGTAGGAGTAATTTCCAGCCGAGTTCCCTGACCCCGCCGAGTCCCCTGGTCTCCGCGAGTCTGTGCGGCTCCAGCAGAGAGTTTAGCAGGCTACAGAGTTTCCAGGGCCCATGCAGGGTGGGAAGGGAGGCGGTAGCAGTAACTTCCAGCCAAGTTCCCTGGCCCCTGCCCAGGCTGCTGCGGACCCTGGGCTCTCAGTCCCCTCTCACGTCCTCGCAAGCCTACCAGGATTGAGTGGGTGTTTCTGGTTAAGTGGTCCTCCAAGATGTCTTTTGGCTGCCCTTTCCTGATGATTTTCCTTTATTTTCATTGTAAATCCAGTTTGGTCTTGGGAGATGGTCTGTGTCACTCCATTCACTTCGCCACCATTTTCTAAAACCTAGCTGTTTATTTTCATGGAACATTAAGTAGTTACTTCCATGAAACACTAGTTTGTTCCATCCTTGGATCACTAGCTAGTTTCTTCCGTGGAATACTAGATAGTTCCTACTCTGGAGTACTAGCTAGTTTCTTCCATAGATACTAATTAGTTCCTTCTTTGGAACATTAGGAAGTTTCTTCCCTGGAACACTATCTATTTCCTTCTATGGAACACTAGCTAGTTTCTTTATTGGAACACTAGCTAGTTCACTCCATGGAACACTTAATAATTTTTTCCATGGAACACTAACTAGTTCCTTCCATTGAACACTAAGTAGTCTCTTCCATGGAACACTTGGTTGATCCATCTATGTAACACCACCTTATTTTATCCATGGAACACTACTTAGTTTCTTTTGTGAAACACTAAGTAGTCCTTTCCATGGATCACTAGTTAGTTTTTTTCATGTAATAGTACCTAGTTCCTTCCCTGGAACACTAACTAGTTCCTTCCATGGAACACTAGCTGGTTCCTTGCTTGGAACACTAGCTTTTTCTTTCCATGGATCTCTAGCTAGTTCCTTTTGTGGAATACTTGATAGTTCCTTCCCTGGAACACCAGCTAGTTCCTTCCCTGGAACACTAGCTCGTTCATTTCCTGGAACACTAGCTAGTTCCCTCCATGAAACACTATCTAGTTTTTTCCATAAAACTCTACCTAGTTTCCTCAATAGAAGACTAGCTAGATTCCTCCAAGGAACACTAATAGTTCTTTCCATAGTACACTAACTAGTTTCTTCCATTGAACACTATGTAGTTTCTGCCATGGAACACTAGCTAGTTCCCTCCATTGAACACTAAGTAGTTCTTTCCATGGAACACTGACTAGTTTCTTCTCTGGAACACTAGGTTGTTCCATACATGGAACACTTACTAGTTTTATCTATGGAACACTAGCTAGTTTCTTTCATGGAACAATAAGTAGTTTTTTCCATGGAATACTAAGTAATTCTTTTCATGAAACAATACGTTGTTCCCTTCATGAAACAATAAGTAGAATCATCCATAGAACACTATCTATTTTTTTTTTTTTGACACTAGCAGGTTTATTCCAATGAGTACTAAGTAGTTTCTTTCATGGAACACTAAGTAGTATCTTCCATGGAACACTAAGAAATTTTATCCAAGGAACACCAACAAGTTTGTTCCAAGGAACACCAGCTAGTTCCTTCCATGGAACATTAAGTAGTTTAATCCATGGCACACTAAGTAGACTCTTCCCTGGAAAACTAGCTAGATCCTTCCATGTAACCCTAGCTAGTTATAGCTATTTCCTTGAATGAAACACTAAGAAGTTTCTTCCATGAAACACTATGTAGTTCCATTCATGGAACACTAGGTGGTTCCTTCCATTGAACAGTAACTAGTTCCTTCCATGGTACACGAAGTACTTCCTTCCATGGAACACTAAGTAATTCCCTGCAGAAAAAACTAGTTTTTACCATGGACGACTCTCTTGTTTTTTCTTTTGAACACGAACAGGTTCATTCCAATGAACACTAAGTAGTTTCTTTCATGGACACTAACTAGCTCCTTCCTGGAACACTAAGAAGTACCTATTATGGAACAGTAGCAAGTTCCTTCAATGGAACTCTAGCTAGTTCCTTCCATAGAACATTAGCTAATTCCTTCCATGAAACACTAGCTAGTATCTTTCATGGAACACTAAGTAGTTCCTTGCATGAAACACTAGCTAGTTTATTTCATGGAAATCTAAGAAGTTACTTCTATTGAACACTACATATTTCCTTCAATGGAACACTAGCTAGTTCTTTTTATGGAAAACTAAGTAGTTCCCTCCATGGACACTAAGTAGTTCCTTCCATGGAACACTAAGTAGTTTCTTCCATGGAACACTAAGCAGTTTCTTCCATGGAACACTAAGTAGTTCCTTCCATGAAACACTATGTAGTTCCTTCCATGGAACACTAGCTAGTTCCTTCCATGGAACACTAAGTTGTTCCTTTTATGAAGCACTAAGTACTTTCTTCTATGTAACACTAAGTAGTTTTTTTCATGAGAATTAAGTAGTTTCATCCATGAACACTAGCGAGTTCATTTTCATAAGGCACTGGCTAGTTCCTACCATGAAACAATACCTAGTTATTTCAATGGAGCAGTAGAACGTTCCTTTAATGAAACAGAAGCTATATTTTCCATAGAACACGAAGTAGTTCCTCCCATGGAACACTAGCTAGTTCCTACCATGGAACACTAAGTAGTTTTTTCCATGAAACACTAAGTATTTTTTTCTCTAGAACACTAACTAGTTTCTTCAATGGAACACTAAGTAGTTTCTTCCATGGAACACTAGATTGTCCTTTCCATGGATCACTAATTAGTTCCTTCCATGTAACACTAAGTAGTTCCTTCCATGTACACTAGCTGGTTCATTCCAGGAGCAATAGATAGTTTCTTACATGGAACACTAAGTAGTTTCTTCCATGGAACACTAAGTAGTTTCTTCTATGGAATACTAGCTAGATCCTTACATGGAAAACTAGTTAGTTTTTTGCATGGAACACTAAGTTGTTCCTTTCATGGAAAACTAGCTAGATACTTTCATGGAACACTAGCTAGTTCCTTCCATGGAACACTCTCTAGTTCCTACAATAAAACACTAGCTCCTTCCGTTGAACACTAGGAAGTTGGTTCCATGGAACACTAACTATTTTTTTCCATGGAACTGAAACTTGTTCCTTCCCTGGAAAACTAGCTAGTTTCTTCCATGGAACACTAAGTAGTTTCTTCACTGGAACACTAATTAGTTCCTTCCATGGAACACTATCTAGTTCCTTTTATGGATTATTAGCTAATTTCTTTCTTGGAAAACTAAGTATTTTCTTCCATGAAACACTACGTAGTTCCTTCCATGGAATACTAGTTAGTTCCTTCTATTAAACACTAAGTAGTTTCTTCTATGGAACACTATGTAGTTCCTCCATGGAACGTTAGCTTGTTTATTTTATATAACACTAAGTAGTTTCTTCCATGGAATTACAGCTATTTTCTTCCATTGAACACTAAGTAGTTCTTTCCATGGAACACTAGACAGCTCCTTTCATGGAACACTACTACTTCCTTCCATGGAACACTCTGTAGTTCCTTCCATGGAAAACGAAGTACTTCCTTCCATGGAACAGTAACTTGTTTCTTCCATGGAACACTAAATTGTTCCTTCCATGGAACACTAAGTAGTTCCTTCCATGGAACACTAGCCAGTTATTTCCATGGAACACTAAGTAGTTCCTTCCATGGAACACTAGGTAGTTTATTCCATGCCACACTACCAGTTCCTTCCATGTAACAATAAGTAGTTCCTTTGAGGGAACACTCTATAGTTCCTTCCATGGAACACTCATTACTGTCTTCCATGAAACAGTAACATGTTTTTTCCATGGAACAGTAAATTGCTTTTTTTACATGGAACACTAAGTAGTTCCTTCCATGGAACACTAAGTAGTTTCTTCCCTGGAACACTACCTAGTTTCTTCCTTGGAACACAAGCTAGTTACTTCTTTGGAACACTAACTACAACTTTCTCTGGAACACTAAGTAGTTTCTTCTATGGAACACTAACTATTACCTTTCTTGGAATACTAGCTAGTTTCTTCCATGGAACATTAAGTAGTTACTTCCATGAAACCCTAAGTAGATTCACCCATGGAACACTAGCTAGTTACTTTCATGGGACGCTAAGTAGATTCTTCCATTGAACATAAAGTAGTCCCTTCCATGGAACACTAGCAAGTTCTGTCCATGGAACACTAGCCAATTCCTTCCATAAAACACTAAGTATTTATTTCCATGCAACACTAACCAGTTTTTTCCAAGGAACAAGAGCTAGTTCCTTCCATGAAACACTACCTAGTCTCTTTTATGGAACAGTAAGTAGTTCCGTTTATTGAACAATAGCAAGATCCTTCCATGAAACACATAGTAGTTCCTTCCATGGAACACTATGTAGTTCTAGCTAGTATCTTCCATTAAACACAAGCTAGTGCCTTCCGTGGAACTTTAGGTAGTTCCTTCAATGGAAAACAAAGTAGTTCTTTTCATGGAACAATAGCTAGTTTCATTCATGGAACACTAGCTGGTTTATTCCATGTAACACTACCTAATCATTTCCATAGAACTCTAAGTAGTACCTTTCATGCAACACTAAGTAATTAGTTCCATGGAACACTATGTAGTTCCATCCATGAACCACAAAGTAGTTCCTTCCAACACTAAGTAGTTCCTTCCATGGAACACTAAGTAGTTATTTCCATGGAACACTAGTTAGTTTTTTCTAGGGAACACTACTATTTTTCCATGGAAAACTTAGTAGTTCTTTCCATGGAACACTAAGTAGTTCCTTCTATGGACCACTAGCCAGTTCCTTCCATGGAACAGTAACCTGCTCCTTCCGTGAAACACTAAGTAGTTTCTTGATGGAACACTAAGTAATTTTTTTTAATGGAACACTAGCTAGATCCTTCCATGGAACACTAGTTAGTTCCTTCAATGGAACAATAAGTTGTTCCTTCCATGGAAAACTACTTAGATACTTCCATGAAACACTAGCTAGTTCATTCCATGGAACACTATCTAGTTCCTATCATGGAACACTAACGAGCTCCTTCCATGGAACAGTAGCTAGTTCCTTCCATGGAACACTAAGTAGTTTTTTCCATGCAACACTAAGTAGTTTCATCCATGGAACACTAGGTAGTTCCTGCCATGGTACACTAAGCAGTTCCTTTCATGTAACACGAAGTAGTTTCTTTCCTGGACACTCTCTAGTTCTTTCCTTGGAACACTAGCTAGATCCTTCCTTGAAACACTAGATAGTTCCTTCCATGGTACACTACCTAGTTCCTTCCATGGGACACTAGCTAATTTTTTCCATAAAGCACTATCTAGTTTTTTCCATGTAACACAGCTGGTTTCTTCCATGGAATACTAAGTATTTCCTTGCATGGAACACAATTTAATTCCATCCATGAACACTAGCTGGTTCCTTCTATGAAGCACTAGCTGGTTCCTTCCGTCAAACAATAAATAGTTCCTTCCATGGAACACTAAGTAGTTTTTTTCATGGAACACTAATAGTTCCTTCCATGGAACACCAGCCTGTTTCTTCCATGAAACACTAAGTAGTTCCTCCCATGGGACAATAAGTACTTCCTTCCTTGGAATGGTAGCTGGTTCATTCCATGAAACACAACCTATTCCCTTCCACGGAACAGTAAGTAGTCCCTTCCATGGAAGGAAGTACTTAGTGTTCCATGAAAAAATCTATGTAGGGTTCCTTCCATGGAACACAAAGTAGTTCTCTTCATGGAACACCAAGTAGTTTCTACCATAGAACACTAGCTAGTTTCTTCAACTGAACACTAAGTAGTTTCTTCCATGGAACGGTAGCTATTTCCTTCCATGGAACACTAAGTATTTCTTTCTATGGAACACTAGTTAGTACCTTCCATGGAACACTAAGTTATTTCTTCCATTGAACACTAACAATTGTCTTCCATTAAACACTATCTAGTTACATCCATCAAACACTAAGTAGTTCCTTCCATGTACATAGTTTGTTCATAACATGAATTACGAACTAATTCCATCAATGGAACACTTAGCTGATCCATCCATGGAACACAAGCTGCATACTTTTATGGAACACTAAGTAGTTCTTTCCATGGAACTCTAGCTAGTTCCTTCCATGGAACACCAAGTAGTTTTTTCCATGGAACACTAGCTAGATTCTTTCATGGTACACGAGATAGTTTATTTCATGGAACATTAAGTAGTTCTCTCCATGGAACACTATTTAGTTTCTTCCGAAAACACTAATTAGTTCTTTCCATGCAAAACTGGATAGTTCTTTCCATGGAAAGCCATGTAGATCCTTTCAGGAAACACTAAATAGATCCTTACATGGAACAATGAGTACATCCTTCCAGGGAAGTGTTCCATGGAAGGAATTAGTTAGTGATCCATGGAAGGGACAAGCTAGTGTTCCATGGAAGGAACTATTTAGTGCTCGATGGATGGAACAGTCTAGTGTTCAATGGAAGGAACTACTTAGTGTTCCATGGAAGGAACTAGCTAGTGTTCCATGGAAAAAACTAGTTAGTGTTCCATGGAAGGAACAGCTAGTGTTTCATGGAAGGAACTACTTAGTGTTTCATGAAGAGAACTACTTAGAATTTCATAGTAGAAACTAGCTAGTGTTACATAGTACGAACTAGTTAGTGTTCTATGGAAGAAATAGCTAGTGTTCCATCGAAAAAAGTACCTAGTGTTCTATGGAAGTAACTAGCTAGTGTTCCATGGAAGAAATTTGATAGTGTTACATGGAAGGAACTGGCTAGTGTTCCATGGAAGGAAGTACTTAGTGTTCCATGGAAGAAACTAGCTAGTGATCCATGGAAGAAACTACTTAGTGTTCCATTGAAAGAACTAGTTAGTGTTCTATGTAAGAAAATGCTTAGAGTTTCATAGAAAGAACTACTTAGTATTTCATGGTAGGAACTAGCTAGTGTTCCATGGTAAAAACTAGCTACTGTTCCATGTTAGAAAATAGCTAGTGTCCATGAATGAAACTACTTAATTTTAAGTGGAAGGAACTAGCTAGTGTTTTATTAAAAGAACT
The DNA here is from genome assembly GCA_037176705.1 of Molossus alvarezi. Classification (NCBI taxonomy): domain Eukaryota; kingdom Metazoa; phylum Chordata; class Mammalia; order Chiroptera; family Molossidae; genus Molossus; species Molossus alvarezi. The sequence continues at coordinate 1,548,223 of JBAWUJ010000040.1, read as the reverse complement.
ACTTAGTGTTCCATGAAGGAACTAGCTAGTGTTTCATCGAACAAACTACTTAGTGTTCCATGGAAGGAACTGCTTAGTGTTCCATGGGACAATCTAGCTTGTGTTCCATGGAAGGAACTACTTATTGTTCCATGCGGGGAACTACTTAGTGTTCCATGGAAGGAACTATTTGGTGTCCCATGGAAGATAGTAACAAGTGTTCCATGGAAGGATTTATCTAGTGTTTCATAAAAAAAAAAAAAAAACTACTTAGAGTTTGATGAAAGAATCTACTTAGTATTCCATGGAAGGAACTACTTAAGGTTTTGTGGAAGTAACTACTTAATATTCCATGAGAGGAACTATCTAGTGTTCCATGGAAGGAATTAGCTAGTGTTTCAGGGAAGAAACTACTTAGTTTTCCATGAAATAAACTACTTATTGTTCCATGGATGGAACCGCTTAGTGTTCTATAAAAAAAAAAAATTAGCTAGTATTCATTGGAAGTAACAAGTTAGTGTTTCATGGAAGAAAGAACTTAGTGTTCCATGGAAGGAACTACTTAGTGTTCTATGGAATGAACTAGCTACTGTTCTATGGAAGGAACTACCTAGTGTTCCATGGAAGAAACTACTTAGTGTTCCATGGAAGAAAATACTTAGTGTTCCATGGAAATAACTAGCTAGTGTTCCATGGAAAGAATTAGCTAGTGTTCCAAGTAAAGAAGTACTTAGTGTTCAATGGAAGGAACTACTTAGTGTTTCATGTAAATAACTCCTTACTCTTCCATGGATGGAACTAGCTAGTGTTCCATTGAAGGAAGTACTTAATGTTCCATGGAAGAAACTACTTAGTGTTCCATGGAAGGACCTAGCAGTGTTCGTGGAAGGAACAAGCTAGGGTTCCATGGAAGGAACTAGTTTGAATTACATGGAAAGAGGTACTTAGTGTTCCATGGTGGGAACTAGCAAGTGTTTCATGGAAGGAATTACTTAGTGTTCCATGGAAGGAAGTAGTTTGTGTTACATGGAGGAGCTACTTAGTGTTCCATGGTGGGAACTAGCAAGTGTTTCATGGAAGGAATTACTTAGTTTTCCATTAAAGGAACTACTTAGTGTTCCATGGAAGGAACTACTTAGTGTTATAGAAAGGAACTACTTTGTGTTACATGGAAGGAACTACTTTGTGTTCCATGAAAAATATTAGCTAGTGTTCCATGTCAGGAAGTAGTTAGTGTTTCATGGATGGAACTAGCTACTGTTCCATGGAAGGGGATACTTACCGCATTATGGAACGAAATTCTTAGTGTTCCATGGAAATATCTAGCTCGTGTTCCATGGAAGGAACTACTTACTGTTCCATGATAGAAACTAGCTAGTGTTCCATGGAAGAAACTAGCTAGTGTTTTATGGACGAAACTAGTTAGTGTACCATGGAAAGAACTACTTAGTGTTCCATGGAAAAATCTAGATAGTGTTTAATGGAAGGAACTTCTTACTGTTCCATGATAAGAACTAGCTCGTGTTCCATGGAAGTAACTAGCTAGTGTTCCATGAAAGAAACTAGTTCGTGTTCAATGGAAGAAACTAGTTAGTGTTTTATGCAAGAAACTAAATGGAGTTTCTTAGAAGGAACAAGCAATTTTTCCATGGAAGAAACTACTTAGAATTTTGTGAAAGTAACTACTTACTGTTCCATGAAAGGATCTATATAGTGATCCAGGAAATGTACTAGATAGAGTTCCAGGGTAGGAACTACTTAGTGTTCCAGAGAGGGAACTAGTTAGTGTTCCAGGGAAAGAATTTTTAGTGTTCCAGAGAGGTACTAGTTCTTTCCTAGAAAAGAACTAGGTAGTGATCCTGGGAAGGAAATAATTAGTATTCCATGGAAGATACTAGTTCGTGTTCCATGAAAAAAACTACCGATTGTTCAAAGGAAGGAACAAGATAGTGTTTCTTGGAAGGAACTAGCAACTGTTCCATGGAAGGAACTAGATAGTGTTCCATGAAAGGAAGTACTAAGTGTTCCATGGAAGGAAAAACTTAGTGTTCAATGAAAAGAACTAGCTAATGTTCCATAGAAAGGACTTGCTAGTGTTCCATGAAAGGAAGTACTTAGTGTTCCATGGAAGGAACTACTTAGTGTTCTATGCAAGGAATTAATTAGAGTTCCATGACAAAAATAAGCTAGTGTTTCAGAAAGGTACTAGCTAGTTATCCATGGAAGAAACTAGCTGGTCTTCCATGGAATGAACTAGCTAGCGTTCCTGGGAAGGAATTGCCTCTATTCCATGGAAGGAACTACTTAGTGTTCCATGGAGAAAACTATCTAGTGATCCATGGAAGAAACGATCTAGTGTTCCATGGAAGAAATTAGCTAGTATTCCATGTAAGAAACTAGATAGTGTTCCATGGAAGGATCTAGCTAGTGTTCCATGGAAGAAACTACTTAGGGTTCCATGGAAGGAACTACTTAGTGTTTCATGTAAAGAACTATTTAGTATTTTATTGTAGGAACTAGCTAGTCTTCCATGGTAAGAACTAGCTAGTGTTCCATGGAAAAAACATCTAAGTGTTTCATGGAAGGAACTAGCTTGTGTTCCATTAAAGAAACTACTTAGTGATCCATGGAAAAAACTAGTTTCTAATCCATGGAAAGAACATGTTAGTGTTCCAAGGATGGGACTAGCTTGTGTTCCATGGAAGGAACAACCTAGTGTTCCATGGAATGAACTACTTAGTTTTCGATGCATGGTACTAGCTAGTGTTGCATGGAAATAACTAGTTAGTGTTCCATGGAAGAACGCACTTAGTGTTCCATGAAAGGAAATTGTTAGTTTTCCATTGAAGGAACTACTTAGTGTTCCATGGGAAGGAACTATTTAGTGGTAAATGGATGAAACCCGCTGGAGTTCCATGAAATGAACTAGCTTGCGTTTCACAGAAGAATCTAACTAGTGTTCCATGGAAGGAACTACTTAGAGTTCAATGGAAGGGACTCGATAGTTTTTCATGGAAAAATCTAATTAGGGTTTATGGAAGGAACTAGCTAAAACCAGCTAGTGTTCCATAGAAGGAAATTCTTAGTGTTCCATGGAAGGAACTACTTAGTGTTTCATTGAAGGAACTAATTAGTGTTCCAATTAAGGAACTACTTAGTGTTACATGGAGGAAAATACTCAGTGTTCCATGGAATAAACTAGCTAGTTATCAGTGAAAGGAAGTAGAGAGTGTTCCATGGAACGAACTACCTAGTGTTCCTTTGAGGGAAGTAGCTGCTGTTTTATGGAAGGAACTAGCTAGTGCTCCATGGAAGGAACTAGTAGTGTTCCATGGAAGGAACTACTTAGTGTTCCATGGAAAGAAATAGCTAGTGTTCCATGGAAGGAACAAGTAAGGGTTCCATGAAAAAAAACTACTTAGTGTTCCACGGAAGAAACTACTTAGTTTACCATGGAAGGATCTAGCTTGTGTTCCATGGAAGAAACCACTTAGTGTTGCATGGAAAAAACTACTTAGTGTTCCAGGGAATGAACTAGCCAGTGTTCCATGCAAGGAACTATCTAGTGTTTCATGGAAGGAACTAGTTATTGTTCCATGGAAGGAACTGGCTAGTATCCAGTGAAGAAACTACTTGGTGTCCCATGGATGAAACTAGCTAGTGTTTTATGGAAGAAACAAGTTATTGTTCCATGGAAAAAAACTACTTAGTGTTCCATGAAGGAACTGCGTAGTGTTCCAAGGAAGAAACCTACTCCTGTTGCATGCAAGGAACTACGTAGTGCTCATTGGAAGAAACTAGCTATTGTTCCATAGAACGAAATAGCTAGTGTTCCATTGAAGAAACAAGCTAGTGTTCCATGGAAGGAACTAGCTCGTGGTCCATGGAAAGAACAAGCTAGTGTCCCATGGAAGGATCTAGCAGTGTCCCATTGAAAGAACTAGCTAGTGTTTCATGGAAGAAACTATTTAGTGTTCTGTGGAAGGAACCAGTAATTGTTTCATAGAAGGGACTACTTAGTGTTCAAAGGAAGGAACTACATATTGTTCCATGAACAGAACAAGCTAAGGTTCCGTGGAAGGAAATATCTAGTGTTCCATTGAAGGAACTAGTAGTGTTCCAATAAAGAACTAGTTAGTGTTCCATGCAAGGAAGTATATAGTGTTCCATTGAAGGAACTGGCTAGTTTTCCATGAAAGAATCTGCTTAGGGTTTCATGGAGGTAACTACTTAATGTTGCATGGAAGGAACTAGCTAATAGTGTTCCAGCAAAGGAACTAATTAGTGTTCCAGGGAAGAAACTACTTATTGTCGCAGAGAAGGAACTAGCTAGTGTTCCAGGGAAGGAATTAGCTAGTGTTCCAGAAAAGAAACTAGCTAGTATTCCATGGATAAACTAGCTAGTGATCTATGGAAGGAAGTATTTAGTGTTTTATGTAAGGAGCTAGCTAGTGTTTCATGGAAGGAATTAGCTAGTGTTACAGGGAAGAAGCTAGTTAGTGTTCCATAGAAGAAACTAGCTAGTGTTCCTTGGAAGAAACTACATAGTGTTCCATGTAAGAAAATACTTAGTGTTCCATGGAAGTAACTACCTAGTGTTTCATGGGAGGAACTACCTAGTGTTCCATGGAAGAAACTACTTTTTGTTCCATGGAAGAAAGTAGCTAGTGTTGCATGCAAGGAACTACTTGTGTTCCATAAAAAAAACTAGCTACTGTTTCTGGAGGAAATAGCTAGTGTTCCATGAAAGGAATTAGCTAGTGTTCCAAGAAAGGAACTATCTAGTGCTTTATGGAAAAAACTAGCTAGTGTTCCTTGGAAAGAACTAACTAGTGTTCCAGGGAAGATACTAATAAGTATTTTATGGAAGGAAGTAGCTAGTGCTCAATGGAAGAATCTAGCTAGTGTTCCTTGGAAGGAACTATCTAATGTGCCATGGAAGGAACTACTTAATTTTCCATGGAAAATACTACTGAGTGTTTCATGGAAGGAACCAGCTAGGACTAGCTAGTGTTTCTTGAAAGGAACTACTTAGTGTTCCATGCAACGGACTACTTAGTGTTCATTGGAAGGATCTAGCTAGATTTCCATGGAATGAACTACTTAGTTTTCCATGGATGGATCTACTTAGTGTTCAATGGAAGGACCAAGCTAGTGTTCCATGGAAGAAACTAGCTAAAGTTCCATGAAAAAATCTCCTTTGTGTTCCAGGCATTAATCTAGCCAGTGTTCCATGGAAGGAACTAGATAGAGTTCCATGGAAGTATCTAGCTCGTGTTCCATGGAAAGAACTACTTAGTGTTCCATGGAAAAAAATAACAAGTGTTCCATGGAAGAATCTAACTAGTGTTCTATGAAAAACTACTTAGGGCGAAAAAATGGCAGCGGAGTGAATGGCGCTACACAGACCATCTCCCTGGACCAAACTGGATTCACAACGAAAATAAAGGCAAATCTTCAGGAAGTGGCAACCGAAAGACACCTTGGAGGACTACATAACCAGGGATACCGACTCAATCCTGGGAGGTTGCGAGGAGTCAAGACAGGGCTGGGAACCCACGGTCTGCAGTGGCATGGGAGGGGACCGGGGGACTCCCCATCGGAAAGTTGCTGCTAAAGCCTCTGCTTAGACCCCGCCTGTGTCCTGTCAACTCTGCTGCCTCCCAAACCCTCGGCTTGTGCCGCACGGACTCACTGGGGCCAGGGAACTCGGTGGCGGGAAGATGCTGCTAAAGCTTCCGCTGCGACCCTGCCTGAGTTCTGCAAAATCTGCTGCCTGCTAAGCCCTCGTCTGGTGCCACACGGGCTGGCACGGACTGGCTCTGACCAGGGGACTCAGCGGGACGCTGCTACCCAGGCTGACTCCTGCAAACTCTGCTTGCTAAGCCCTCAGCTGGTGCCGCACAGACTCGCAGGGACCAGGGGACTCTGCTGGAAGTTGCTGCCACCCCAGCAGTGTCCCGCACATGCGGCTCAGTTCTGGGGCTTCTGCTGAGTGCAAAACCTTCTGCTGGTGCCACAGCTGTGGCAGCCCTTGGCAGGAAGCAGCGCTCTCGGGTTAAAAGTCCCAGATGGCTCCACGACGCAGAGTCTAGACAGAGGCTAAATTGGTATCAGCCACTCACCTTGGGTTCAGCACAGGGAAGGCAGACTGGACTGGAACTGTGTGAGGAAACTCAGGTTTTGGAGGGTGCTAAGACCTTTCCTGAGTGCAGCCATGCAAGACTGTGGTCATTTTATTCCATCCCAGGGCCCTGGGGAGAGGCGAGGTGGAGGCCCCTCCCTCAGAGATTCAATGCCACCTGGTGCCAATTGAAATGCTAATTGAGGCCCATTAACAACCAGCAGCTGCCCCAACCTCGAGAAATCCTCCTACACTGAGCCCATAAGGGACTTTTTCAGGCAACTCAGAAACCAAGGGGCTTCAGGTGACCTCTACTAATAGCCTCTTAACAAAGAAAAAAAGCTAGAGGATAACTACCATTTCCTGGGCTAGCAACACTAACCAGAAAAGCTAAGATTTGAAGGTGGTGTTTAAAGTGGGTCCTCCCTGGCTCATCCAAACTCAGGAGAGGGCACCACAAACAGCAGAACACCAACACCCACAAGGAAAATTTGGCAGACTTCAAAGCCCACTGTGATAGCCAAAATGGTGAAAACCATAAACAAAACCCAAATGAAAGAACATGAGACCTCTATAGATGATGAGAAAAATGAGGTGCACTTAAGCAGGTTAACAGAACTAGAATTTAGAGCCATGATGTTCAGGAAGCTCAACAGCATGTGTAAGGATATGAGCACCATGAGTAAAGACCTAAAAATGTTCAAAATCAACCAGTTGGAAATTAAAAACCAACAAGAATAAATGAAGAATGACATATCAGACATGAACAACACATTGGAAGGTCTAAAAAGCAGAGTAGGGGAAGCTAAGGACCGGATCAGTGAATTAGAAGACAGGCTAGAAGAACTCATCCAATCAGAAAACGAAAAGGAAAAAACAATTAAAAAACAGAAAGACAGCTTAAGAGAACTGTGGGACAACTGAAAACGTAATAATATTTGCATCATAGGAGGCCCTGAAGAAGAAGAACATAAGCAAGGGTTAGAGAATATATTCAAAGAAATAGTGACAGAAAACTTCCGTAATTTGGTGAAGGAAGGAGGCATTCAAGTTCAAGAAGCACAGAGAGCCCCAAGTAGGAATCCAAAGAGGCCCACACCAAGACACATAGTAATCAAACTGCCAAAAATTAAAGACAAAGAGAGAATCCTAAAAGCAGCAAGAGAAAAGCAACAGGTTACCTACAAAGAAAACCCCATAAGGCTCTCAGCTGACTTCTCACAAGAAACACTACAGGCAAGAAGGGAATGGCATGAAGTAATCAAGGTCATGAAAAACAAGGATCTGAATCCAGGATTACTATACTCAGCAAGGCAAGGCTATCATTCAAAATAGAAGGTCAATTAAAGAGCTTCCCAGACAAAAAAAAAAAAGGCTAAGGGAATACACTAATAACAAACCAACACTGCAAGAAAGGTTAAAAGGACTGCTGTAATTACCAGGAGAAACAGAAAGAAAAATAGAACCACACTAAACAAAAATGACAATAAATAAGTACATATCAATAATCACCCTAAATGTAAATGGACTGAATGCTCCCATATAAAAACACATAGTTGCTGATTGGATAAGAAAGGATGACTCATCTATATGTTGTTTACAAGAGACCCACCTCACACCAAAAGACTCACATAGATTGAAAGTGAAGGGATGGAAAAAAATCTTCCAAGCAAACGGAAAAGAAAAAAAAGCTGGTGTAGCAATACTCATATCTGATAAAATAGATTTCAGAATGAAGGCCATAATTAGAGACAAAAAAAGCCACTACATAATATTGAAAGGATCTATCCAACAGGAAGATATAACCTTGATAAACATATATGCACCCAATATAGGAGAACCAAAATATATTTAAAAATGAAGACACAACAACAAAAAATCTAGGAAATGCAGCGAAAGAAGTTCTGAGAGGGAAGTTCATAGCACTACAGGCCTACCTCAAAAGAGAAGAAAAATCTCTAATAGACTATCTGACCTCACATCTTAAAGAAATAGAGAGCAAAAAAAAAAAAAAAGAAAGAAAAAAGAAAAAGGAAACCCCAGAGCAAGTAGAAGGAAGGAAATAGTAAAGATCAGAGCAGAAATAAATGACATAGAGACCAAAAATACAATTCGAAGGATCAATAAAACAAAGAGCTGGTTTTTTGAAAAGATAAACAAGATTGACAGACCCTTAGCTAGACTCACCAAGAAACAAAGAGAGAGAATCCAAATACACAGAATCAGAAATGAAAGAGGAGAGATAACAACTGACACCACAGAAATACAAAAAATCGTTAACAACTACTATGAACAATCTTATGGCAAAAAATGGCACAATCTAAGCGAAATGGACAAATTTCTAGAAACACATAGTCTCCCAAAACTAGATCAGGAAGAGATAGAAAACTTGAACAAACCAATAACAACAGAAGAAATTTAAGATGTAATCAAGACTCTCCCAGCAAACAAAAGCCCAGGCCCAGATGGCTTCACGGGGGAGTTTTAGGGAACATTCAAAAAAGAAGTAATACCCATTCTCCTCAAACTATTTCAAAAAATTAAAGAACAAGGAAGACTACCAAACTCGTTTAATAAAGCCAACATAATTCTAATTCCAAAACTAGAAAAAAAACAACAAAGAAAGAAAACTACAGGCCAATATTCCTGATGAACATAGATGCCAAAATCCTGAACAAAAACTAGCAAATCGGATCCAGCAATACACAAAAAAATTATCCACCCTGACCAAGTGGGATTCATCTTAGGAATGCAAGTCTGGTACAATATTCGCAAATACACAAATGTGATACACCACACAAATAAAATGAAGAATTAAAACCACATGATAATATCAATAAATGCTGAAAAAGCCTTCGAAAAATCCAGCATCCATTTCTGATAAAAATGGCCAGCAGTGTGGAAATAGAGGGATCATATCTAAACATAATAAAGGCTATATATGAAAGACCTAAAGCCAACATCATACTCAATGGGCAAAAAATAAAGCATTTCCCTTAAAAACAGGAACAAGACAGGGATGCCCACTTTCACCACTCCTATTTAACATAGTACTGGAAGTCTCAGCCACAGCAATCAGACAGGAAGAAAAAATAAAAGGGATCCAAATTGGAAAGGAGGAAGTGAAATTGTCATTATTTGCAGATGACATGATACTATACATAGAAAACCCCAAAGACTCCATCAAAAGTTTACTAGACTTAATAAATGAATTTGGCAAAGTAGCAAGATAGAAACTTAATGTCAAGAAATCAACGGCATTTTTATACACCAATGATGTACTCACAGAAAGAGAAAGTAAGCAAAAAATCCCATTTACCATGGCGGCAAAAAAAATTAGATACCTAGGAATAAACTTAACCAAAGATATAAAGACCTATTTGCAGAAAACTACAGGTCATTGAAAAAAGAAATGGAGGAAGATATAAAAAAGTAGAAGCACATACCCTGTTCATGGATTGGGAGAATTAAAATCATTAAAATGTCCATATTACCCAAAGCAGTATAGAAATTCAACTCAGTCCCCATCAAAATAACAATGGCATACTTTACAGAATTAGAACAATTATTTCAAAAGTTCATATGGAACCAAAAAAGGCCTCGAATAGCCACAGCAATCTTGAAAAGGAAGAACAAAGCTGGAGGGATCACAATATCAGGTTTCAAGTTATACTACATAGCCACTGTAATCAAAACAACCTGGTCCTGGCACAAGAACAGTCATATAGACCAGTGGAAAAGAACAGAGAACCCAGAAATAAACCCAAGGCAATGTGTTCAATTAATATTTGACAAAGGTGCCAAGAGCATACAGTGGAGTAAGAACAGCCTCTTTAATAAATGGTGCTGGGAGAATTGGACAGCTACTTGGAGAAAAATGAAACTAGACCATCAACTTTCACCCTACATGAGAATAAACTCAAAATGGATAAAAGACTTAAATGTAACTCATGAATCCATAAGAATCCTAGAAGAGACTGTAGGCAACAAAATTTCATACATCATACGTAGCAGAGTTTTTACTGACACATCACCTAAGGCAATATAAACAAAGAAGAAAATGAACACATGGGACTACATCAAACTCAAAAGCTTCTGCACAGCGAAAGATACAATCATCAAAACGGAAAGGCTACCCACTGTATGGGAGAGCATAATTGCCAATGATATATCAGATAAGGGGTTAATTTCTAATACATATATAGTGCTCATACAACTCTACAAGAGGAAGACAAAGAATCCAATTATAAATGGGCAGAGGAACTAAATAGACACTTCTCCAAACAAGACATACAAATGGCTAAGAAACATATGAAGAAATGCTCATCATCAGTAATCATAAGAGAGATGCAAATTAAAACAACAATGAGGTATCACCTCATACCTGTCAGAATGGCCGCCATCAACAAATTATCAAACAACAAGTGTTGGAGACGGTGTGGAGAAAAGGGGACTCTAGTACACTGCTGGTGGGAATGCAGACTAGTGCAGCCACTATAGAAAATAATATGGTGTTACCTCAAAAAATAAAAAATTAAACTTCCATTTGACCCAGTGATCCCACTTCTAGGAATATACCCTAAGAAGCCTAAAACACCAATCAGAAAGAATATATGTACCCCCATGTTTGTAGCAGCACTATTTACAATTGCTAAGATCTGGAAACAGCCCAAGTGTCCATCAGTAGACGAATGGATAAAAAAAGCTGTGGTACATATTCACCATGGAGTACTATGCAGCTGTAAGAAAGAAAGACCTCTTATTCTTTGAGACTACATGGAGGGACCTGAAAAGTATCATCCTAAGTGAAACAAGCCAGAGAAAGACAAGTTTCATATGATCTCACTTATTTGTGGAATATAATGAACATAACAGTCTGAGGAAGGGGTTAGTCCCAGAGATGTGGAAGTGGGATACAGACTGACATACCCTAAATATGTGGGTGGTGGGGAAGAGATAAACCACAGAACTTATATGCATGTATGCATGAACAGTGGACATGTACAACAAACTGTGGAAAGGGCAGGGAGAGAGGGGGAGGGGGAAATCAGTGGGAAAAAGGAGAACCTTTTGTAACAAAAATTAATTAATAAAACAAAAACAAAAAAAAAAACCACTTAGTGTTTCATGGAAGAAACTACTTAGTGTCCTATGGAAGAACAAGGTACCTTTCCATTGAATGGACTTGCTAGTGTTCCATGGAAGGAACAACTTGGTGTTTCATGGTAAAAAACAAGCTAATGTTCCTTGGAGGAACTATTTAGTGTTCCATAGAAGGAATTACTTAGTGTTCCATGGACGAAACTACTTGATTTTCCATTGAAGGAACTAGCTAGTGTTCCATGGAAAGAACGCCCTAGTATTCCATGGAAGGAACTATATAGTATTCTATGAAGGAAGTACTTAGTGTTTCATGGAAGGAACTACTTAGTGTTTTATGAAAAAAATACTTATTTTTCCATGGATGAAACTAACTACTGTTCCATGGAAAGGGCTACTTATTGTTCTATTGGAAGAACTACTTAATTTTCCATGGTTGGAACTAGCTAGTGTTCCAAAGTAGGAAAGATAGAACTAGCTAGTGTACCATGGAAGGAACTACTTAGTGTTCCATGGAAGGGACTACTTAGTGTTCCATAAAAAATCTAGCTAGTGTTTCATGGAAGGAATTACTAAGTGTTTCATTAAAAGAACAAGGTAGTGTTTCAGTGAAGAAACTATATAGTGTTCCATGGAAGGAACTAGCTGGTGTTCCATGTAAGTAACTATCACATGTTCCATGAAAGGAACTACATTGAGTTTCATGGAAAAAACAATCTAGTGTTTCATGGAGGAACTACTTAGAGTTCCATGGAAGGAACTCCTTAGTGGTCCATGGAGGGAACTACTTAGTGTTCCACTGAAGGGACAAGTTCGTGTTCCATGGAAGGAACAAGTTAGTATTCCATGGAAGGAAGTACTTATTGTCCATGCATGGAAGTACTTAGTGTTCCATGGAAGGAACTAACTAGTGTTCCATGGAAGAAAGTACGTAGTGTTGCATGGAAGAAACTTCTTTGTCTTCCATGGAAGGAACTAGCTAGTGATTCATGAAAGGAGCTAGTTAGTGTTCCAAGGTAGGAACTAGCTAGTGTTCCATGGAAGGAACTACTTAGTATTTCATGGAAGAAAATAGGTACTGGTCCATGAAAGGATCTAGCTAGTGTTCCATAAAAAAACTACTTATTGTTTCATGGAAGAAACTATGTAGTGTTCCATGAAAGGATCTAGCTAATGTTCCCTAAAAAAATCTACTTAGTTTTCCATGGAAGAAAAAAACTCGTGTTCCTTGGTAGAAACTAGTGATTGTTCCATAGAAAGAACTACTGAGTGTTCCTGGAAAGAAACTAGCTTGTGTTCCATGGAAGAAACTAGCCGTTGTTTCATGGATGGGACTACTTAAAGTTCAATGGAAGAAACTACTTAATATTCCATTAAAGAAACTAGATAGTGTTCCATGGAAGGAACTATCTAGTGTTCCATGGAAGGGACTACATAGTGTTTCATGGAAAGTACTATTTAGTTTTCCATGGAAGGAACTAGCTAGTGTTTCTTGGAAGGAATTAACTAGGGTTCCATGGAAAGAGCTGGTTAGTGTTCCATGGTAGAAACTAGCTACTTAGTGTTCAATGGAAGGAACTACTTAGTGTTCCATGGATGAAACTACTTGATTTTCCATGGAAGGAACTAGCATGTGTTCCATGGAAGAAACTAGCTAGTGCTCCAAGGAAGGAACTATTTAATGTTCAATGGAAGAAAGTACTTGGTGTTTCATGGAAGGGACTACTTAGTGTTCCATAGAAAAAACTACTTTTTGTTTCATAGAAATATCTAGCTAGTGTTTCATGGAAGGAAATACTAAGTGTTCCATGGAAGGAACAATGTAGTGTTCTAGGGAAGGAACTAGCAATGTTCCATGGAAAAAACTTGCCAGTGTTCCAAGGAAGAAACATCTTAGTGCTCCATGGAAGGAACTATCTAGTGTTCCATGGAAGGAACTAGCAAGTGTTCCATGGAAGGAACTACTTATTGTTCCACGGAAGAAACTACTGATTTTTCATGGAAGGAACTAGCTAGAGTTTCACGGAAGGAAATAAATAGTGTTCCATGGGAGGAACTACTTAGTGTTCCATGGAATGATCTAGCCTGTGTTTCATGGAAGGAACTGTCTAGAGTTTCATGTTTGGAACGAACTAGTTCTCCATGGTAGGAACTATCTAGTGTTCCATGAAAAAAGTACTTAGTGTTCCATGGAAGGAACTCCTTAGTGTTCCATGGAGGGAACTCCTTAGTGTTCCATGGAGGGAACTCCTTAGTGTTCCATGGAAGGAACCAGTTAGTGTTCCATGGAAGGAAGTACTTATTGTCCATGCATGGAAGTACTTAGTGTTCCATGGAGGGAACTAACTAGTGTTCCATGGAAGAAATTACATAGTGTTGAATGGAAGAAACTTCTTTGTCTTCCATGGAAAAAACTAGCTAGTGTTCCATGCAAGGAGCTAGTTAGTGTTTTATGGTAGGAACTAGCTAGTGTTCCATGGAAGGAACTACCTAGTGTTCCATGGTAGGAACCAGCTAGTGTTCCATGGAAGAAACTACCTAGTGTTCCATGGTAGGAACTAGCTAGTGTTCCATGGGAGGAACTACTTAGTATTCCATGGAAGAAACTAGCCTGTGTTTCATGGTAGGGACTACATAGTGTTCAATAAAACTAACTACTTAGTATTCTACAAAAGGAACTATCTAGTGTTCCATGGAAGGGACTACATAGTGTCCCAGGGAAAGAACGATTTAGTTTTTTTATGGAAGGAACTCTCCATTTTTCCATGGAAGGTACTATAGAACTACCTAGTGTACCATAGAAATAACTATTTGGTGTCCCATAGAAGGAACTACTTAGTGTTTCATGGAAGGAACTCCTAGTGTTCCATGGAGGGACCTACTTAGTGTTCTATGGAAGGAACTAGTTACTGTCCCATGCCAGAAACTAAATACTGTTCCATGGAAGTAACAATCAAGTTTTCCATGGAAGAAACTACTTAAAGTTTCATGGAAGTAACTACTTAATGTTCCATGGCAGGATCTATCTAGTGTTCCAGGAAAAGTACTGGTTAGTGTTCCAGGGAAGGAAGTACTTCGTGTTCCAGAGAAGGAACTAGTTAGTGTTCCAGAGAAGAAACTACTTAGTGTTCCAGAGGGAAACTAATCCGTGTTCTAGGGTAAGAACTATGTAGTGTTTTAGGGAAGAATCTAGCTAGTATTCCATAAAAAAAAAGCTAGTGACCCATAAAAGAAACTGTGTAGTGTTCCATGGAAGAAACTACTTAGTATTGTAGTTCCTTCCGTGGAACAATATTTAGTTTTGTTCATGGATTACTAGCTAGTTCCTTCCATGGAACACTACCTACTTTCTTTCCTAAAACACTAGATAGTTTGTTCCCATGGAACACTACATAGTAGTTTCACATTTTCAATCTGAAAAACTAGCTAGGGTCCCATTGAAGAAACAAGAAAGTGTTTCATGGAAGGAACTAGCTAGTGTGCAATGAAAGAAACTATCTAGTGTTCCATAGAAAAAACTAGCTAGTGTTTCAGGGAAGAAACTACTTAGTGTTCCTTGGAAGGAAGTACTTGGTGTTCCATGGAAAAATTTAGCTAGTGTTCAAAAGAAGGAAGTACTTAGAGTTCCATAGAAGAAACTACTTAGTGTTCCATGGAAGGAACTAGCTACTGTTCCGTGGAAGGAACTAGCTAGTGTTCCATGGAAAAAAATACTTAGTGTTCCATGGAAGGAAATACTTAGTGTTCCATAGAAATACTAGCTAGTGTTCCATGGAAACAACTAGCTAGTGTTCTATGGAAGGAAGTACTTAGTTTTTCATGGAAAGAACTACTCACTGTTCCATGGATGGAACTAGGTAGTGTTTCATAGAAGGAATTACTTAGTGTTGCATGGGACAAATTACTTAATGTTCCATTGAAGGAACTACTTAGTGTTCCATGCAAGGAATTACTTAGAGTTCCATGGAAAAAATCAGCTAGTGTTCCATGGAAGGAACTAGCAACTGTTCCTTGGAAACAACTAGCTAGTGTTCCACGGATGAGACTACTTAGTGTTCCATGGAAAGAACTACTTATTTTCTCATGGAAGGAACTAGCTAGTGGTTCATTAAAGGAACTAGCTACAACTAGCTAGTGTTCCATGGAAGGAACTACCTAGTATTCCATGGAAGGAACTACTTAGTGTTCCATGGAAGGAACTAGGTAGTGTTCCATGGAAGGAACTAGCTAGTGTTCCATGGAACAAACTATCTAGTGTTTTATGAAAGAAAGTAGATAGTGTTCCATGGAAGGAACTAGCTAGTAATCCATGAACAAAACTAAATATTGTTCCACAGAAGGAACTAGTTAGTGTTCCATGGAAGTATCAAGCTAGTTTTCCATGGAAGCAACTACCTAATATTTCATTGATAAAACTAGAGAGTGTTCCATAAAAAAAAAAAAAAAAAAAAAAAAAAAAAAAAAAAAAAAAAACACTTTGTGTTCCATGGAAGGAACTACTTAGTGCTCCATGGAAGGGACTAGCTAGTGTTCCATGGAAGGAACTATCTAGTGTTTTATTAAAGAAAGTAGCTAGTGTTCCATGGAAAAAACTAATCAGTAATCCATGAAAAAAACTAAATATTGTTCCATGGATGGAACTACTTAGTGTTCCATGGAAGTATCAAGCTAGTGTTCCATGGAATGAACTACCTATTGTTTCATGGAAAAACTAGCTAGTGTTCCAAAAAAAAAACAAAAAACAAAACAAAACACTTTGTGTTTCATCGAAAATACTAGCTAGCTTTCCATGGAAAAATCTGTCTCGTGTTTCATGGTAGGAACTAGCTAGTTTTCCATGAAAGGAACTATCTAGTGTTCCATGAAAAAAACTCCTTAGTTTTTCACGGAAGAAACTCTTTAGTGTTCCATGGAAGGAACTAGCTACTGTTCCATGGAAGGAAGTACTTAGTGTTTCATGGAAGGGACTACTTAGTGTTCCATGGAAGGAACTAGATAGAAATAGCTAGTGTACCATGGAAGGAACTACTTAATGTTCCATGGAAGGGACTACTTAGTGTTCCTTAGAAGGAACTGCTTAGTGTTTCATGAAAAGGTCTAGCTAGTGTAATTGGCAGGAATTACTAAGTGTTCCATGGAAGAAAAATCATAGTGTTTCATATAAGAAACATATAGGAAATACTTAGTGTTTCATGAAAAAACAAGCTAGTGTACCATGAAGGAAGTAATTAGTGTTACATGGAAGGAACTACTTAGTGTCCATGGAAGAAAGTACTTGATTTTCCATGGAAGGAACTAGCTAGTGTTCCATGGAAGGAACCAGATATTTTTCCATGGAAGGAACTACTTAGTTTTCCATAGAAGGAACAAGCTAGTGTTCCATGGAAAGAACGACTTAGTTTTCCATTGAAGGAACTACATTGAGTTTCACAAAGGTAACTAGCTAATGTTCCATGGAAGGAACTAACTGGAACTTGTGAGTGTTCCATAGAAGGTAATACTTAGTGTTCGATGGAAGGAACTACTTAATGTTCCATGGAAGGAACTACTTAATGTTCCAATGAAGGATCTAGCCAGTGTTCCATGGTAGGAACTACTTACTGTTCCATGGAAGGAATGAGCTAGTGTTCTTTGGAATAAACTAGGTTTTGTTCCATGGAAAATACTACGTAGTGTTTCATGGAAGGAACTAGCTAGTGTTCCATGGAAATAAATAGTTAGTCTTTTATGGAAGGGATGTTTTAGTGTTCAATGGAAGGAACTAGCTGTGGGAGACTATTTGCATGGCATCCATTTTGTTAAAATCTGCTCTGCCATCTCCTGCCCCAAGGCAGGTTATCTCTGTATACAATGTTTCTGCATTTTTTAAGTAACCATTTACTCAGCTAGTTATGCTCTGTTTATCTTTTGTTCCACCCATGATATTTACATGATATTTACTTGAAACTGCTTCGGGGTTCTTACCACAAACTTATCGCTTGGCAACAAATGTTCTTGTTTTTCTGCTTCTTGCCTTATATATAGTATGGATCTCCCCAGGGCTTGATCAGAGCCCTGTCTTTTCTCCATGTCTCGTGTCTCTTGTCCCTCCTCATCTTCACTCGCCCTCTAGAGCCCTCGTTGCTTGACATGCGGGATGGGTCAAGTGGCGCCATACGTGGGTCTCCAGCACGGGGAATCCAGTGAAGGATGCCATTCGAGTGGCCAGCCTAAAGGAAAAGAAAAGAAGGAA
Organism: Molossus alvarezi; assembly: GCA_037176705.1. NCBI lineage: Eukaryota > Metazoa > Chordata > Mammalia > Chiroptera > Molossidae > Molossus > Molossus alvarezi. The sequence continues at coordinate 1,530,788 of JBAWUJ010000040.1, read as the reverse complement.
CGACGTGGGAACCTGCTGTGTCTGCACCCCTCAAGTAAGTGAATGGCAATTATGGGTCAAGCAATGAGCCAAGATATGATGTTCATTGAAGGACTAGGAAAGGCTATCAAGGCATGAGGAGTAAAGGTAAAAATCAAGCATTTGTGTCAGTATTTTGATTATATTAAGGAAGTTTGCCCTTGGTTTCCTACAGAGGGAACTATAGATCAAAAACAATGGAAAATAGTCAGTGATACTCTTAAAGATTACTATAAGACTTATGGACCAGAGAAGGTCTCGGTAATTGATTTTTCTTATTGAATTTAATAGATGAAATCTTATCTCAGAGACATTCTGATCCCCTCGTTGCCAATGTAGTAGAAAATGGTGAGGGTATATTACAGAAGAAAAAAGGGAAATAAAGAAAAAAAAGTGGGAATGAAATTGAAAGTAAAGAATGTGAGGACTTCATGTCATTCGATAGTGATAATGAGGATGAAATAAATGAGCCCACTCGAAATAAAATTATGCCTAAAAACCACGCATGAGGGGAGCCGCCCCAAAGATCCCTCCTGGCACACAGCCTGCACCAGAACGAGATGATATAGAGGCTTTTCCAGTAACAGAAACAATGGACGCACAAGGACAAGCTTGGCGTCATGATAGCGGGTTTGATTTTAAATTAATAAAGGAGATAAAGACTGCTGTAGCAAAATACGGAGCCACGGCCCCATATACTATGGCAATTTTAGAGTTAGTAGCTGAGAATTGGCTTAGGCCTGGGGATTGGCAGACATTAGCCAGAGGGACACTTGCTGGAGGAGACTATCTCCTATGGAAATCAGAATATGTAGAGAACTGCAGGGACATTGCTAAACGCAATGTGCAGGCTGGTAATGGATGGAATTTTGATATGCTAATAGGAGAGGGAAATTATGCTAATAGTGATGCCTAAATGCAATTTGATGGAGGTCTTTTTGCACAAGTTCAGGCTGCAGGCACTAGAGCATGAAGGAAACTGCCCATCAAGTACAACATGACCTCCTCCCTTACTAACATTAAACAAGGACCTGCTGAGGCTTTTGCAGATTTTGTTCACCGCTTAATTACCGCAGCAGGCAGAATTTTTGGTAATAGAGGCCTGCACAGATTTTGTTAAACAATTGGCTTTTGAAACGCTAATGCCGCCTGTCAAGCCGCCATTAGACCTTATAAGAAAAAGACTGATTTAACTGGCTATATTCGCCTATGCTCTGATATTGGGGCTGCCTATCAACAGGGCCTTGCCATGGCTGCTACCTTGCAAGGGTATGCAGTTAGACAGTTTTTATCCCAAGAAAACAAGAGTAAATGTTTTAACTGTGGGGAAACTGGCCACTTCACAAGAAATTGTAAAGGAAATACCACTACTAACTCAAAAACTCAGAATCCAGGAGTCTGCCCTAGATGTAAAAGGGGGAAACGTTGGGCTAATGAATGTAGGTCTAAAAAGGAGGTTCAGGGTAATGAACTACCCCCAATGCAGGGAAATGGGCACAGAAGCCAGCCCCAGGACCCCAAACCCAAACAAATCTTTGGGGCAGTCAGTTTTGTTCCAGCAAACAACAATCCATTTCAAACCTCCTTAGAGCCACCACAGGAAGCGCAAAATTGAACCTCAGTTCCACCACCTACAGAGTATTAACTCCTGAAATGGAAGTTCAGGCCCTTCCTACTGGAATTTTTGGCCCTCTGCCTGAAAACACATTTGGACTAATAATAGGACGTTGCAGTTCAATAATGAATGGACTATAAGTCCTTCCAGGAGTTATAGACAATGACTACTCCGGAGAAATTAAGGTTATGGTGTCATCCTCACAAAATATTAGTACTGTCATTACAGGACAAAGATTCACTCAATTGCTGCTCCTGCCTTTGATGCCCACCACAAATAGGGCAGTACCAGGACAAAGAGGTGATCAAGGCTTTGGATCATCAGATGTTTACTGGGCAGAGGTCATATCAGCACAAAAACCCATTATGTCTCTCTGGTTAGATGGTAAGAAATTTTCGGGGCTTATAGATACAGGGGCTGATGTCACAATCATTAAAAAGGAAGGCTGGCCTACAGCCTGGCACCTAGACGCAACTCTGACTCACCTAAAAGGAATAGGGCAAAGTCAAAACCCAGAGAGTTCAAAGCTATTAAATTGGAAAGACCAGGAAGGTAACTAGGGCACCATACGACCATATGTTATAGCTGGATTGCGTATAAATCTTTGGGGTAGAGACCTCTTATTCCAATTAGGATTAATAATGGGAAGCCCGAAAGCTGTTATTACTACCCAAATGTTGAAAACAGGATATCTACCAGGCCAAGGGCTGGGAAAAAATAATATGGGTATAACAGAACCCATAGAGCCCTCCCCAAAGACTGATAGGGCAGGATTAGGACATTTTTCATAGGGGCCATTGACACTACTGTGACCCATGTAGAAAAGATCACGTGGCTATCTGAGGAGCCGGTGTGGGTTGATCAATGGCCTCTAACAGCAAAAAAACTGATGGCTGCACAACAGCTGGTACAGGAGCAGCTTGATGCTGGCCACATTGTCCCTAGTAACTCCCCTTGGATTACTCCTATTTTTGTCATTAAAAAGAAATCTGGCAAATGGCGGCTATTGCAAGACTTAAGAGCTGTAAATAAGACTATGATACTAATGGGAGCCTTACAACCAGGACTTCCCTCACCTGTTGCCACACCTTTGGGTTATTTCAAAGTCATTGTTGATCTAAAGAATTGTTTTTTCACGATTCCTCTGCATCCAGATGATCAGAGGCGATTTGCATTTAGCTTACCAGCTATAAATTTCAAAGTGCCTATTAAAAGATTCCAATGGCATGTTCTGCCACAGGGAGTGGCTAATAACCCTACCCTATGCCAATCCTTTGTAGCCTCAGCCTTACAATTAGTTAGAGACAATTGGCCAAATATGTACATCATACATTACATGGATGATATCCTCATAGCCGGAGAAGAGGGGAGCGAGGTTTTGAAATGCTATGAGATGATGCGCATTGCCTTACGAGACAAAGACCTGGAAATAGCCCCTGACAAGGTACAATGCTCAGACCCTTATACATATCTTGGTTTTCAAATGTGAGGGTCCCTAATTACCTCTCAAAAATTAGAACTAAAATTAGACAAGCTTAAAACCCTAAATGATTTCCAAAAATTGCTAGGGGACATTAATTGGCTTATGCCTTATTTAAAAATCAGTAAAGAAGCCCTGGATGGTTTGGCTCAGCAGTTAGAGCGTTAGCCTGCGGTCCGGAGAGACCCGGGTTCGGTTCCCGCTAAGGGCGTGTAACTTGGTTGCAGTTTGTCCCCGGCCCTGGTTGGGTTGTGCGGGTGGCAGCCACTCGATGTGTCCCTTTCACGTCGATGTTTCTCTCTCTCTCTCCCCCTCCCACTCTATCTGAACAAAAAATGGAAAAATGTCCTCGGGTGAGGATTAAAAAAAAAAAAAAATCAGTAAAGGAGAACTTAAACCCCTGTATGATATATTGCAGGGAGATGCCATCCCTACATCTCTCCGTGAACTTACCTTGGAAGGAAAACAGGCTATATGCAAAGTTGAACAGGCTATCCATTCTCAAGCAACCACCTTTATGGGTTACACTAAGCCTTTAAAGTTTATTATTTGTAAGACTGCTCTTTCCCCTACCGCTGTTTTCTGGCAGACAGCGCCCTTAATGTGGATTCACTTACCTGTCACACCTAAAAAGGTCATTGAGCCATATTATCAGACAGCTTCCAATCTCATTATGATGGGTAGGAAACAAGGGAAATGTTATTTTGGTAAGGAACCAGATATCATTATACAGCCCTATACCATGGACCAAATTAGCTGGCCCATGCAAAATACTGAATTTTGGTCCATTTCCCTAGCCTCTTATGCAGGACTTCTAGACAATCATTATCCACCAGACAAACACTGATTTTGCCAACAAACATGAGTTCACCTTTCCTATACTCACAGCATCTAAGCCTTTGAGAAATGCCTTACTAGTATTTACTGATGGGTCCTCAACGGGTAGAACTGCTTACACTTATCTAGACCAAACAGTGTCATTTATGACCAGCAGCACGTCTGCTCAACTAACAGAACTACAAGCCATTGTTGCTGTTTTTTCTGCCTTCCCAGATCAATCTCTCAATATTTACACAGATAGTGCATACATCGCAATTCTATACCTCTATTAGAAACAGCTGAACAGATAAAAAACATATCCAATGCAGAAAATTTGTTTAGGCTGTTACAGAAACTAATTACAAAAAGATTTCATCCATTTTATGTAGGCCACTTACGCTTCCATTCTGGGTTGCCAGGACCTCTTGCTGAGGGAAACCAAAAAGCTGACCTAGCTACTCACCTCCAGGATTCTAATCAAGTGTTTACAGCCATTGATAACAGCACTGATAAAATCACCCAAGCACAGAACATTCATCAATTACATCATCTCAATGCTAAAACGCTTCACCTCATGCATCAGATTACTAGGGAACAAGCTAGGCAAATTGTTAAACACTGCCCCTCATGTGCCACTCATTTGCCGGTCCCCCACATTGGAGTAAACCCAAGGGGACTAATCACTAATGCATTATGGCAGATGGATGTTACTCACTTCTCTGTATTTGGAAATCTTAAATATGTACATGTTATCATAGATACCTTTAGTGGATTCATTTATGCTTCCCTCCAAACTGTTGAAGCCACAAAACATGTGATCAGTCACATGCTAACCACATTCACAGTTCTGGGATGCCCACAGCAATTGAAAACCAATAACAGCCCAGGCTATACAAGTTCAGCCTTCTCCCAATTTTGCAAACAACCTCAATATTCAACACATAACAGGTATACCTTACAACCCTCAGGGCCAAGGGATTGTAGAGAGAGCACATCTGTCTTTAAAGATCACCATTAATAAAATAAAAAAGGGGGAATGGTACCCCACAAAGGGGTCACCCAGAAATATTCTCTTTCTTTATTCTCAATTTTTTAAAATTTGGACACTGATGGGCGATCTGCTGCTAATTGCTTTTGGCATACAGAAAGTCAAAAACAATTTGCCTCAGTATTGTGGAAAGATCTCTTGACTAACTCTTGGCATGGCCCAGACCAGTCCTCATCTGGGGCCGAGGTTATGTATGCATTTACTCTAAGAAAATGAAATCTGCCGGATGGCTACCAGAGCGTCTGGTTAAACAGATTGATCAAGTTAAAGGAATAACAGATAACCATATAGATAACTCCAGGGCCGAAAATTCTCCCTGAGAGCCTTTTCCTGTTTTTTTCTTTATTTCAGGAATGGACTGGGAGGCTGAAATCTTACTGCTAGGGATACTACTGCATATTTGCCTGCTTGCGGAAGGAGGTTTTGGGCCTCCTCCAAACCCTGACGATCTCCTGAGGGCCTTATTTGGCCCCCCATGCAACTGCCTTGCAGGAATGCTGCTGCTTAAAAGAGCTTTCCGATAACCCCCTTTGGAGCAGGCTAAATGGGGTGCTGCCTTATATTCTGCCTTTGTTGGACCCCTTACGTTGCCTTTTACTGATTGTGTCACTAGGATCTTTCCTCTTCAATAAGGTGATGGCTTTTATCAAGTAGAAGATAGATGCCAAAAAGATACAATCTATACAGGTCCATTATCATAGACTTGAATTGGCTGACAGAGAAGCTCACTCTAGCTGTGAGTCAGTAAGCTATGACTATGCCCGAGATGGCAAATAGTGAGCCTTAAAAACCTTGTTACCTTGGTGCGCTGGACAGGATAACCAGAGACGGGCAACTGGAACTCACACACATCGCCAGCCACCACCTAACACAGGAACAAGGCCTTATGCTGCCTTACTATTCCAATGACGGGTTCAGACAGGTTGGCTCTGTGCACAAGTTTTCTGACCTAAGACAAGGTATTATTTTGGCTTTAAAATTAAAGAAAAGGGGGAACTGTGTAGAACTATTTGCATGGCATCCATTTTGTTAAAATCTGCTCTGCCATCTCCTGCCCCAAGGCAGGATATCTCTGTATAAAATGTTTCTGCATTCCTTTAAGTAACCATTTACTCAGTCCGTTATGCTCTGTTTATCGTTTTTTCCACCCATGATATTTACGTAATATTTACTTGAAACTGCTTCGGGGTGCTTACCACAAACTTATCGCTTGGCAACAAATGTTTTTGTTTTTCTGCTTCTTGCACTTTATATAGTGTGGATCTTCCCAGAATAAACGAGACTTGATTAGAGCCCTGTCTTGTCTCCATTTTTCATGTCTCTTGTCCCTTCTCATCCTCACTCCCCCTCTAGAGTCCTCATTGCATGACCTGCAGGATGGGTCAACTAGCTAGTGTTCCATGGAAGAAACAATTTAGTGTTCTATGCAAGGAACTCTATAGTGTTCCATGGAAGAAACTAGCTAGTTTTCCATGGAAGATACTACCTAGGGTTTCATGGAAGTAACTACGTAATGTTTCATGGAAGGAACTATCTAGCGTTCCACGAAAAAAAGTAGTTAGTGTTCCCGGGGAGGAACTACTTAGTGTTCCAATAAAATAAATAGTTAGTGTTCATGGGAAGGAATTAGCTAGTGTTCCAAGGAAGAAACTAGCTAGTGATCCATGGAAGAAACTATTTAATGTTCCATGAAAGGACCTAGCCAGTGTTCCAAGGAAGAAACTAGCTAGTGATCCATGGAAGAAACTATTTAATGTTCCATGAAAGGATCTAGCCAGTGTTCTAAGGAAGGAATTAGCTAGTGTTCCATGGAAGAAACTATCTAGTGTTCCATGGAAGGAATTATGTAGTGTTCCATTGAAGGAACTAGAGAGTATTCATTGGAAAAAACTAGCTAGTGTTCCAGGAAAGAAACTACTAAAAGTTCCAAGAAAGGAACTACTTAGTGTTGATGGAAGAAACTACTTAGTGTTCCATGCAAAGAATAACTTAGAGTTCCATGGAAAAAATAAGCTAGTGTTCCATGGAAGGAACTAGCAACTGTTCCTTGGAAAGAACTAGCTAGTGTTCCACGGAAGAGACTACTTAGTATTCCATGGAAAGAACTACTTATTTTTTCATGGAAGGAACTATCTAGTGTTCCATGGAAGAAACTAGCCAGAACTAGATAGTGTTCACTGGAGGGAACTACTTAGTGTTTTATGGAAGGGACTACGAAGTGTTCCATAGAAGGAACTGTTCAGTGTTTCATGGAACGATCTAGCTACTGTTTCATGGAAGGAATCACTAAGTGTTCCATGGAAGAAACAAGGTACTGTTCCATATAAGAAACTAGCTAGTGTTTCATAAAAGGAACTACTTAGTGTTCCATGGAAGAATCTAGCTAGTGTTCCATGGAATGAACTATCTAGTGTTTTATGAAAGACAGTAAGTAGTGTTCCATGGAAGGATATAGCTAGTGATCCATAAAAAACCTAAATATTGTTCCATGGAAGGACCTAGTTAGTGTTCCATGGAAGTATCAAGCTAGTGTTCCATGGAAGGAACTACCTAGTGTTTCATGGAAAAAACTAGCTAGTGTTCCATCAAAAAAAACCACTTTGTGTTCCATGGAAGGAATACTTACTGTTCCATGGAGGAAACTAGCTAGTGTTCTTGGGAATAAACTAATTAGTTTTTCATAGAAAATACTACATAGTGTTCCATGGAAGGAACTAGCTAGTGTTCCGTGGAAATAAATAGCTGTTGTTTTATGGAAGGGACTACTTAGTGTTCAATGGAAGGAAGTACTTAATGTTCCATGGAAGAATGTAACTAGTATTCCATGGTAGGAACTACTTACTGTTCCATGGAAGAACCTAGCTAGTGTTCTTTGGAATAAACTAGTTAGTGTTCAATGGAAAATACTACATAGTGTTCCATGGAAGGAACTAGCTAGTGTTCCATGGACATAAATAGCTAGTATTTCATGGAAGGGACTACTCACTGTTCAATGGAAGAAAGTACTTAGTGTTCCACGAAAGGAACTAGCTAGTGTTCCATGGAAGGAACTACATATTGTTCCATGGAAGGAACTATTTAGTGTTCCGTGGAAGAAACTAGTTAGTGTATCATGCAAGGAACTCTATAGTGTTCCATGGAAGGAACTAGCTAGTTTTCCATGGAAGATACTACCTAGGGTTTCTTGGAAGTAACTACGTAATGTTTCATGGAAGGAACTATCTAGTGTTCCAGGAAAAAAACTAGTTAGTGTTCCTGGGGAGGAACTACTTAGTGTTCCAGAAAAGGAAATAGTGTTCAAGGGAAAAAATAGCTCGTGTTCCAGGGAAGGAACTAGCTAGGGATTCATGGAAGGAATTATTTAATCTTCCATGAAAGGATCTAGCTAGTGTTCCATGGAAGGAATTAGCTAGTGTTCCATGGAAGAAACTATCGAGTGTTCCATGGAAGGAATTATTTAGTGTTCCATGGAAGGAACTAGAAAGTGTTCATTGGAAAAAACTAGCTAGTGTTCCAGGAAATTAACTACCTAAAGTTCCAAGAAAGGAACAAGTTAGTGTAGCATGGAAAAAACTACTTAGTGTTCCATGCAAGGAACGGGCGATTGTTCCATGGAAGAAAGTAGCTTGTGTTTCATGGAAGAAATTAGCTAGTGTTCCATGGAAGCATCTAGCTAGTGTTCCATGGAAAGAACTAATTACTGTTTTATTGAAGAAACAATCTAGTGTTCCATGGAAGGATCTAGCTGGTGTTCCATAAAAATTCTACTTAGTTTCCAATGGAAGGAACTACTTAGTGTTCCATGGTAGGAACTAGCTCCTGTTCCATGGAAGGAACTAGATAGTGATCCATGGAAGGACCTAATTATTATTCCATGGAAAAAACTACTTGGTGTTCCATAGAAGAAACTAGCTAGTGTTCCATGGAAGAGACTACTTACTGTTTCATGTAAAAAACTACTTAGTTTACCATGGAAGGAACGAGCTAGTGTTTCATGGAAGGAACAACTTAGTGTTTCATATAAGAAACTCTTTGGTGTTCCATGGAAGGAATTACTCAGTGTTCCATGATATGATCTAGCTAGTGTTTCAAGGAAGAAATTACTTAGTGTTTCATGGAATGAACAAGGTAAGTTCCATGGAAGGAAGTAGCTAGTATCCTAAGGAAGAAATTAGCTAGTGTTCCATGGAGAAAACTACTTAGTGTTCCATGGAAGGAACTAGCTAGTGGTCCATGGAAGGAACTGCCTAGTGTTCCAATGAAATAACTAGCTAGTGTTCCATGGAGGAACTACTTAGTGTTCCATGGTATAAACCAATGAATCTTGTATGGAAGGAACTAGCTTGCGTTCCATAAAAGGAACTAGATAGTGGTCCATGGAATGAACTACTTTGTGTTCAATGGAAGATATTACTTACTGCTCCATGGAAGGGACTAGTTAGTGTTCCATGAAGGAACTAGCTAGTGTTATATGGAAGGAACTAGATTGTGTTACATGGAAGAAAGCTAGTAATCCATGAAAAACACTAAATAGTGTTCCATGAAAAGAACTACTTAGTGTTACATGGAAGGAAGTACTTAGTGTTCCATGGAAGAAACTAGTTCGTGTTTCATGGTAGAAACTAGTTACTGTTCCATGCAAGAAACTAAATAGAGTTCCATGGAAGGAACAATCAAGTTTTCCATGGAAGAAACTACTTAGGGTCTCATGGAAGTAACTACTTAATGTTCCATGGGAGAATCTATTTAGTGTTCCAGGAAAGGTACAAGTTAGTGTTCCAGGGAAGAAACTACTTAGTGTTCCAGAGAAGAAACTAGTTAGTGTTCCAGGGAAGGAACTACTTAGTGTTCCATGGAAGAAACTAGTTACTGGTCTATGGAAATAACTAGCTAGTGTTCCATGAAAGGAAGTACTTAGTGTTCCAGTGAAGGAAATGCTTAGTGTTCCATAGAAAGAACTAGCTAGTGTTCCATAGGAGGAAGTACTTAGTGTTCCATGAAAGGAACTACTTAGTGTTTCATAAAAAGAACGACTTACTGTTCCAGGAATGGAACTAGCTAGTGTTTCATGGAAGTAACTGCTTAGTGTTTCATGCAAAAAATTACTGAGAGTTCCATGGAAAAAATAAGCTAGTGTTCCATGGAAAGAACTAGCAACTGTTCCTTGGATAGATCTAGCTAGTGTTCCATGGAAGGACTACTTAATGTTCAATTGAAAGAACTACTCATTTTTCCATGGAAGGAAATAACGAATGTTCCATGGAATAAACTAGCTAGATTTAGCTGGTGTTCCATGGAAGGAACTACTTAGTGTTCCATAAATGTAACTACTTAGTGTTTCATGGAAAGAACAACGTAGTGTTCCATGGAACGAACTAGCTAGTGTTCCATGGAAGGAACTAGCTACTGTTCCATGGAAGAAACTACTTAGTCTTCCATGGCAGCAACTAGCGAGTGTTTTATGAAAGAAAGTAGTTAGTGTTCCATGGAAGAAATTATCTAGTGATCCATGAAAATCTAAATAGTGTTCCATGGAAGGAACTACCTAGTGTTTCATGGAAAAAACTAGCTAGTGTTCCATGGAAAGCACCAGCTAGTGTTACATGGAAGAAACCAGATAGGGTTTCATGAAAGGAGCCATCTAGTGTTCCATGGAAGGAACTAGCTACTGTTCCATGGAACAAACTACTTAGTGTTCCATGGAAAGAACTAGTAGTGTTCCATGGAAGGATGTAGCTAGTGTTCCATGGAAGGAATTAGCTTGTGTTCCATGGAAGGGACGACTTAGTGTTCAACGGAAGACACAACTTAGTGTCCCATGGAAAGAACTAGCTAGTGTCCATGAACGGAACTAGTTAGTGTTCAATAGAGGAAACTAGTTAGTGTTCCATGGAAGAATCTAATTATTGTCCCATGCAAGGAACTATACAGGGTTACATGAAAAAATTAGCTCGTGTTCCATGAAAGAAACTAGATAATGTTCCATGAAAGTAACTCCTTAGTGTTACATGGAAGGAACTACTTACTGCTTCATGGAGAAAACTAGTTAGTGTTCCATGTAGGAACTAGCTAGTGTAACATGGAAGTAACTAGCTAGTGTTCAAAGGAAGGAACTACTTAGTGTTCCATGGAAGGAACTACTTAGTGTACCATGGAAGAAACGTGCTAGTGTTCCATGGAAGAAACTACTTCTGTTGCATGGAAGGAACTAGTTAGTGTTCCATGGAAGTATCAAGCTAGTGTTCCATGGAAGAATCTACCTAGTGGTTCATGGAAAAAACTAGCTAGTGTTCTATGGAAGGAACTACCAACTGTTCCATGGAAGGAAGTACTTTGTGTTCCATGGAACGAACTACTTAGTGTTTCATCAAAAAAACTACTTATGTTCCATGGAAACAACTATTTAGTGTTCCATGGAAGAAACTAGCTAGTCTTCCATGGAAGGAACTACTAAGTGTTCCATGGAAGAAACTAGGTAGTGTTCCACATAAAGAACTATCTAGTGTTCCATGGCAGGAACTAGCTAATTTTCCATGGAAGGAACTATCCAGTGTTCCATGAAAAAAACTACTTAGTGTATCATGGAATTAACTACTTAGTGTTTCATGGAAGGAACTAGCTAGTGTTCCATGGAAGTATCTAGCTAGTGTTCCACAAAAGGAAATACTTAGTGTTTCATGGATGGATCTAGCTTGTGTTCTATGGAAATAACTAATTAGTATTTTATGAAAGGAACTAGCTAGTGTTCCATCGAAATATTTAGCTAGTGTTTCATGGAAGGATCTAGCTAGTGATTCACGGAAGGATCTACTCATTATCTATGAAAAAAACGAGCTAGTGTTCCAAGGAATGAACTAACTAGTGTTCCTTGGAAAGAACTACTGACTGTTCCTTTGGAAGGAACTACTGAGTGATCTATGGAAGAAACTACTTAGTGTTCCATGGAAGGAATTAGCTAGTGTTACATGGAAGGAATAATTCGTATTCTGTGGAAGCAACTACCTGTTTTTCATGGAATGAACAATGTAGTGTTCTATAAAAGGAACTAGCTCATGTTACATGGAAGGAACTATTTAGTGTTTCATGAATAAAAATACTTAGTGTTTCATGGAATGCACTAGCTAGTTTTCAATGGAAAGAACTATCTAGTGGTCCATGGAAGAAACTAACTAGTGTTATATGGAAGGAACTACTTATTGATCTATAAAAGGAACTAGCTAGTGTTCCATGGAAGGAACTAACTAGTGTTATATGGAAGTAACTACTTATTGATCCATAAAAGGAACTAGTTAGTGGACCATGGAAGGAACTACCAAGTGTTTCATGGAAGATAATACTTACTGGTCCACGGAAGGAACAACCTAGTTTTCCATGGAAAGAATTAGCTTGTGTTCCATGGAAGAGAATACTCGGTGTTCAATGGAAGGAACTACTTAGTGTTCAAGAAAAAAAATAGCTAGTGTTCAATTCAATGAACTACCTAGTGTTCCATGGAAGAAACTAGTTAGTGTTCCATGGAAGAAACTAGTTAGTGTTTTATGCAAGGAACTAAATAGTGTTCCATGGGAGTAACAAGCCTGATTTCCATGGAAGAAACTACTTTAGGTTTCATGGAAGTAACTACTTAACATTCCATGGAAGGAACTAGCTAGTGTTTCAGGAAAGGAATTAGTTAGTGTTCTTGGGAAGGAACTTGTTAGTGTTCTAGGGAAAGAATTAGCTAGTGTTCTAGGAAAGGTACCAGCTAGTATTCCATGGAAGGGTCTAGCTAGTGTTCCATGGAAGGAACTAGCTAGTGTTCCATTGAAGGAACTAGCTAGTGTTCAATGGAAGAAACTGGCTAACGTTCCATGGAATGAATTATCTAGTGTTCCATGGAAGGAACTAGCTTGTGTTCCATGGAAGAATCTAGCAAGTGTTCTATGGAAGGATCTAGTTAGTGTTTTATGAAAGGAACTACCTAGTGTTTCATGGAAACATCTATCTAGTGTTCCATGGAAGTAATTAGATAGTGTTCTATGGAAGGAACAACGTAGTGGTCCCTGGAAGGAACTACTTAGTGTTCCAGGAAAGGAAGTAGCTAGTGTTCCAAAGAAAAAAATAATTAGTGTCCCAGAGAAGGAATTGGTTAGTATACCATGGAAGGAACAAGTTAGTGATGCAGAAAAGTAACTATCTAGTATTCCATAGAAGGAATTAGCTAGTGTTCCAAGGAAGCATCTAGCTAGTTTTCCATGGAAGGAACTTGCTAGTGTTCATTGGAAAAAAATATCTTGTGTTCCATGAGAGACTACTTAGTGTTTAATGAAAGAAACTACTTAGTGTTCCATAAAAGAAACTAGCTAGTGGGCCATGGAAGGACCTAGCCAGAGTTCCATGGAAGATAATTCTTAGTGGTAAATGGAAGAAACTATTTAGTGTTCTAGGAAAAAATAGCTAGTGTTTCATTCAAGGAACTAGCTAGTATTCCACGGAAGGAACTAGTTAGTATTGCATGGAAGAAACTACTTAGTGTTGCATGCAAAGAACTAGTGTTCCATGGAACAAACTAGCTTGTTTTCCATGGAAGAAACTACTTTGGATTTTATGAAAGTAATTACTTAATGTTCCATGGAAGGAAATAGCTAGTGTTCCAAAAAAGGAACTAGTTAGTGTTCCAGAGAAAAAACTAATTAGTGTCCCAGAAAAGGAACTAGTTAGTGTGCCAGGAAAGGAACCAGCTAGTGTTGCGTAAAAGTAACTAGCTAGTATTCCATGGACGGAACTAGCTAGTGTTCCATGGAAGGAAATAGTTAGTGTTCCATGGAAGGACCTAGTTAGTTTTCCGTGCAAAAAACTGTATCGTGTTTCATGGAAGAAACTGGCTAGTTTTCCATGGAATAAACTACTTAAGGTTTCATGGAAGTAAATACTTAATGTTCCATGGAAGGAACTAGCTAGTGTTCTAAAAGGTAACTAGTTAGTGTTCAGAAAAAAAATAATTAGTGTCCCAGAGAAGGAACTAGTTAGGGTGACAGGGAAGAAACAAGCTAGTGTTGCAGAAAAGTAACTTGCTAGTATTCCATGGAAGGAACTAGCTAGTGTCCCATTGTAGAAAATAGCTAGTGTTCCTTGGAAGGAACTTGCTAGTGTTCAATTAAAAAAAAAGATCTAGTGTTCCATGCAAGAGACTACTGAGTGTTCAATAAAAAAAACTACTTAGTATTCCATGAAAAGGATTAGCTAGTGTTGCATTGAAGGAACGTGCTAGTGTTCCATGGAAGTAGTAATTAATATTCCATGGAAGAAACTAGGATGTTTTTTATGGAAGAAACTCCTTTCGGTTTCATTGAAGTACCTACTTAATTTTCCATGGAAGAAACTAACTAGAATTTTAAGAAAGGAAATAGTTAGTATTCCAGGGAACATAATATTTAGTGTTCCAGAGAAGTACCTAGCTAATATTTTATGGAGGAATCTAGCTAGTGATCCATGGAAAGAACTATTTAGTTTTCCATTGAAAGAACTAGCTAGTGTTCCATGGAAGGAACTAGCTAGTGTTCCAAGGAAGGAATTACTTAGAGTTCCATGGAAGGAAGTAGCTATTGTGCAATGGAAAGAACATGTTAGTTTTCCTTGGAAGAAACAAGTTAATGTTCCATGGAAGGAACTACTTAGTGTTCCATGGGAGGAACTAGTAGTGTTCCATGGAAGGATCTAGCTAGTGTTCCATGGAAGGAACTAGCTAGTGTTCCATGGAAGGGACGACTTAGTGTTCAATCGAAGATACTACTTAGTGTCCCATGGAAAGAACTAGCTAGTGTCCATGAACGGAACTAGTTAGTGTTCAATGGAGGAAACTAGTTAGTGTTCTATGGAAGAAACTAATTATTGTCCCATGCAAGGAACTATATAGTGTTCCATGAGAAAACTAGCTTGTGTTCCATGAAAGAACTAGATAATATTCCATGAAAGGAACTCCTTAGTGTTACATGGAAGGAACTACTTACTGCTCCATGGAAAAAACTAGTTACTGTTCCATGTAGGAACTAGCTAGTGTAACATGGAAGTAATTAGCTAGTGTTCAAAGGAAGGAACTACTTAGTGTTCCATGGAAGGAACTACTTAGTGTACCATGGAAGAATCTTGCTAGTGTTCTATGGGAGAAACTACTTCTGTTGCATGGAAAAAACTACTTAGTGTTCCATGGAAGGAACTACTAGTGTTCCATGGAAGGAACTAGATAGTGTTCCATGGAAGGCACTATTTAGTGTTCCATGGTAGTATGTAGCTAGTTTTCCATGTAAGGAACAACTTAGTGTTCCATGGAAGAAACTAACTAGTGATACATGGAAGGATCTAGCTAGTGTTCCATAAAAAAAAAAAAAAAAACAAAAAAAAAAAACTACTTAGTGTTCCATGGAAGGAACAGCGTAGTGTTTTATGGAAAATAGTAGTAGTGTTCCATGGAAGTAATATCTAGTGTTCCGTGGAAGGAACTACTTTTTTTCCAGGAAAGGAACTACTTAGAGTTTTTTGGAAAAACCTACTTAGTGGTCCATGGATGGAAGTTCCTAGTGTTTCATGGAAAGAATTACTTAATGTCCCATGAACGGAACTTCTTAGGGTTCTATGGAAGCAATTCGCTAGTGTTCCATGGAAGGAAATAGCTAGTGTTACATGGGAAAAACTAGTTAGTGTAGCATTGAAGGAACTAGCGAGTGTTCCATGGATGAAACTAGATAGTGTTCAGTAGAAGAAACTACTTAGTGATCCATGGAAGGAAATAGTTAGTGTTTTATGGAAGGAACTAGCTAGTGTTCCAAGGATGGAACTACTTCGTGTTCCATGGAAGGAACCTCTTAGTGTTTTATGGAAGGAACTAGCTCGTGTTTCATGGATGGAACTACTTACTGTTCCATGGAAGTAACTGGCTAGTGTTTCAAGAAAGAAACTATCTAGTGTTTTATGGAAGTAACTAGCTACTGATCCATGGAAGACAGTAGCTAGTATGCCATGAAAGGGAATACTAAGTCTTCCATGAAAGTAAAACTTAGTGTTCCATGGAAGAAAGTAGCTAGTGTTTCATGGAAGGAACTAGCTGTATTCCATGGAACGTACTAGCTAGTGCTTCATGGAAAGACTAGCTAGTGTTTCATGGAAGGAACAAGCTAGTGTTCTACGGAAGAAACTAGCGAATGTCCAGGGTGAAACTAATTAGTGTTCCATGGAAGGAACTACTTAGTGTTCCACGGAAGAATTACTTAATGTTCCATGGAAGGAACTCTTTAGTGTTTCATAAAAGAAACTACTTATTTTCCATGTAAAAAATTATATAGAGTTCCATGGAAGTAACTAGCTAGTGTTCCATGGAATGAACTATCTAGAACTAGTTAGTGTTCCATGGAAGAAACTAGCTAGTGTTCTTATGAAAAAACTAGTTAGTGTTCCATGGAAAGAACAACATAGTGTTCCATGAAGAGAACTGGTTAGTGTTCCACAGAAAGAACTAGCTAGTGTTACAGGGAAGTAACTTGCTAGTATACCACGGAATAAACTAGCTAGTGATCCATGGACGGAACTAGCTTGTGATTCATAGAAGAAACTAGCTAGAGTTCCATAGAAAAAACAAGAAAGTGTTCGATAGAATGAACTAGCTAATGTTCCATGGCAGGAACTATCTAGTGTTTCATGGAAGGAAGTAGCTAGTGTTCCATAAAAAAAAACAAAACAACAAACAAACAAACAAACAAAAAACATAGTGTGCCAAGGAACTAACTACATTATGTTCCATGGAAGGATCTAGCTACTGTTCCTTGCCAGGAAACAGCTGGTGTTCCATGGAAAAAACTACTTAGTGTTTCACGGTAATAACTAGCTAGAAGTAGATAGTGTTCAATGAAAGGAATTACTAAGTGTTCCATGGACTGAACTACTTAGTGTTCTATGGAAGGATCTAACTAGATTTCCATGAAATGAACTCCTTAGTGTTCCATGGATTGAATTACTTAGTATTCCATGGAAGGAACTAGCTAGTGTTCCTTGAAAGAACTTGTTAGTGTTCCATGGAAATAATTACTTCGTGTTCCATGGGAGGAACTAGCTAGTGTTCCATGCAAGGAACTAGCTAGTGTTCCATGGATGGAACTAGCTAGTGTTCCAGAAAAGAAACTACTCAGAGTTCAATGGAAGGAACTACTTAATGTTCCATGGAATAAACTACTTCATGTTCCATGGAAGGAACTACTTAGGGTTTCATGGAAGGCCCTAGCTAGTGTTGCATGCAAGAAACTCCTTAGTGTTCAATGGAAGGAACTAGTAGTGTTGCATAGAAGGAACTAGCTATTGATCCATGGAAGAATTTAGCTAGTGTACATGGAGGGAATAGTGTTTCCTGGAAGGACTAGTTAGTGTGCCACGGAAGAAACAAGCTAGTATTCAATGGAAGAAACTAGCTATTGTTCCATGGAATAACAAGTTAGTGTTTCATGGAATTCATTACTTAGTGTCCCATGGAAGAAACTACTTAGTGTTTTATGGAGGGAACTAATAAGCGTTCCATTGAAGCATCTAGCTAGTGTACCAATGAAGGAACTCGCTAGTTGTTCATGGAATGAACTACGTATGTTATACGGAACGAAATGATATTTATTCCATGGAAAGAACTCACTAGTGTTCCAGGGAAAGAACTTCTTAGTGTTCCAGAGAAGGCACTAGTTATGTTCCAGAGAAGAAGCTAGCTAGTGTTACAGGGAAGGTACTTGGTAGTGTACCACGCAATGGACTAGCTAGTGATGCCTGGAAAGAACCAGCTAGTGTTCTATGGAAGGAACTAGCTAGTGTTCCATGGAGGAAACAAGCTAGTGTTCCATGGAAGGAACTAGCTAATGTTCCATGGAATAAATTAGGTAGTGTTTCATGGAAGGACCTAACTAGTGTTCCCTGGAAGTGACTAGCTGGAGTTCCATGGAAAAAATTACTTAGTTTTTTTTATGGAAGAAACTACTTAGTGTTCCATGATAGGAACTACTTAGTATCACATGTAAGGAACCAGCTAATGTTCCATGGAAGTAACTAGCTAGTGTTCCATGGAAGGAACTACTTAGAATTTCATGGAAAAAAGTAACAAGTGTTCCATCGAAGGGTTTAACTAGTGTTCCATAAAAACAAACAAACAAACAAAAAAAACTACTTAGTGTTTCATGGAAGAAACTACTTTGTGTTCAATGGAAAGAAGTAGCTACTGTTCCATGGGAGGAAGTAGCTAGTGTTCCATGAATGGAACTGGCTACTGTTCCATGGAAGAAGCTACTTAGTGTTCCATGGAAAAAAATAATTAGTTTTCCATGGAAGAAACTAGCTACAGTTCCATGGAAGTAACTAGCTAGTGTTCCATGGAAGGAACTAGATAGAAATAGCTAGTGTTCCATGGAAGGAACTGCTATGTGTTCCATGGAAGGAACTAGTTAATGTTCTATGGAAGGAACTAATTTGTATACCATGGAAGAATCTAGCTAGTGTTCAATGGAAGGATCTACTTACTTATCATGGAAGAAACTAGCTAGTGTTCCATGCAAGGAACTTGCTAGCGTTCCTATGAAGGAACTTGTAAGTGTTCCATGGAAAAAACTACTTAGTGTTCCATGGAAGGAACTACTTATTTTTCCACGGAAGGAACCAGCTAGTGTTACAGGTAAGGAACTTTCTAGTATATCACGGAATGAACTAGCTAGTAATCCATGGAAGGAACAAGTTAGTGTTCCATGGAAGGAACTAGAAAGTGTTCAATGGCACAAACAAGCTAATGTTCCATGGCAGGAACTATCTAGTGTTTCATGGTAGGAACTAGCTAGTGTTCCATAAATAAAAACTACTTAGTGTTCCAAGGAACTAACTACTTAGTGTTCCATGGAAGGAACTAGCTACTGTTCTATGGGAGGAACTAGCTAGTGTTCCATTTAAAAAACTACTTAGTGTTCCATGGGAAGAATACTTAGTGTTTCAAGGAAGGAACTAGCAAGAACTAGATAGTGTTTCATGAAAGGCACTATTAAGTGTTTCATGGACGGAACTACTTAGTGTTCCATGGAAAGATCTAGCTAGATTTCTATTAAATAAACTACTTAGTGTTCCATAGATGGAATTACCTAGTATTCCATGGAAGGATCTAGCTAGTGTTCCTTGAAAGAACATGTTAGTGTTCCATGGAAATAACTACTTCGTGTTCCATGGAAGGAACTAGCTAGTGTTCCATGGAAGAGACTACTTAGTGTTCAATGGAAGGAACTACTTAGTGTTCCATGGAAGGAACTCGATAGAGCTCCATAATGGAACTCGCTAGGGTTCCATGGAATAAATTACTTAGTATTCCATTAAAAAAAAGCAAGCTAGTGTTCCATGGTGGAACCACTTAGTGTTTCATGGAAGAAACTACATAGTGTTATATGGAACAAACTACTTAGAGTTCCATGGAAAGAACTAGCTGTTGTTCCATGAAAGGAACTAGATATAGTTCCATGGAGGAACTACCTAGTGTTACCTGGATGAAACTACTTACTGCTCCATGGAAGGAACGAGTTTGTGTTCCATCAAGGAAGTACCTATTGTATCATGGAAGGAACTAGCTTGTGTTCCATGGAAGGAACTAGCTAGTGGTCCATGGATGAAAGTAGCTAGCGTTCCAGGGAAGAAACTACTCAGTGTTCCATGGAAGAAACTATTTAATGATTCATGGAAGGAACTACTTAGTGTTTTATGGAAGGACCTAGCTAGTGTTGCATGCAAGGAACTACTTAGTGTTCCATGGAAGAAACTAGTAGCTTTGCATAGAAGGAACTAGCTAGTGTTCCATGGAAGGAACTACTTAGTTTTCCATGGAAAGACCTAGCTAGTATTTCATGCAAGGAACTACTTAGTTTTCCATGGAAAGAACTAGCTACTGTTCCATAGAAGGGACTAGCTAGTGTTCCATGAAAGAAACTAGCGAGTGATCCATAGAAGGAATTAGCTTGTGTTCCATGGAAGGAACTAGTTAGTATTCAATGGAAGGACTATCTATTGTTTCATGAAAGGAACTAGTTTGTTTTTTATGGAAGGAACTAGCTAGCATTCCAAGGAAGAAACTACTTAGTGTTCCATGGAAGGAACTACTTAGTTGTGCATGGAAAATCTACTTAGTGTTCCATGGTAGAAATTAGCTGGTGTTCAATGGAAATAACTAACTACTGTTCCATGGATGGAGCAAGTTAGTTTTCCATGATTGGAACTGGATACTGTTCCTGGAAGGAACTAGCTAGTGTTCCATGGAATTATCTAGCTTGTTTTCCATGGAAGGAACAACTTACTTTTCCATGGAAGAAACTAACTAGCGTTCCATGGATGGATCTAACTAGTGTTCCATAAAAATACTGCTTAGTGGTCCATGGATGATACTACTTCGTGTTCCATGGAAGGAATAAACCACTCTTTCAGAAAGAAACTGGCTAGTGTTTCATGGAAGGAATTCCTTTGTGTTCCATGGAAAGAATGACTTAGTGTTCCATATATGGAACCACTTAGAGGTCCCCAGAAGTTACTACTTAAATTTCCATGAAAAAAATTAGTTAGTGTTCCATGGAATAAACTAGCTAGTGTTCCATGGATGGAAGTAGCTAGTGTTCCATAGAAGGGGATATTTAGTGTTCTAGGGAAAGACTACTTAGTTTTTCATGGAAGGAACTACTTACTCTTCCATAGAAGAAAATATCTCATCTTCCATTGAAGGAACAAGCTAGTGTTTCTTAAAAACAACTAGTTAGTGTTCCATGGAAATTACTACTTAGTGTTCCACAGAAGGAACTACTTAGTGTTCAATGGCAGGAACAACTTAATGTTCCATAAAAAGAATAAGATAGCGTTCCATGGGAGAAAATAGAATTCTATGGAAGGAATTAGGTAATGTTCCATGGAAGAAATAATTAGTGTACCATGCAAAGAAATAATAGTGTTCCATGGATGGAAGAAGCTAGTTTTCCATGGAAGAAACTACCTAGTGTTTTATGGAAGTAACTACTTAATGTTCCATGGAATGAACTAGCTAATGTTCCAGGAAAAGAACTAGTTAGTGCCCCAAAGAGGAAACTACTTAGTGTTCCAGGAAAAGATCTGTCTAGTGTTTAATGGAAGGAACTATCTATTGTTCTATGGAAGAAACTAGCTATTGTTATGGAAAAGACAAGCTAGAATTCGCTGGAAGGAACTAACTAGTGTTTTATTGAATGAACTAACTAGTGTGCCATGAAAGGAACTATCTAGTGTTCCATGGAAGGAACTAGGTGGTGTTCTGTGGAAGGAACTAGTTAGTGTTTCAGGAAAGAACTACTTTGTGTTTCATGGAAGGAACCAGCTAGTGTTCCATGAAAAGAACTATCTAATGTTTTATTGAAAAAAATACTTAGTGTTCCGTGGAAGTAAGTACTTAGTGTTCCATGGAAGGAAATAGCTAGTGTACCATGGAAGGAACAAGTTAGTGTTTAATGGAAGAAAGTACTTAGGGTTCCATGGAAAGAAGTACTTAGTTTCCCAAGGAAGGAAATATCGAGTGTTCATGGAAGAACCTAGCTAGTATTCCATGGAAAAAGCTAGTTAGTGTTCCCCGGTAGGAAGTATCTAGTGTTCCATGTAAGGAAATAGCTAGTGTTCAATGGAAGAATCTAGCTAGTGTTCCATAAAAAAAACTGCTTCTTGTTTCATGGAAGAAACTACTTAGTGTTCCATGGAAGGAACTAGCTAGTGTTCCAAGGAAGGATCTACTTAGTGTTCCATGGATAGAACTAGCTAGTGTTTCATGAAAGGAATTTCTTAATGTTCCATGGAAGGAACTACTTAGTGTTCCATGGAAAGAACTCGCTAGTTTCCGTGGAAAGAACTACTTAGTGTTCCATTGAAGAAATTACTTAGAGTTTCTTGGAAAAAAATAATCTAGTGTTCCATGGAAGGAACTAGCTAGTGTTCCATGCAAGGAACTAGCTAGTGTTCCATGGAAGGAACTACTTGTTGTTCCATGGAAGGAACTCGCTAGTGTTCCATGGAAGTATCTTGCTAGAGTTCCATGAAAATAACAACTTAGTGTTCCATGAAAGGTACTAACTAGTGTTCCATAGAAGGATCTAGCTAGTGTCCAATTAAAGAGCTACTTAGTGTTCCATGGAAAAAATTATTTAGTGTTTTATGGAAGAAACTACTTAGTGTTTCATGGAAGGAACCAGCTAGTGTGCCATGGAAGGAACTACATAGTGTTCAATAGGAGGAACTACTTAGTGTTTTATGGAAGGAACTAATTAGTGTTACATGGACGGAAATTCTTAATGTTCCATGGAAAAAACAAGCTAGTGTTCCATGGTGGAACTACTTAGTGTTGCTTGGAAGAAACTAATTAATGTTTATGGAAGAAACTAGCTAGTGTTGCAAAGAAGGAGGTAGATAGTGTCCCATGGGAGGAACTACTTAGTCTTCCATGGTAGGAACTACTTACTGCTTCATGGAAAAAACTAGTTGGTGTTCCATGAAGAAACTAGCTATTGTAACATGGAAAAAACTAGCTTGTGTTCCATGGAAGAAACTATCTTGTGCTACCTGGACAGAACTAGCTAGTGTTCTATCGAAGAAACTACTTAGCGTTTCATGGAAGGAACTACTTGGTGTTTCATGGAAAAAACAAGCTGATATTTTATGGAAGGAACTAGTTAGTCTTCCATAGTAGGAAATCGATAGTGTTCCATGGAAGGAACTAGCTGGTGTTCCATTGAAGTATCTAGCCATGGTTTTATGGATGGAACTACTTAGTGTTTCATGAAAAAAACTAGCTACTGTTACATGGAAGGAACTACTTAGTGTTTCATGAAAGGACCTAGCTAGTGTTCCATGGAAGGAACCAGGTCGTGATCCATGGCAGGACCTAGCTAGTGTTCCCGGTAAGTAATTAGCTATTGTTCCATGGAAAGAACTAGCTAGTGTTTCATGGAAGTAACTAGCTAGTGTTCCATGGAAAAAAACTACTTATCTTTTTATGGAAGGAACTACTTAGTGTTCCATGGAAGGAATTAGCTACTGTTCCATGGAAGGAGCTAGCTAGTGTTCCAAGGAAAAAACTAGCTAGTTTTCCATGGAAAAAGATATCTAGTGTTTAATGGAAGGAACTAGCTAATTTTCTATGGAATGAACTAGCTAGCGTTCCAGGGAAGAAACTATTTAGTGCTCTATGAAAGGAAACACTTAGTGTTCCATGGAGGGACCTACTTAGTGTTCCATGAAAGGAATTAGCTAGTGTTCCATGGAAGGAGCTAGTTAGTGTTCTATGGTAGGAACTACCTAGTTTTCCATGGAAGAAACTACTTAGTGTTTCATGGAAGGATCTACTTAGTGTTCCATGGATGGAACTAGCTAGTGTTTCATGGAAGGAATTACTTAATGTTCCATGGAGGGAACTACTTAGTGTTCCATGGAAGGAACTCACTAATGTTCCATGGAAGGAACTACTTTGTGTTTCATGGAAAAAATTACTTAAGTTTCATGGAAACAATAAGTTATTGTTCCATGGAAGGAATAAGCTAGTGCTCCATGTAAGGAACTAGTTTGTGTTCCAAGGAAGGGAGTACTTAGTGTCCATGGAAACCACTACTTAATTTTCCATGGACGGAACAAGCTAGTGTTCCAAGGAATGGAAATGGTAGTGTTCAATGGAAAGAACTAGCTTGTTACATGGAAGAAACTAAGTAGTGTTCCATCGAAGAAACTACTTATTGTTCCATGGAAAGAACTAGCTCATGTTCGATTGAAGAAAGTAGCTAGTGTTCCATGAAAGTAACTACTTACTGTTTCATGGAAACAACAATCTAGTGTGCCATGGAGAAACTTCTTAGTTTCCATGTAAGGAACTACTTAGTGTTCCATGGAAGAAACTAGCTAGTGTTGCATGCAAGAACCTACTTAGTGTTCCATGGAAGGAAGTAGCTACTTTCCCATGGAAGGAACTACTTAGTGTTTCATGGAAGGAACTAGTTAGTGATCCATGGAAAAAAAGTAGATAGTGTGCCATGGAAGGAATCTAGTGTTCCATGGAAGGAACTACCTAGTGTGCCATGGAAGAAACTATTTATTGTTCCATGGAAAGAACTACTTAGTGTTCCATGGAAGGAACTAGCTTGTGTTTCATGGAAGGAATCAGGTAGTGTTTCATGAAAGGAACCATCTACTGTTCCATGTAGGAACTACTTAGTGTTCCATGGAAGGAACTAGCTAATGATCCATGAAAGGAACTAGCTAGAATTCCATGGAAGAAACTACATAGTGTTCCCTGTAAAGAAATACTTAGTGTTCCATGGAAGAAAATAGCTAGTGTTGCATGGAAAAAACCAGTTAGTGTTTCATCATAGTAACTAGCTAGTGTTGCATGAAAGGAATTAGCTAGTGTTCCATGGAAGGAACTAGCTACTCTTCCATGGAACAAACTACTTACTGTTCCATGGAAGAAACTAGTTATTGTTCGATGGAAAGAACTACTTTGTGTTCCATGGTAGAAACTAGCTAGTGTTCCATGGAATGAACCAGGTAGTGTTTTATATAAGGAACCATCTACTGTTCCATGTAGGAACTACTTAGTGTTCCAAGGAAGGAACTAGCTAGTGATTCATGAACGAAACTAGCTGGAGTTCCATGAAATAAACTACATAGTGTTCCCTGGAAAGAAATAATTAATGTTCCATGGGAGAAAATAGCTAGTGTTGCATGGAAAAAACTAGTTAGTGTTCCATCGAAGGAACTGGCTAGTGTTGCATGGAACGAATTAGCTAGTGTTCCATGGCAGGAACCTTTCTACTCTTCCATGGAACAGACTACTTACTGTTCCATGGAAGGAACTACTTATTGTTCCATGGAAAGAACTACTTAGTGTTCCATGGTAGGAACTGGCTAGTGTTTAATGGAAGAAACCAGGTAGTGTTTCATGAAAGGAACCATCTACTGTTCCATGTAGGATCTACTTAGTGTTCCATGGAAGGAACTAGCTAGTGATCCATGAAAGGAACTAGCTAGAGTTCCATGAAGAAACTACGTAGTGTACCATGGAAAGAAATACTTAGGAGAACCAAAATGGCGGCGAAGTGAATGGAGCTACACAGACCATCTCCCTGGATCAAACTGGATTTACAACGAAAATAAAGCAAATCTTCAGGAAGGGGCTACCGTAAGGCACCTTGGAGGAACACATAACAAGAAACACCGACTCAATCCTGGTAGGCTGCGAGGATGCGAGAGGGAGCCGGGAGCCCACGGTCCGCAGTGGCCTGGGCAGGAACCAGGGAACTTGGTGGGAAGTTAGTGCTACCGCCTCCCTTGTGACCCTGCATTGGTCCTGCTAAGCTCTTGGCTGGTGCCGCACAGACTCGCGGGGACCCGGGAACTCGGGGGGACCCTGTTACCAAGGCTGAGTCCTGCGAACTCTGCATGTTAAGGCCTCAGCTGTTGCCGCACAGACTCGCAGGGACCAGGAGACTGTGCTGGAAGATACTGCCACCTCTGTAGTGTCCAGCTACCTCGGCTCAGTACTGGGGGTTCTACTTAATGCAGCGCCCTTTGCTGGAGCCCAAGCCAGGACTCCCTTGGCTGGAAGCAGCACCCTTGGGATAAAAGTTCCAGGCAGCTCCGAACAGAGGCTAAATTGGAAGCAGCAACTCACCTTGGGCTCCAGTAGAGGGAAGCAGACTGGACTAGAACTGTGTGGGAACAATCGGGTTATGGAGGGTGCTATGAGGTTTTGCTGAGTGCAGCCACACAGGATTTTGGTCATTTTAATCCTTTCCAGAGCCCAGGGGAGAGGCGGCGGCCCCTCCCTCAGAGATTCAACCCCACCTGGTGGCCAATGAAATGCTAATTGAGGCCCATTAACAACCAACAGCTGCATCATTCTCGAAATCCTCTTACACTGAGCACCTGAGGGAGTTTTTTCAGGCAACTCAGAAACCAAAGGTCTGCAGGTGACCTCTACTAATAGCCTCCAGGCAAAAAAAGTTAGAGGAAAACTACCATTCCCTGGGCTAGCAACACGAACAAGAAAAGCTAAAACTTGACGGTGGTGTATAAAGTGGGTCCGCCCTGGAGCATCCAAACCCAGGGAGCCACAAACAGCAGAACACCAACACCCACAGGGAAAATTTTGCAGACTTTAAAGCCCACTGTGATAGCCGAAGTGGTAAAAAACAGAAACAAAGCCAAATGAAAGAACAAGAGACCTCTACGGAAGATGAGATAAATGAGGTGCAGTTAAACAAGTTAACAGAACTAGAATTTAGAGCCATGATGTTGAGGAAGCTCAACAGCATGTGTATGGACATAAGCACCATGAGTAAAAACATAGAATTGTTAAAAATCAATCACTTGGAAATTAAAAACCAACAGGAAGAAATAAAGAATGACATCTCAGAAATGAAAAACATATCGGAAGGTCTAAAAAGCAGAGTAGGGGAAGCTGAAGACTGGATCAGTGAATTAGAATACAGGCTAGAAGAACTCAACCAATCAGAAAACAAAAAGGAAAAAACGATTAAAAAACAGGAAGACAACCTAAGAGAACTGTGGGACAACTGGAAACGTAATAATATTTGCATCATAGGAGTCCCTGAAGAAGAAGAATATAAGCAAGGGTTAGAGAATATATTCAAATAAATAGTGACAGAAAACTTCCAAAATTTGGTGAAGGAAGAAGGCATTCAAGTTCAAGAAGCACAGAGAGAACCAAGTAAGAAGAACCCAAACAGGCCCACACCAAGACACATAGTAATCAAACTGCCAAAAATTAAAGACAAAGAGAGAATCCTAAAAGCAGCAAGAGATAAGCAACAGGTTACTTACAAAGGAAACCCCATAAGACTCTGAGCTGACTTCTCACAAGAAACACTACAGGCTAGAAGGGAATGGAATGAAGTAATCAAGGTCATGAAAAACAAGGAACTGAATCCAAGACTACTCTACCCAGCAAGGATGCCATTCAAAATAGAAGGTCAAAAAAAGAGCTTCCCAGACAATAAAAGGCAAAGGGAATAGCACCAAACCAGCACTGCAAGAAATGCTAAAAGGACTGCTGTAATTACCCGGAGAAATGGGTAGAAAAATAGAACCACACTAAACAAAAATGGCAATAAATGAGTACATATCAATAATCACCTTAAATGTAAATGGACTGAATGCTCCCATAAAAAGATACAGAGTAGCTGATTGGATAAGAAAGCATGACTCATCTATATGTTGTTTACAAGAGTCCCAACTCACAACAAAAGACTCACATAGATTGAAAGTGAAGGGATGAAAAAAATCTTCCAAGCAAACGGAAAAGGAAAAAAAGCTGGGGTAGTATTACTCATATCTGATAAAAAAATTTCAGCATGAAGGCCATAATTAGAGACAAAGAAGGCCACTACATAATCTTGAAAGGATCTATCCAACAAAAAGATATAGCCTTGATAAACATATATGCCCCTAATATAGAAGCACCAAAATATATTTAAAAACTTCTGGAGGACTTCAAAGAAAAAAATCAATAGCAATACAATAATAGCAGGAAACTTCAACACCCCACTGACATCACTGGATAGATCCTCTAGACCAAAAATATGCAAGGAAACAGAGACTCTAAATAAAGCAATAGATCAAATGGATTTAATAGATATCTACAGAGAACTACACCCCGAAACTACAGAATTCACATTCTTCTCAAGTGCACATGGGACATTCTCAAAGATAGACCACATGTTAGGGCACAAACTAAGTCTCTACAAGTTCAAGAAGATTGAAATGATATCAAGCATCTTCTCAGACCACAATGGCATGAAACTAGAAATCAATGTCAAGAAGAACATACAAAGACCTTTTAATACATGGAAGCTAAATAGCATGTTATTAAACAATGAATGGGTCACCGAGGAGATCAAGGAAGAAATCAAAAACTTCCTGGAAACCAAGGAAAATGAAGACACAACAACACAAAATCTATGGGATGCAGCGAAAGAAGTTCTGAGAAGTTCATAGCACTACAGGCCTACCTCAAAAAATAAGAAAAATCTCTAATAGACTATCTATCCTCACAACTTAAAGAACTAGAGAGCAAACAAAAAGAAAACCCCAGAGCAAGTAGAAGGAAGGAAATAGTAAGGATCAGAGCAGAAATAAATGACATAGAGACCAAAAAAAAAAAAAAAAAAACAACAATTCAAAGGATCAATAAAACAAAGAGCTGGTTTTTCGAAAAGATAAACAAGATTGATGGACCCTCAGCTAGACTCACCAAGGAACAAAGAGAGAGAACCCAAATACACAAAATCAGAAATGAAAGAGAGGAGATAATAGCCAAACCACAGAAATACAAAAGATCGTTAACAACTACTATGAACAACTATATGGCAACAAATCCGACAATCTAAGCGAAATGGACAAATTTCTAGAAACACATAGTCTCCCAAAACTGGATCAGGAAGAGGTTGAAAACTTGAACAGACCAATAACAACAGAAGAAATTGAAGATGTAATCAAGACTCTCCCAGCAAATAAAACCCCAGGCCCAGGTGGCTTCACGGGGGAGTTTTACTGAACATTCAAAGAAGAACTAATACCCATTCTCCTCAAACTATATCAAAAAATTCATGAAGAAGACTTCCAAACTCGTTTTATGAAGCTAGCATAATTCTAATACCAAAACCAGAAAGAGATACTACAAAGAAAGAAAACTACAGGCCAATATCCCTGATGAACATAGATGCGAAAATCCTGAATAAAATACTAGCAATTGGATCCAGTAATACACCAAAAAAATTATCCACCATGACCAAGTGGGATTCATCCCAGGGATGCAAGGCTGGTACAATATTCGCAAATCCATAAATGTGATACACCACATAATAAAATAAAGAATAAAAACCACATGATAATATCAATAGATGCAGAAAAAGCCTTCAACAAAATCCAGCATCCATTTCTGATAAAAATGCTCAGCACTGTGGGAATAGAGGGATCATATCTAAACATAATAAAGGGCATATATGAAAGACCTAAAGCCAACATCATACTCAATGGACAAAAAATAAAGCATTTCCCTTAAGAACAGGAACAAGGCAAGGATGCCCACTTTCACCACTCCTATTTAACATAGTACTGGAAATCTCAGCCACAGCAATCAGACAGAAAGAAAAAAGTAAAAGGGATCCAAATTGGAAAGGAGGAAGTGAAATTGTCATTATTTGCAGATGACATGATACTATACATAGAAAACCCCAAAGACTCCATCAAAAGTTTACTAGACTTAATAAATGAATTTGGCAAAGTAGCAGGATACAAAATTAACGTCAAGAAATTGATGGCATTCTTATACACCAAAGATGAACTCACAGAAAGAGAAACTAAGAAAACAATCCCATTTACCATCGTGGCAAAAAAATTAAGATACCTAGGAATAAACTTAACCAAAGAAATAAAGGACATATTCGCAGAAAACTACAGGTCATTGAAAAAAGAAATAGAGAAAGATATAAAAGAGTGGAAGCACATACCCTGTTCATGGATTGGCAGAATTAACATCATTAAAATGTCCATATTACCCAAAGCAGTATAGAGATTCAACGCAATCCCCATCAAAATACCAACAGCATACTTCACAGAATTAGAACAGTAATTTCAAAAGTTCATATGGAACCAAAAAAGGCCTCGAATAGCCACAGCAGTCTTGAAAAGGTAGAAAAAAGTTGGAGAGATCACAATACCAGATTTCAGGTTATACTGCAAAGCCACTATAATCAAAATGACCTTGTACTGGTACAAGAACAGGTATATAGACCAGTGTAACAGAACAGAGAACCCAGAAATGGACCCAATGCAATATGCTCGATTAATATTTGACAAAGGTGGCAAGAGCATACATTGTAGAAAGGACAGCCTCTTTAATAAATGGTGCTGGGAAAATTGGACAGCTACTTGCCGAAAAATGAAACTAGACCATCAACTTACACTCTACACCAGAATAAACTCAAAATACATAAATGACTTAAATGTAACTCATGAATCCATACAAATCCTAGAGGAGACTGTAGGCAACAAAATTTTATACATCATATGCAGCAGAATTTTTACTGACACATCACCTAAGGTAATAGAAGCAAAAGAAAAAATGAACACATGGGACTACATCAAACCCAAAAGCTTCTGACCAGCAAAAGATACAATCATCAAAACGGAAATGCTACCCACTGTATGGGAGAGCATAATTGCCAATGATATATCAGATGAGGGGTTAATTTCCAATACATATATAGTGCTCATAAAACTCCACAAAAGGAAGACAAAGAATCCAATTAAAAAATGGGCAGAGGAACTGAATAGACACCTCTCCAAACAGGACATCCAAATGGCTAAGAAACATATGAAGAAATGCTCATCAACACTCATCATAAGAGAGTTGCAAATTAAAACAACAATGAGGTATCACCTCACACCTGTCAGAATGGCCGCCATCAACAAATCATCAAACAACAAGTGTTGGCGAGGGTGTGGAGAAATGGTGACTCTAGTGCACTGCTGGAGGGAATGCAGAATGGTGCAGCCACTATGGAAAACAATATGGTGTTACCTCTAAAATTTAAAAATTGAACTTCCATTTGACCCAGTGATCCCACTTCTAGGAAAATACACTAAGAAGCCTAAAACACCAATCAGAAAGAATATATGTACCTCCATGTTTGTAGCAGCACTATTTACAATTGCTAAGATCTGGAAACAGCCCAAGAGTCCATCAGTAGACGAATGGATAAAAAAACCTGTGGTACATATTCACCATGGAGTACTATGCAGCTGTAAGAAAGAAAGACCTCTTATTCTTTGAGACTACATGGAGGGACCTGGAAAGTATCATCCTAAGCGAAACAAGCCAAACAGAGAAAGACAAGTTTCATATGATCTCACTTATTTGTGGAATATAATGAACATAACAGTCTGAGGAAGGGGTTAGTCCCAGAGAAGTGGAAGTGGAATACAGACTGACATATTCTAAATAGGGGGGTGGTGGGGAAGAGATAAACCATAGAACTTATATGCATGTATGAATGAACAGTGGACATGTACAGCAAACTGTGGAAAGGGCAGGGAGGGAGGGGGAGGGAAGGATCTGTGGGGGAAAAGGAGAAACTTTTGTAACAAAAATTAATTAATAAAAAAAAACTACTTAGAGTTTCATGGAAGAAACTACTTAGTGTCCTATGGAAGAACAAGGTACCATTCCATTGAATGGAATTACTAGTGTTCCGTTGAAGGAACTACTTAGTGTTCCATGGAAAACACTACTTAGTGATTCATGGAAAGAACTAGCAAGAACTAGCTATTGTTTCATGAAATGAACTACATAGTGTTCCTTGCAGGGAACTAATTAGTGTTCAATGGAAGGATCTAGCTAGATTTCCATGGAATGAACTACTTAGAGTTCCATGGATGAAACTACTTAATGTTCCATGGAAGGAACAAGCTAGAGTTTCATGGAAGAACGTGTTAGTGTTCCATGGAAAGAACTACATCGTGTTCCATGGAAGGAACTAGCTAGTGTTCCATAGAAGGAACTGGCTAGTGTCAATGGAAGGGATTACTTAGTGTTCCATGGAAGGAACTACTTAGTGTTCAATGAAAGTTACTAGTTAGTGTTATTTGGAAGAAACGAGTTAGTGTGCCATGGAAAGAACTACTTAGTGTTTCATGTAGGGTATTAGCTCTTGTACCATTAACAAAAAGTTAGTGTTCCATGGAAGGAACTAGTTAGTGTTCCATCTAAAAAATTGTTAATGTTCCATGGAAGGAACTACCTAGTGTTAAATGAAGGGCAATAGTTAGTGTTTCATGGAAGAAACTAACTAGTGTTCCATGGAAGGAACTACTTAGTGTTTCATGTAAGAAATTAGCTAATGTCTCATGCAAGGAACTACTTAGTGTTCCACAGAAGGATCTAGCTACTGTTCCATGGAAAAAACTAGCTAGTGTTCCATGGAAGAAAATATCTAGTGTTTCATGGAATGATCTATCTAGTATTCCATGGTTGGAACTAGCTACTGTTCCAGGGAAAAACTGCATAGTGTTCCATGAAAGAAATTACTTAGTGATCCATGGAAAGAGCAAGTTAGTGTTTCGTGGATGGAACTAGCTAGTGTTCCATGGAAGGAACAAGTTAGGGTTCCATGGAAAAAACTATTTAGTGTTCCATGTAAAAAACTACTTGGTGTTCCATTAAAGGAACTATGTAGTGTTTTATGGAAGAAACTATCTAGTGACTCATGCAAGGAACTACATAGTGTTCCACAGCAGGACCTAGCTACTGTTCCATGAAAGGAAGTGGCTAGTTCTTCAAGCAAAGAACTAGCTTGTGTTCCAAGGAAGGCCCTGGCTAGTGTTCCATGGAAGGAAATATCCAGTGTTTCATGGAAGTAACAAGCTCGTGTTTCGTTGTTGGAACTTGCTAGTGTTCCAGGGAATAAACTATTTAGTGTTTCATGGAAGGATCTATTTAGTGATCCTTTGAAGGAGCCACTTAGTGTTCCATGGAAGGAATAAGTTTGTGTTCCATGCAAAAAACTACTTAGTGTTCCACGGAAATAACTACTTAGTATACAATAGAAGAAAATAGCTAGTGTTCAATGGAAGAAAATATTTGTGATGCATGGAAAGAGCTAGTTAGTGTTCCATGGTAGGAACTAGATATTGTTCCATTGAAGGCACTATCTAGTGTTCCATGGAAGTATCTAGCTAGTGTTCCATGGAAGGAACAACTTAGTGTTCATTGGAAGGAACTAACTAGCCTTCCATGGACGGATCTAGCTAGTGTTCCATAAAAAAAAACCAAAAAAAAAAAAAAACCCTCTTAGTGTTTCATGGAAGAAACTACTTAGTGTTCCATAGAAGGAGCAAGCTACTGTCAATGGAAGTATCTACTTAGTGTTTCCTGGAAAAACTACTTAGTAGTCCATGGATGGAACTACCCTTCTTTTATGGAAGGAATTAATTAGTGTCCCATGGAAGAAACTAGTTTGTGTTCCATGGAAGCAATTCCCTGGTGTTTCATAGAAGAAACTACATAGTGTTTCATGGAAGAATTTATTTAGTGTTCCATGGAAGGAACTACTTAGTGTTCCATGAAATGAATTACATAGAGTTCCATCGAAAAAATAAGCTAGTGTGCCATGGAAAGAACTAGCTAGTATTCCATGGAAAAAACTAGCTTGTGTTTCATGGAAGGGACTACTTAGTTTTTCATGGAAAGAAATAATTTTCCTTGGAAGGAACTAGCTAGTGTTCCATAAAAGGAACAAGTTACTGTTCCATCGAAGGAAGAAATTACTGTTCCATGGTAAAAAGTACTTGGTGTTCCATGGAAGAAACTAATTCGTGTTCCATTGAAAGAACTAGTAATGTTCCATGAACGAAACTAAGTAGTGTTCCATGGAAGAAACTCGTTAGTTATCCATGGAAGAAACTAATTAAGTTTCCATGCGAGGAACTATATAGTGTTCCATGGAAAAAACTAGCTCGTGTTCCAAGAAAGGAACTAAATAATGTTCCATGAGAGGAACTGCTTAGTGTTACATGGAAGGATTTAGTTAGTGTTCCATGAAGGAACTAGCTAGAACTAGCTAGTGTTTTATGAAACAAACTACTTAGTGTTTCATGGAAGAATCTAGCTGGTGTTCCATGTAAAGAACTACTTACTGTTTTATGGAAGAAACTATCTAGTGTTCCATGGAAGAGACTACTTAGTGTTCAATGGAAGGAATTACTTAGTGTTCCATAAAAGGAACTAGCTAGTGTTGCATTGAATAAACAATCTAGTGTTCCATGGAGAAGTTGTTAGTGTTCCATGGATGAAACTAGTTGGTGTTCTATTTAAAAAACAAAAAGTGTTCCATGGAAAAAACTAGCTTGTTTTCCATGGAAGAAACTACTTTTGGTTTCATGGAAGTAACTACATAATGTTCCATGGAAGGATCTAGATAGTGTTCCAGGAAAGGAACTAGTTAGTGTTCCAGGGAACGAAATACTTAGTATTCCAGAGAAGGAACTAGTTAGTGTTCCATGGCAGGAACTAGCTAGTGTTCCATAGAAGGAACTACTTAGTGTTCCATGGAAGGAACTGCCTAGTGTGCCATGGAAGAAACTGCAAACTATTCCATAGAAAAATAGTTAGCATTCCATAAAATAACTAGCTAATGTTCCATGGAAGGTACAAGCTAGTGTTCCATGGAAGGAACAATTTAGTGCTCCATGGTAGGTACTAGCTAGTATTCCATGAAAAAAACTAGCTGGTGTTCCATGCAGAAATCTACCTAGTATTCCATGGAAAAAAACAGTTAGTGTTCCATGAAAGGAACTAGCTAGCGTTCCATGAAAGGACCTAATTAGTATTTCATGGAAGGAACGAGCTAGTGTTCCATGGAAGAAATGATTTAGTGTACCATGGAAAGAACTTACTATTCCATGGAAGGAACTAGGTAGTGTCCCATGGAAAGAACTAGGTAGTGTTGCATGGAAGAATCTAGCTGGTGTTCCATGGAAAGAACTACATAGTGTTACAAGGGAGGAACTCGTTACTCTTCCATGGAAGAAACTACTTAGTGTTCCATGGAAGAAACTATTTACTGTTCCATGGAAGGAAGTAGGCAGTGTCCCATGGAAAGATCTAGCTAGTGTCCATGAAAGGAACTAGCTAGTGTTCCATGGAGGAAACAAGTTATTGTTCCATACAAGAAACTAGCTGGTGTCCTATGCAAGGAACTATGTAGCGTTCCATGGAAAAACTAGCTTGAGTTCCATGAAAGAAACTAGAGAGTGTTCCATGAAAGGAACTTTTTCGTGTTAAAAGGAAGAAACTAATTACTGCTCCATGGAAGAAACTAGTTAGTGTTCCATGAAAAAAGTAGCTAGTCTAACATGGAAGTAACTAGTTAGTGTTCAATTGCAGAAACTACTTAGTGTTCCATGGAAGAAACTACTTAGAGTATCATGGAAAAAACTAGCTAGTGTTCCATGGAAGGAAGTAACTAGTGTTCAATGGAAGGAACTATTTTTTTGTTTTTTGGAAGGAATAGCTAGTGTTTTATGGAAGGAACTAGCTGGTGTTCAATAAAAGTAACTACCTTGTGTTCCATAGATGAAACTACTTATGTTCCATGAAAGGAACTAGATAGTGTTCCATGGAAGGGACTAACTAGTGTTCCATGGAAAGAAAGACTGAGTTTTCCATTGAAGGAAATAGCTTGTGTTCCATGAAAGAAATTTCTTAGTCTTTAATGAAAGGACCTAGCTAGTGTTCCATGGAAGGAACTCCTTAGTGTTCCATGGAAGCAATAGCTAGTGCTCCATGTATGAAACTAGCTTGTGTTCCATAGAAGAATCTAGCTATTGTTCCATGCAAGGAACTAGCTTGTGTTCCATGGAAGAAACTAGCTACTGTTCCATGCAAGGAACTACTTAGTGGTCCATGGAAAAAAGTAGTGTTCCATGGAAGGAACTACTTAGTGTTTCATGGAAGAACCTAGCTAGTGTTCCATGGAAGGAACTCCTTAGTGTTCCATGGATACAACTAGCTAGTGTTCCATGCAAGGAACTAGCTTGTGTTCCATAGAAGAAACTAGCTACTGTTTCATGCAAGAAACTACTTCATGTTCCATGAAAAAAATACCTAGTTTTCCATGGAACGACCTAGCTGGTGTTCCATGGAAGGATCTAGCTAGTGTTCCATGCAAGTAACTACTTATTGTTTCATGTAAGGAACTACTTCTTTTCCATGGAAGAAACTACCTAGTGTTCCATGCAAGGAATTACTTAGTGTTTCATGGAAGAAACTAATTAGTGTTCCATTGAATGAAAAACCTAGAGTTCCATGGATGGAACTACTTAATGTTCCATAGGAGGAAGTGCTTAGTATTCCGTGGAATAATCCAGCTAGCGATCCATGGAAGGAACCTGCTAGTGTACATGGAAATAACTACTAAGTGTTCCATGGAGAAAACTACAGTGTTACATGGATAGAAGTGCTTAGTGCTCTATTAAATGAACTAGCTAGTGTTTTATGAAAAAAAATAGCTGGTGTTTAAAGGAGAGACCTACTTATTGTTCCATGGAGGAAACTACTTTGTGTTCCATGGAAGAAACTTCTTACTGTTTTATGGAAGAAACTAGCTAGTGATCCATGGAAGGAAATCTTTAGTGTTCCATGGATGGAACTAGCTAGTGTTCCAAGAAAGAAGTAGGTAGTGTTCCATGCAAGGAACTAGTTTGTGTTCCATGCAAGGAACTAGTTTGTGTCCTATGGAAAGTACTACTTAGTGTTTAAGGAAGGAACTACTTAATGTTTTCTGGAAGGAACTCGCTAGTGTTTAATGGAAGAAACCAGCTAGTGTTTCATGGAAAAAAACTACTTAGTGTCCCATGGAAGTAACTAACTAGTGTTCCATGGAAGGAACTACATAGAGTTCCATGGATGGACTTCTTAGTGTCCCGTGGAAGGAAGTATCTACTGTTCCATAGAAGGAACTACCTAGTGTTACATGGAAGGAAATACTTAGTGTTCCATGGAAGGAACTACGTGGCGTTCCATAAAAGGAACTAGCTCGTGTTCCATGGAAAAAACTCGCTAGTGTTTCATGGAAGGTACAATTTAGTTTTCCATGGGAGGACCTACTAAGTGTTCCATGGAAGTAACAACTTAGTGTTCCATGGAAGGAACTATCTAGTGTACCAAGGAATAAACTAGCTAGTGTTTAATGTAGGGAACTACTTAGAGTTCCATGTAGAAAACTACATAGTGTTCCATAAAGGGAACTATTTAATGTTCCATGGAAGGAACTAGCTAGTGTTCCATGTAAAATATAAGTTTGTGTTCCACGGAAGGAATTACTTAGTGTTTTTTGACAGAAACTACTTAGTGTTCTATGGGAGGAACTAGCTAGTATTCCAAGGTATAAACTAATTACTGTTCCATGGAGGGAACTAGTTAGTGTTTCATGGAAGAAACTAACTATTGTTCCATTGAATGATCTAGCTAGTGTTCCATGGAAGGAACTACTTAGAGTTCCATGGAAGGAACTAGCTAGTGTTCCATGGAAGGAACTAGCTAGTTTTCCATTGAAGTAATTACTTAGTGTTCCATGGAAGGAACTAGCTGATGTTCCATGGTAGAAACTAGATGGTTTTCCATAGAAGAAACTAGATGGTTTTCCATAGATGAAACTACTTAGTGTTCCATCGAATGAACTAGCTAGTGTTCTATTGAAGACACTACTTAGTGTTCCTTGGAAGGTAATTGCTATTGTTCCATGGAAAAAACTAGCTAGTGTTCCATGGAAGGAACTAGCTAGCAATTCATGGGTGGAACTAGCTAGTGTTCCATAGAAGAAACTACTTAGTGTTCAATGGAAACACCTACTTAGTGTTCTCTGGAAGGAAGTAGCTAGTTCCTTACATGAAACACTAAGTAGTTACTTGCATGGAACACTAAGTAGATCCTTCCATGGAACACAAGCTAGGTCGTTCCATGGAAAACTTGGTAGTTTTTCCATGGAACATGAAATAGTTCCTTTTATTCTGGAACACTAACAAGTTTCTTCTCTGGAACACTAAGTAGTTCATTCCTGGGAACACTAACTAGTAACTTTCCCGGAACACTAAATACGTCCTTCCATGGAACATTAAGTATTTACTTTCATGAAAACCTAAGTAGTTTCTTCCATGGAAAACTTGCTTTTTCCTTCCATGGAAGACTTTATAGTTTCTTGCATGGAACACTAACTAATTACTTTCAAGGAACACGAATTAGTTCCTTCCATGGAACACGAGCTAGTTCTTTCCATAATACACTAGGTAGTTCCTTCCAAGGAACACTAGCTAGTTCCTA
This sequence comes from Molossus alvarezi, assembly GCA_037176705.1. Lineage (NCBI taxonomy): Eukaryota > Metazoa > Chordata > Mammalia > Chiroptera > Molossidae > Molossus > Molossus alvarezi. The sequence continues at coordinate 1,492,888 of JBAWUJ010000040.1, read as the reverse complement.
CAATGGAACAGTAGCTTGTTCTTCCATGGAACACTAAGTAGCTTCTTCCATGAAACACTAAGTATTTTTTTTATGGAACACTAGCTGGATCCTTCCATGGAACACTTGTTACTTTTTTTCCATGGAATACTAAGTAGTTACTTCCATGGAACACTAGTTAGATACTTCCATGGAACTTTAGCTAGTACCTTCCATGGAACACTGGCTAGATCAATCCATGGAATACTAAGGAGTTTTTTTTTTCCAAAAAACACTAGCTAGATCCTTCCATGGTACACTCAGTAGTTTCTTCATTGGAACGCTAAGTAGTTCCTTTCTAGGAACAATAATTTGTACCTTCCATGGAACACTAGTTAGTTCCTATCATAGAACACTAAGTAGTTTTTTCCGTGAAACACTAAGTTGATTCTTCCCTGGAACACTAGATATTTTTTTCTATGGTACACTAGCTTGTTCCTTCCATGAAACACTATATAGTTTCAACCTTGGAACACTAAGTAGTTTCTTCCATGGAAAACTGCTAGTTTCTTCCATGGAACTGTAGTTTGTTTTTTCCATGGAACACTAAGTAGTTTCTTCCATGGCACACTATGTAGTTTTTTTATGGAACACTAGCTAGATCCTTCTATGGAACACTACCTTGCTCCTTCCTTGAAACACTAACTAGTTTCTTCATTGGAACACTAACTAGTTCCTTCCATGGAACACTAGATAGTTTTTTCTATGGAACACCAGCTAATTCCCTCCATGAAACACTAAGTAGTTCTTTCCATGGAACACTAACTGGTTTATTCCAAGGAACACTAGCTACTTCCTTCCATTGAACACTAAGTAGTTCTTTCCATGGAACACTAAGTAGTTCCTTCCATGGAACACTAGCTAGTTCTCTCCATTGAACACTATGTATTTTTTTCCATGGAACACTAAATAGTTCCTGCTATGGAACACTATGTAGTTTCAACCATGGAACACTAACTAGTTTTATCCTTGGAACACTAGCTAGTTCTTTCCATGCAACACTAAGTAGATCCTTCCATTGAACATTAAGTACATTCTTCCATGGAACACTATGTAGTTCCATCCATGGATCACTAGCTAGTTCCTTCCATGAAACACTAGCAAGTTCCTTCAATTTAATACTAAGTAATACTTTCCATGGAACACTAACTACTACCTTCCAAGGAACACAAGCTAGTTCTTGTCATGGAACACTAAGTAGTTCCATCCATGGAACACTAAGTAGTTCCTTTTATGGAACACTAGCCTGTTCTACCTAGTACCTTCCATTAAACACTATGTAGTTTTTTCCATGGAACACTAGCTAGTTCCTTCCATGAAACAGTAGCTAGTTTTTTTACATGGAACACTCAGTATTTTTTCTTATGGAACACTGGCTATTTCCTTCCATAAAACACTAGTTCCTTTCATGAAACTTTAAATAGTTACTTCCATGGATACCTAGCTAGTTCCTTCTTGGAACACTAGCCAGTTCCTTCCATTAAACACTAGCTAGTTCAGTCCATGGAACACTAGCATGTTCCTTCCATGGATACTGGCTAGTTAATTCTGTGGAATACTAGCTATTTCTTTCCCTGAAACACTAACTAGTTCCTTTTCTAGAAAACTAAGTAGTTTCTTCCCTGGAACACTAAATAATTCCTTACATGCAACACTACGTAGTTTTTTCCATGGAACACTAGCAAATTTTTTTCATGAAACACTAAGTAGTTATTTCCATGAAAAGCTAAGTACTTCCTTCTTTAATGGAACACTAACTTGTTCCTTTCATGGAACACTAGCTAGTTCCTTCCATGGAACACTAGCTAGTTCCTTCCATGGAACACTAACTAGTATCTGTCTTGGAACACTAGCTAGATTTTCCCCTGGAACTAGGTAGTTTCTTCTCTGGAATACTAAGTAGTTTCTTACCAGAAACTCTAACTATTTCCTTTCCTAGAAAACTAGCTAGTTCCTTCCACGGAACATTAAGTACTTACTTCAATGAAACCCTAAGTAGTTTCTTCCATGGAAAACTAGCTAGTTCCTTCCATGGAAAACTATATAATATCTTGCATGGAACTCTAACTAGTTTCTTCCATGTAACACTAACTAGTTCCTTTCATGGAACACTAAGTACTTTTTTCCATTGAACACTAACTAGTCCTTTCCATGGTACATTAGCTAGTTTCTTCCATGGAACACTAAGTAGTTTCTTCTATGGAACACTAAGTAGTGTCTTAGGTGGAACACTAAGTAGTTCCTTCCATGGAACACAAAAGAGTTCCTTCCATGGAACATTAGCTAGATCTTTCCAGGAAACAATAGATAGTTCCTTCCATGGAACACTATCTAGTTTCACCTATGGACCACTAAGTAGATTCTTCCATGGAGCACTAAGTAGTTTCTTCTATGGACCACTGGACAGTTTCTTCATTGGACCAGTAGCTTTTTACTGCCATGGAACACTAAGTAGTTTGTTTCCATGGAACACTCAGTAGTTTTTTTTATGGATCACTAGCTGGAACCTCCCTTGGAACACTAGTAAGTTTCTTCCACGGAACACTAAGTTGTTTCTTCCATGGAACACTAGCTAGATACTTCCATGGAACACTAGCTAGTTCATTTGATGGAACACCATATAGTTCCTACAATGGAACACTAAATAGCTTTATCCATAGAAGACTAGCTAGTTCCTTCCATGAAATACTACATAGTTCTTTTCATGGAACAGTAGCGATTTTCCTCCGCTAAACACTAAGAAGTTTCTTCCATGGAACACTAAGTAGTTCTTTCGATGGAACACTAAGTAGTTCCTTCCATGGAACACTAAGTAGTTCCTTCCATGAAACACTATCTACTTCCTTCCATGGAACACTAAGTAGTTCCTTCCATGAAACACTAAGTATTTCTTTCCATGGAACACTATCTAGTTTCTTTCATGGGTCACTAGCTAGTTCCTTCCATAAAACACTAAGTATTTTCTTCCATGGAACACTAAGTAGATTCTTCCATGGAAAACTAATTAGTTCCTTAAATGGAACTCTATGTAGTTCCTTCCATGTAACACTAAGTAGTTCCTCCCACGGCTAACTAGATGGTTCCTTCCATGAAAAACTAACTGGTTTCTTTTATAAAAAACTAGCTGTTTCCTTTCACGGAACACTAAGTACTTCCTTCCATGAAACACTAAATTGTTCTTTCCATAGAACACTAGCTAGTTCCCTCCATGGATCACAAGCTAGTTCCTTTCATGGAACACTAGCTACTTTATTCCATGGAACACTAGCTAGCTTCTTCCATGGAACACAAGCTAGTTTCTTCCATGGAACACAAGCTAGTTTCTTCATGAAATACTAACTAGTTCCTTCCATGGAACACAAAGTAGTCGCTTCCATGGAACATTAAGGAGTTCCATCCATGGAACACTAAGTAGTTCTTCCATAGAACACTAGCTTGTTTTATCCATGGAAGACTAAGCAGTTTCTTCCATGGAACATTAGCTAGTTCCTTCCATTGAACAATAGCTAGTTCCTTCCATGGAACACTAAGTAATTTCTTACATGGAACAGTAAGTGGTTTCTTCCATGGAATTCTAGCTAGTTCCTTCTATAGAACCTAAGTAATTCCTTTCATGGAACACTAAATAGTTTCTTCCATGGAACACAAGCTAGTTTATTGCATGGAACACAAGTTAGTTCATTTCATGGGACACTAAGTCTTTCCTTACATGGAACACAAGTTACTTTTTCATGGAACACTAGCTAGTTTCCTCCTTGGAACACTAAGTATTTTATCTGTGGAACACAACATAGTCTTTTCTATGAAACACCAGCTGGTTGCTTCCATGGAACACTAGCTAGTTTTTTCCATGGAACACTAGCTACTTTCTTCAATGGAACACAAGATAGTTCCTTCCATGAGACACTAAGTAGTTCCTTCCATGGACCATTAGCTACTTCCTTCCATGGAACACTACCTAGTTTTTTTCATGGAACTCTAGCTAGGTCCTTCCATGAAACACTAGCAAGTTCCTTCCATGGACCACTAAAGAACTCCTTCCATGGAACACTAGCTACTTCCTTCCTTAAAATAGTAAGTAGTTTCTTCCATGGAACACTAAGTAATTCCCTCCCTGGAACACTAAGTAGGTCCCTCCATGGAATACTAGCTATTTTTATCTATGGAACACTAGCTAGTTCCTTCTATGTAAAACTAAGTAGTTTCTTCCATGTAACACAGTAGTTCTCTCCATGTTCCATGGAAGAACCTAGCTAGTGTTTCATGAAAGAAACTAGTTAGTATTCCATGGAAAAAAATACTCAGTGTTCCATGGAAAGACCTAGCTAGTGGTCCATGGAAGAAACTACTTTGTGTACTTTGGAAGAAACTAGCTAGTGTTCTCTGGAAAACACTAGCTAGTGTTCTATGGAAGGAATTAACTAGTGTTTCATGGAAGAAACTACTAAGTAATCCATGGAAGAAAAATTTAATGTCCCATGGAAGGACCTAACTAGAGTTCCATGGAAGCAGGTATGTAGTGTTTCATGGAAGGAACTACTTAGTGTTCCATGGAAGTAACTACTCAGTATTCCATGAGGGAAACTACCTAGAGTTCCATGAAGGAACTACTTAGTCTTGAACGGAAGGGACTACCTAGTGTTCCATGGAAGAACTAGCTAGTGTTCCAGGAAAGAAAATACTTGGTGTTCTATGGAAGGGACTGGCTAGCATTTTATAGAAGGAGGCAGCTAGTGTTCAAAGGAAGGAACTAGGTAGTGTTCCACGGAAGGACGTAGCTAGTGTTCCATTTAAGTAAATAACTAGTGTTCCATGGAAAGAAGTAGCTAGTGTTCCATGGAAAAACCTAGCTAGTGTTCTAAGGAAAAAAATACTTCGTGTTCCATGGACGGATGTACTTAGTGCTCCATGAAAGAAACTACATAGTGTCCCAGGGAAGGAACCATCTAGTGTTTCATGGAAGGAAATAACTAGCCTTCCATGGAAGAAACTACTTATTATTTTTTTTAAAAAAACTACTTAGTGTTCCATGGAAAGAAACAGCAGGTGTCTATATAAGGAACTCGATAGTGGTCCATGGAAGGAACCAGCCAGATTTCAATGGAAGAAACTACATAGTGTTTCATAAAGGTACTAGCTAGTGTTCCATTGAAGGAACTGGCTAGTGTTTTGTGGAAGAAACTAGCTAGTGATTCATGGAACAAATTAGTTACTGTTCCATGGATGAAACTAGTTTATGTTCCATGGAAGGAACTGGCTAGTGTTCCATGGAAAGGACTAGTTGTTGTTCCACAAAAATACTGAGCTAGTGTTCCATGGAAATAACTAGCTAGTGTTCCATGGAAAGACCTAGCTAGTGTTCCATGAAAGGGAATACTTAGTGTTCCATGGAAATAAGTAGCTAGTGTTCCATGGAAGAAAATACTTAGTGGTTTTTGAAAGGAACTTCTTAGTGTTCCATGGAACAAATTAGCTTGTGTTCATTGGAAGAAAATAGCTAGTGTCCAATTCAAGATACTACTTAGTGTTCCAAGGAAGAAACTAATTAGTGGTCCATGAAAAGCACTAGCTAGTGTTACATGGAATGAACTTCTTAGTGTTCCATGGAAGGAAATACTTAGTGTTTCATGAAAGTAATTAGGTAATGTTCCATGGAAAAAAACTAGCTAGTGGTTGTTGGAAGGAACTACTTGGTGTTCCATTGAAGGAACTATCTACTGTTTAATTGAAGGATCTACTTAGTGTTCTATGAAAGAAACAAAGTAGTGTTCCACTGAAGGAACTACTTTGTGTTTCATGGAAGGACTTAACTAGTGTTCCATGGAAAGAACTACGTAGTGTTTTATGTAAGGAACCATGTAGTGTTCCATGGAAGAAACCACTTAGTGTTCCATGGAAGGAACTACCCTGTGTTACGTGGAAGTAACTACTTAGTGTTCCATGGAAGGAACTGTCTGGTTTTCCATAGAAGAAAGTACTTAGTGGTCTATAGAAGGAACTACTGAGTGTTCCATGGAAGGAACTAGCTAGTGTTCCATGGGAGTAATCAGCTAGTGTTCCATGGAAGAAAAAATCTAGTGTTCCATGGAAGAAACTATTGAATGTTCCATGAAAGGAGTCAGCTAGTGTTCCATGGAGGAACTAGCTAGTATTCCATGGAAGGAACCAGCTAGTATCCCATGGAAGGAACTAGCTAGGGTCACATGAATGATACTAGCTAGTGTGTCATGGTAGGAACTAGCTATTGTCCCATGGAAGGAACTATCTAGTGTCCCATGGAAGAAACTACCTAGTGTTTCATGGAAGGAATTACCTAGTGTCCCATGGTAGAAACTAGCTATTGTCCCATGGAAGGAACTAGCTATTGAACCATGGAAGGAACTAGCTAGGGTGCCATGGAAGGAACCAGTTAGTTTCCTATGGTTGGAACTAGCTAGTGTTTCATGGAAGAAAATGCTTAGTGTTCAATGGAAAGACTTAGCTATTTCTTTGTGGAAGGAACTGGCTAGTTTTTCATGGAAGAAACTACTTACTGTTCCATGGAAGGATCTACTTTTTGTACCAAGAAAGGAAATAGCTAGTGCTTCATGGATGAAACCCGCTAGAGTTGCATGGAATAAACTAGTTAGTGTTCAATGGAAGGAAATAGCGAGTGTTCTAGGGAAAAAACTACTTAGTGTTCCATGGAAGAAACTTTTTGTGTACTATGGAAAGATCTACTTAATGTTCCATCCAAGGAACTAACTAACTAGTGTTTCTTGGACGGAACTAATTAGTGTTCCTTGTAAGAAACTACATCGTGTTCCATGAAGAAATTAGTTAGTGTTCCATGGAAGGAACTAGCTTGTGATCCATGAAATGAACTAGCTAGTGTTCCATGGAAGTATCTAGCTAGTGTTTCATGGAAGAAACAACTTAGTGTTCCATGTAAGAAACTTACTAGTGTTCCAAGGGAGGATCCAGCTAGTGATCCATAAAGAAAACTACTGAATGTTCCATGGAAACAAACTACTTAGTGTTCCTTGGCAGTAAAAATTACTGCTTCAATGAAGAAACTGTCTAGAGGTCCATAGAAGAAACCACTTAGTGCTCCATGGAAGAATCTGCTTAATGGTCCATAGATCGAACTAGCTAGTGTTTCATGGAAGGATCTAGCTAATGCTCCATGGAAGGAACTTTTTAGTGTTTCAAGGAAAAAACTAGTTAGTGTTCCATGGAAGGAACAAGCTAGTGTTCCATAGAAGGAACTAGCTAGTGTTTCATGGAAGGAGCTAGTTAGTGTTCCTTGGTAGGAAATAGCCAGTGTTACATGGAAAAAACAATCTAGTGTTCCATGGAAGTATCTAGCTGGTGTTCCATGAAAGTAACTAGCTAGATTTCCATGGAAGAATCTACTTAGGGTTTCATGGAAGCAACTACTTAATGTTCCATGGAAGGAACAAGCTAGTGGTCAAGTAAAGGAACTAGTTAGTGTTCCAGGGAAGGAACTAGCTAGTATTCCATGGAAGGAACTAGCTAGTGAATGATGGAGGAAACTATCTAATTTTCCAATGGAAGGAACTAGCTAGTGTTCCTTGGAAGAAACTAGCTAGTGTTCCAGGGAAGAAACTACTTATTATTCCATGGAAGTAACTAGTTAGTGTTCCATTGTAGGAACTATTAGTGTTTCATGCGTGGAACTAGCTAGTGTTCAATGGATGGAAGTACTTAGTGTTCCATCTAAGACACTACTAAGTGTTCCATGGAAGATTCTACCTAGTGTTCCATGGAAGAAACTAGCTAGTGTACCATGGAAAGGACTACTTAGTGTTCAATGGAAAAAACTACTTAGTGTTGAAGAAAAAGTACTTTAGGATCAGAAAAAATGGCGGCGAAGTGAATGGAGCGACCCAGACCATCTCCCAAGACCAAACTGGATTTACAACGAAAATAAAGGCAAACCGTCAGGAAAGGGCAGCCGAAAGACATCTTGGAGGACCACTTAACCAGAAACACCCACTCAGTCCTGGTAGGCTTGCGAGGACGGGAGAGGGGACCGAGAGCCCAGAGTCCACAGCGGCCTTGGCAGGGGCCAGGGAACTGGGCGGGGAGTTAATCCTACCATCTCCCTTCCCACCGTGCACGGCCCTGGGAACTCTGTAGCCGGCTAAACTCTCCGCTGAAGCCGCACAGACTCGTGGCCCCCAGGGAACATGGCGAGACCTGGGAACTCAGCGGGAATTTAATTCTACCGTTTCCCTTCCCACCGTGCTCGGCCCTGGAAACTCTGTAGCCGGCTCAACTCTCCGCTGAAGCGTCACAGACTCGCGGCCCCCAGGGAACTCAGCTGGACCAGGGAACTCGGTGGGACCAGGGAACTAGGCGGGACCAGGGAACTCAGCAGGATATTATTCCCACCACCTCCCTTGCCACCCTGCATGGGCCCTGGTAACTCTGTAGCCTTCTAAGCTCTCGGCTGGAGCCACAGAGACTCACGGAGAACAGGGGACTTGGCGGGATTAAAGTGGGTCCTCCCTGGTGCATCCAAACCCAGGAGAGGGAGCCACAAACAGCAGAACACCAACACCCACTAGGAAACCTTGGCAGACTCCAAAGCCCACTGTGATAACGAAAATGGTGAGAAACAGAAACAAAAGCCAAATGAAAGATCAAGAGACCTCTACAGAAGATGAAATAAATGAGGTGCAGTTAAGCAAGTTCACAGAACTAGAATTTAGAGCCATGATGTTGCGGAAGCTCAACAGCATGTGTAAGGACATGAGGAACATGAGTAAAGATATAGAAATGTTGAAAATAAACCATCTGGAAATGAAAAACCAACAGGAAGAAATGAAGAATGACATATCAGAAATGAAAAACACACTGGAAGGTCTAAAAAGCAGAGTAGGGGAAGCTGAGGACAGGATCAGTGAATTAGAAGACAGGCTAGAAGAAATCAACCAATCAGAAAACCAAAAGGAAAAAAAGATTTAAAAACAAGAAGAGAGCTTAAGAGAATTGTGGGACAACTGGAAACGTAATAATATTCGTATCATAGGAGTCCCTGAAGAAGAAGAAAGTAAGCGAGGGCTAGAGAATATATTCAAAGAAATAGTGACAGAAAACTTCGCTAATTTGATGAAGGAAGAAGGCATTCAAGTTCAAGAAGCTCAGAGAGCCCCAAGTAAGAAGAACCCAAACAGGCCCACACCAAGACACATAGTAATCAAACTGCCAAAAATTCAAGACAAAGAGAGAATCCTAAAAGCAGCAAGAGATAAGCAACAGGTTACCTACAAAGGACCCCCATAAGGCTCTCAGCTGACTTTTCACAAGAAACATTACAGGCTCGAAGGGACTGGCATGAAGTAATCAAGGTCATGAAAAACAAGGATCTGAATCCAAGACTACTCTACCCAGCAAGGCTATCATTCAAAATAGAAGATAAAATAAAGTGCTTCCCAGACAAAAAAAGGCTAAGGGAATACATTAGCACCAAACCAGCACTGCAAGAAATGTTAAAAGGACTGCTGTAATTACCAGGAGAAATGGGAAGGAAAATAGAACCACACTAAATAAAAATGGCAATAAATAAGTACATATCAATAACCACCTTAAATGTAAATGGACTGAATGCTCCCATAAAAAGACACAGAGTAGCTGATTGGATAAGAAAGCAAGACTCGTCTATATGCTGTTTACAAGAGACCCACCTCACAATAAAAGACTCACATAGATTGAAAGTGAAGGGATGGAAAAAATCTTTCAAGCAAATAGAAAAGAAAAAAAAGCTGGGGTAGCAATACTTATATCTGATAAAAAAGACTTCAGATTGAAGGCCATAACTAGAGACAAAGAAGCCCAATACATAATACTGAAAGGATCTATCCAACAGGAAGATATAACCTTGATAAACATATATGCACCCAATATAGGAGCACCAAAATATATTAAAAAACTATTGGAGGACTTCAAAGGAGAAATCGATAGCAATACAATCATAACAGGGGACTTCAACACCCCGCTCACATCACTGGATAGATCCTCTAGAAAAAAAATTAGCAAGGAAACAGAGACTCTAAATGAAGCACTAGACCAAATAGATTTAATAGATATCTACAGAGAACTACACCCCAAAACTACAGAATTCACATTCTTCTCAAGTGCACATGGAACATTCTCAAAGATAGACCACATGTTAGGGCACAAACTAAGTCTCTACAAGTTCAAGAAGATTGAAATTATAACAAGCATCTTCTCAGACCACAATGGTATGAAACTAGAAATCAATTGCAAGAAGAACATACAAAGACATTTTAACACATGGAAGCTAAATAGAATGTTATTAAACAATGAATGGGTCACCGAGGAAATCAAGGAAGAAATCAAAAACTTCCTGGAAGCCAATGAAAATGAGGACACAACAATACAAAATCTATGGGATGCAGCAAAAGCAGTTCTGAGAGGGAAGTTCATAGCACTACAGGCCTACCTCAAAAAAGAAGAAAAATCTCTAATAGACTACCTAACCTCACAACTTAAAGAACTAGAGAGTAAACAAAAAGAAAACCCCAAAGCAAGTAGAAGAAAGGAAATAGTAAGGATCAGAGCAGAAATAAACGACATAGAGACCAAAAAAACAATCCAGAGGATCAATAAAACAAAGAGCTCGTTTTTCGAAAAGATAAACAAGATTGATGGACCCTTAGCTAGACTCACCAAGAAACAAAGAGAGAGAACCCAAATACACAAAATCAGAAATGAAACGGGAAAGATAACAACTGACCCCACAGAAATACAAAAGATCGTTAACAACTACTATGAAAAATTATACGGCAACAAATTCGAAAATCTAAGCAAAATGGACAAATTTCTAGAAACACATAGTCTCCCAAAACTGGATCAGATAGAGATTGAAAACTTGAACAGACCAATAACAACAGAAGAAACTGAACTACACCCCACCTCTTCAAGACTCTTCCAGCAAACAAAAGCCCAGGCCCGGATGGCTTCACGGGGGAGTTTGATCAAACATTCAAAGAAGAACTAATACCCATTCTCCTCAAACTATTTCAAAAAATTCAAGAAGAAGGAAGACTTCCAAACTCGTTTTATGAAGACAGCATAATTCTAATTCCAAAACCAGAAAAAGAAAAACCACAGGCCAATATCCCTGATGAACATAGATGCCAAAATCCTGAACAAAATACTAGCAAATCGAATCCAGCAATACACCAGAAAAATTATCCACCATGACCAGGTGGGATTCATCCCAGGGATGCAAGGCTGGTACAATATTCGCAAATCCATAAATGTGATACACCACATAAATAAATTGAAGAATAAAAACCACATGATCATATCAATCGATACTGAAAAAGCCTTTGACAAAATCCAGCATCCATTTCTGAGAAAAACGCTCAGGAGTGTGGGAATTGAGGGATCATACCTAGACACAATAAAGGCCATATATGAAAGACCTACAGCCAACATCATACTCAATGGGCAAAAACTAAAAGCATTTCCCTTAAGAACAGGAACAATGCAAGGATGCCCACTTTCGCCACTCCTATTTAACATAGTACTGGAAGTCTTAGCCACAGCAATCAGACATGAAGAAAAAATAAAAGGGATCCAAATTGGAAAGGAGGAAGTGAAATTGTCATTATTTGCAGATGACATGATACTGTACATAGAAAACCCCAAGGACTCCACCAAAAGCTTACTAGACTTAATAAATGAATTTGGCAAAGCAGCAGGATACAAAATTAACGTCAAGAAATCGAGGGCATTCTTAAACACCAATGATGAACTCACAGAAAGAGAAACTAAGCAAACAATCCCATTTACCATTGCGGCAAAAAAATTAAGATACCTAGGAATAAACTTAACCAAAGTAATAAAGGACCTACTCGCAAAAAACTACAGGTCTTTGAAAAAAGAAATAGAGCGAGATGTAAATAGTGGAAGCACATACCCTGTTCATGGATTGGGAGACTTAACATCATTAAAATGTCCATATTACCCAAAGCATGGAAGATCTACTTAGTGTTTTATGGCAGACACTAGTTAGTGTTCCATAGAACGAATTAGCTAGTGTTCCATGGAAAGAAACAGCTAGTGTTCTAGGGAAGGAACTATCAAGATTTTCAAGGACGGAACTAGCTAGTGGTCCATGGAAGGAACTAGCTAGTGTTCCATGGAAAGAACTAGCTGGTGGTCCATAGAAAATACTACTTAATGTTCCATGGAAGGAACTACTTAGTTCCCATGGAAGGATCTAGCTAGTGTTTCATGCAAGGAATTGACTAGTGTTTTATGGAAGAAACTACCTAGTTTTCCATGGTAGAAACTAGCTAGTGTTCCTTAGAAGGAACTACTTAGTGTTCCCAGGAAGAAATTTCTTAGTGTTCCAAGAAAGGAACTAGCTAGTGTTCCATGTAAGGGACTAGCTAGTGTACCATGGAAGGAACTAGCTAGTGTTCCATGGAAGGAACTAGCTAGTGATTCATGGAAAGAACTAGCTGGTGTTCCCTGGAAGGAAGGAGCTAGTGTTCCAGTGAAGAAAATACTTAGTTTTTCAAGAAAGAATTACTTAGTGTTCCAGGAAAGAAACTAGCTAATACTCCATGGAAGGAACCAGCTAGTGTTTCTTGGAAAGAAAAAGTTAATGTCCCATGGAAAAAACTAATTAGTGTTCCATAGAAGGAACTTATTAGTGTAACATGGAAGGAAATAGCTAATGTTACATAAAAGAAACTACTTAATATTGCATGAAAAAAACCACTTAGTGTTCCATGGAAGGAACTAGGTAGTGTTCCATGGAAGGACCTAGCTAGTGTTTCACGGAAGGAGCTAGTTAGTGTTCCATGGTAGAAAAAAGTAGTGTTCCACGGAAGGACTAGCTAGTGTACCATGGAAATATCTAGCTAGTGTTCCATTCAAGAAACTACTTAGTATTCCATGGAATGAACTAGCTAGTGTACCATGGAAGAAACTACTTTGTTTTCCATGGATGGAAGTAGTTAATGTTCCATGGAAGAAACTACTTAGTGTTCAATAAAAGGATCTAGATAATATTTCATAAAAGGTATTACTTACTGTTCCATGGAGGGAAATAGCTAGAGTCCAATGGAAGAAACTAGCTCGTGTTCCTTGGAAGAGAGTAGTTAGTTTTATATGGAAAGAACTACTTAGTGTTCCATGGAAGGAAGTAGCTAGTGTTCCATGGAAGGAACTAGCTAGTGTTCCATGGAAGGGAATACTAATTGTTCAATGGAAGGAACTACTTAGTGTTCCATGAAAGGATCTTGGTAGTGTTTCATGTATGGAAATAGCTAGTGTTCCATGGAAGGAACTTGTTAGTGTTTCATGGAAGAAACTAGTTAGTGTTCCATGCAAGGATCTAAATAGTGTTTCATGGAAGAAACTAGCTAGTTTTTTTATGAAAGAAACTACTTATGGTTTCATGGGTGTAACTACTTAATTTCCCATGAAAGGAACTAGCTATTGTACGTATCTAGCTAGTTATACATGGAAGGAACTACTTATTGTTCATTGAAGAAACTACATAGAAATAGCTAGTGTTCTTGGGACAAACTGCTTAGCGTTCCACGGAAGGATCTAGCTAGTTTTCCATGGATGGAACTACTTAGTTTTCCATCGATGGAACTACGTAGTGTTTCATGGAAGTAACTAGCTAGTGTTCAATAGGAGGAACTAACAAGTGTTCCAGGGAAGGAACTACTTAGTGTTCCAGAGAAGAAAGTAGTTAGTATTCCGGGGGAAAAACTAGCTCGTGTTTCAGAAAAGGAACTAGCTAGTGTTCCATGGAAGGAACAATCTAGTGTTTCATGCAAAGAACTAGCTGGCGTTTTATAGAAGCAAAAAGCTAGTGTTCCAGGGAAGAAACTACTTAATTTTCCATGGTGGAACTACTTAGTGTTCCATGGAAGGAACTACTTAGAGTGCCATGGAAGGAAGTAGCTAATGATTCATGGAATAAACTAGTTATGTTTCATGGAAGAAATTAGCTAGTGTTCCAAGAAAGGAACTATCTAGTGTTTGATGGAATTAACTAGCTGGTGTTCAATAGAAGTATCTAGCTACTGTTCCATGGTATAAACTACTTAGTGTTCCATGGAACGAACTACTTAGTGTTCCATGGAAGGTAGTAGCTAGTGTAATATGGAAGGAACAAGTTAGTGTTCCATGGATAAAATCACTTAGTATTCCATGGAAGAATCTACTTTGTGTACCACGGAAGGAACTAGCTACTGTTCTATATTAAAAAAAAAATCTACTTAGATTTGCATGAAAAAAACTACTGAGAGTTCTATGGAAAAAAGTTACCTAGTGTTTCTTGGAAGGAACTAGGTAGTATTCCATGGATGGAACTAACTACTGTTTCTTGGAAGAAACTACTTAGTGTTTCATGGAAAGAACTACTTAGTTTTCCATGCAAGGAACTAGCTAAAGTTCCACGGAAGTAACTAGATAGTGTTCCAGTGAAGGAACTAGTTAGAACTAGGTAGTGTTCCATATAAGAAACTACTCAGTGGTCCATGGAAGGAACTAGCTAGTGTTCCATATAAGGAACTACTCAGTGTTCTATGGAAGGAACTAGCTAGTGTTTCATGAAAGAAACTAGCTAGTGTACCATTGATGGAACTACTTAGTGTTCCATGGAAGAAACTACTTAGTCTTCCATAGAAGGAACTACTTAGTCTTCCGTGGAAGGAAGTAGTAGTGTTCCATGGAAAGAAATACTTAGTTTTTCATGGAAGAAACTACTTAGTATACCATGCGTGGAACTAGCTAGTTTCATGGAAGGAATTACGTAGTGTTCCATGGAAGGAACTACTTAATGTTCCATAGAAGGAACTCGCTAGTGTTCTTTGGAAAAAAATACATAGTGTTCCATGGAAGGAACTACTTACAGTTCTATGGAAAAAATTAGCTAGTGTTCCATGGAAGGAACTAGCTAGTGATACATTGATGGAACCTGCTAGTGTTCCATGGAAGAAGCTACTTAGTGTTTCGTGGAAAGAACTTGTAAGTTTTCCATGGAAGGTACTAGCTAGAGTTCCAAGAAAGTAGGTAGCTAGTGTTCGATAGAAGCAATTAGCTGGAACTAGCTAGTGTTCCATGTAAGGAACTTTTCAGTGTTCCATGGAAGGCACTACTTAATGTTCTATGGCAAAGATTACTTAGTGTTCCATGGAAGGATCTAGCTTACTTTCATGGAAGGAACTACTTACTGTTTCATGGAGGGAACTAGCTAGTGTACTATAAAAAGAACTAGCTAGTGTTCCATGAAGGGGACTGCTTAACTTTCAGTGGAAAAAAACTAATTAGTGCTTTATGAAAAAAACTAGCTAATGTTCCATGGAAGAAACTAGCTAGTGTTTCATGGAATGAACTAGTTAGTGTTCCATGTAAGAAAGTAGTTAGTGTTCCCTGGAAGGAACTAGCTAGTGTTCCATGGAAGATACTAACGAGTGTTCCAGGGAAGGAACTAGTTGGTACTCCATGTAGGAACTAGCTAGTGATCCATGAAATAAACAATCTAGTGTTCCTTGGAAGGAACTACTTATATGGAAAAAAATTAGCTAGTTATCCATGGAAGGAACTAGCTAGTGAATCATGGCAGAAATTATCTAGTGTTCCATGGAAGGAACTAGCTAGTGTTCCATGGAAGGAATTATCTGGTGTTAAAAAGGAAGGTACTGCCTACTGTTCCAAGGAAAAAACTATTTTGTGTTCCATGGAAGGAACTAGATAATGTTCCATGGAAGGAAGTAGAAAGTGTTCCAGAGAAGAAACTACTTATTGTTTTTTGGAAGGAACTACTTAGAGTTCTATGGAAGGAACTACTCAGTGTTCCATGCGTGGAACTAGCTAGTGTTTCACAAAAGTTATTACTTAGTGTTTCATGGAAGAAACTACTAAATGTTCCATGGAAGGAACTAGCTAGTGTTCCATGGAAGGAACTATCTACTGTTTTATGGAAAGAACTAGCTTGCATTCCATGGAAGGAACAAGCTAGTGTTCCAGAGAAGAAACTACTTAGTGTTCCATGGAGGATCTATTTAGTGTTACGTGGAAGGAACTACTTAATGTTCCATGGAATAAAGTAGCTAGTGTTTCATAGAATGAACTAGCTAGTGTTCTAATGCAGAAATTAGCTAGTGTTCCAAGGAAAGAACTATCTAGTGTTTCATGGAAAGAACTAGCTGGTATTCAATAGAAGAAACTAGCTGCTGTTCCACGGTATAATCTACTTAGTGTTCCATGAAAGGAACTACTTAGTGATTCATGGAAGGAACTATTTAGTGTTCCATAGAAGGTAATACTTTGAGTTCCATGGAAGGTTCTAGATAGTGTACCAGGGAAGGAACAAGTTAGTGTACCATGGATAAAATTACTTAGTATTCCATAAAAGAAACTACTTTTTGTACCATGGAAGGAATTAGCTAGTTTCCATTAAAAAACAAAACAAAAACTACTTAGTTTAGCATGAAATAAACTACTTAGAGTTCTATGGAAAAAGTTAGCTAGTGTTCCATGGAAGGAACTAGGTAGTGTTTCATGGATGGAACTAGCTAATGTCTCTTGGAAGAAGCTACTTAGTGTTACATGGAAAGAACTACTTAGTTTTCCATGGAAGGAACTAGCTAGAGTTCCATGGAAGTAACTATCTAGTGTTATGTGGAAGGAAATACTCAGTGGCCCATGAAAGGAACTAGATAGTGTTTCATTGAAGGAACTAGCTAGGGTTTCATGGAAAAAATTACTTAGTGTTCCTTGAAAAAAACAAGAAACTGTTCCATGGAGAAACTACTTAGTTTTACACGCAAGGAACTACTTATTGATCCATCAAGAAACTGCTTAGTGTTCCATGGAAGGAACTAGCTAGTGTTCCATGGAAGAAACTAGCTAGTGTACCATTGATGGAACTATTTAGTGTTCCATGGAAGCAACTACTTGTTCTTCCATGGAAGGAAGTAGTAGTGTTCCATGGAAATAACTACTTAGTTTTCCATGGAAGGAACTAGCTAGTGATTCATTGATGAAACTAACTAGTGTTCCATGGAAGAAGCTACTTAGTGTTTCATGGAAAGACCTTGTACTTTTTCCATGGAAGGAACTAGCTAGAAATCCACGGAAGTAAGTAGCTAGTGTTCCATGGAAGCAAGTAGCTAGTGTTCCATGTGAGGAACTACTCAGTGTATCATGGAAGGAACTACTTGCTGTTACATAGAAGGAACTAGCTAATGTTTCATAAATTGAACTAGCTAGTGTTCCATGGAAGGGACTGCTTAGTGTTTAGGGAAAAAAACAATTAGTGGTCCATGAAAAGAACTGGCTAGTGTTCCATGGAAGAACTAGCTGGTGTTTCATTGAATGAAGTAGTTAGTGTTCCAAAGAAGAAAGTAGTTAGTGTTTCCTGGAAAAAACTATCCAGTGCTTCATGGAAGGAATTACTTAGTGTTCCATGAAAGGACTACTAGTGTTCCATGGAAGAAACTACGTATTGTTTTATGGAAGGAACTTCTTAGTATTTCATGGAAGGAACTACTTAGTGTTCCATGGAAGGAACCTGCTAGTGTTCCATTGAATAAACTAGCTAGTGTTCCACGCAAGAAACTATTTAGTGTTCCATAGAAGAAAATAGTTAGTGTTCCATGGAATAAACTAGCTAGTGTTTCATTGAAGAAACTAGCTAGTGTTCCATGCAAGAAACTAGTTAGTGTCCCATAGAAGAAAATAGTTAGTATTCCATGGAATAAACTAGCTAGTATTCCATTGAAGAACTAACTGGTGTTTCAGAAAAGAAACTACTTATTGTTTCAGAGAAGAAACTACTTATTTTTCCATGGAAAAAAACACTAGTGTTCCATGGAAGGAATTAGCTAGTGTTCCATAGAAGGAACTTTCTTGTGTTCCAGGGAACAAAATACTTAGTGTTCCAAAGTAGGAACTAGTTAGTGTTCTAGGAAAGGAGCCAGCTAGTGTTTCAGGGAAGGAACTAGCTAGAGTGCCATGAAAGAAATTACTTAGTGTTGCATGGAAGAAAATATTTAGTTTTCCATGGAAAAACTAGCTACTGTTCCATCGAAGGAACTAAATATTGTTCCAAGGAAAAACCTACTTAGTGTTCCATGGAAGGAACTAGGTAGAACTAGCTAGTGTTCCATGGAAGGAACTACTTGGTGTTCCTTAAAAAAATATAGCTTGTGTTCCATTAAAGGAACTACTTAGTGATTCATGAATGGAACGACTTAGTGTTCCATCGAAGAAAGTAACTAGTGTTCCATGGAAGGGACTACTTAGTGTTCAATGGAAGGAACTACTTAGTGTTCCATGAAAGGACTACTAGTGTTCCATGGAAGAAACTACGTATTATTTTATAGAAGGAACTTCTTAGTATTTCATGGAAGGAACTACTTAGTGTTCCATGGAAGGAACTAGCTAGTGTTCCTTGGAAGGAACTACTTAATATTCCATGGACAAAAAAACTAGTGTTCCATGGACGAACTACCTAGAGTTTCATGGATGGAACTACTTTGTGTTACATGGAAGAGACGACTTAGTGTTCCAAGGAAGGAACTAGATAGTGTTCTATGGATAGAACTAGATAGTGTTCCATGGGAGGAACTAGTTATTGTTCCAGGAAGGAACTAATTACTGCTCCATGAAAGGAACTAATTAGTGTTCCATGTAGAAACTATCTAGTGTAACATGTGAAGAACTAGCTTGTGTTCCATGGAAGAATCTAGCTAGTGTTTTATGGAAAAATGTAGCTAGTGTTCCATGGAGAGAACTAACTAGTGTTCTATGGGAAGAACTAACTTGTGTTCCATGGACGGAACTAGCTAGTGTTTTATGGAAGGAACTACTTAGTGTTTCATGGAAGGAACTAGTTGGTGTTCCATGGAAGGAAACAGCTAGTGTTTCATGGAAGAAACCAGATATTTTTTTTATGGAAGAAACCAACTCGTGTGCCACAGAAGGAACTACTTAGTGTTTCATGGAAAGTACTACTTAGTGTTTCATTTAAGGAACTATTAGTGTTCCATGGAAGAAACTAGTTAGTGTTCCATGGAAGAAAATACTTAGTTTTCCATGGACAGAATTAGCTAGTGATCCATAAAAAGAACTAGATAGTGTTCCATGGAATGAACTACTTGGTGTTCCATGGAAGGAACGACTTAGTGTTCAATGGAGGGAACTAGCTAGTCTTCCATGGAAGGAACTAGTTAGTTTTTTATGAAAAAAATGCTTAGGATTACATTGAAGTAACTACTTAATAACCCATGGAAGGAACTAGCTAGTGTTTTAAAAAAGGAACTAGTTAGTGTTTCAGGGAATAAACTAATTCGTGTTCCAGAGAAGAAAATTGCTAGTGTTCCAGGGAGCGAACTACATTGTGTTACATAAAAGATACTTGCTAGTATTCCATTGAATGAGCTAGCTCATGATTCATGAAAGTAACTATCTAGTGTTCCATTAAAAAATACTAGCCCGTTTTTCATGGAAGGAACTAGCTAATGTTCCAGGGAAGAAACTACTTAATGTTCCATGAAAAAAACTAGTTAATGTACCATGGAAGGAACTAGCTAGTGTTCCATGGAAGGAACAAGTTATTGTTCCATGGAAATAACTAATTAGTGTTCCATGGAAGCAAGTAGCTGGTGTTCCTTGGTTGGAAATTCTTAGTGTTTTATGGAAGAAAATACTTAGTGGTCCATGGAATAAAGTTGCTAGTGTTCCGTGGAAAAAAATACATAGTGTTCTATGGAAGAAACTACTTTGTGTTCCATGGAAGCAACTAGCTAAAATTCCATTGAAGGAACTAACTAGTGTTTTATTTATTTATTTATTTATTTATTTATTTATTTATTTATTTATTTATTTAATATTTTTATTTTTTTATTGATTAATTTTTGTTACAAATGATTCTCCTTTTTTTCCCACTGATTACCCCCTCCCCCTTCCCTCCCTGCCCATTCCCCTGATTGTTGTCCATGTCCACTGTTCATGCCTACATGCATTTAAGTTCTGTTGTTCATCCCTCTCTCAGCTCCCCACTCCTTAGGGGATTGTCCTCAAACTGTTATGTTCATTATATTCCAGAAATCAGTGAGATCATATGAAATTCGTCTTTCTCTGCTTGGCTTGTTTCACTTAGGATGATACTTTCCAGGTCCCTCCATGTAGTCTCAAAGGATAAGAGATCTTTCTTTCTTACCGCTGCGTAGTACTCCATTGTGTATATGTACCACAGCTTTTAAATCCATTCGTCTACTGATGGGCACTTGGGCTGTTTCCAGATCTTAGCGATTGTAAATAGTGCTGCTACAAAGATGGGGGTACATATATTCTTTCTGATTGGTGTTTCAGGCTTCTTAGGGTATATTCCTAGAAGTGGGATCACTGGGTCAAATGGGAGTTCAATTTTTAATTTTTTGAGGTGACACCATATTGTTTTCCATAGTGGCTGCACCAGTCTGCATTCCCACCAACAGTGTACTAGAGTCCCCCTTTCTCCACACCCTCGCCAACACTTGTTGCTTGATGATTTGTTGATGGCGGCCATTCTGACAGGTGTGAGGTGATACCTCATTGTTGTTTTGATTTGCATCTCTCTGATGATTAGTGATGATGAACATTTCTTCATATGTCTCTTAGCCATTTGTATGTCCTGTTTGGAGAGGTGTCTATTTAGTTCCTCTGCCCATTTTTTAATTGGATTCTTTGTCTTCCTTTTGTGGAGTTGTATGAGCACTCTATATGTATTGGAAATTAACCCCTTATCTGATATATCATTGGAAATTATGCTCTCCCATACAGTGGGTAGCCTTTCCGTTTTGATGATTGTATCTTTCGCTGTGCAGAAGCTTTTGAGTTTGATGTAGTCCCATGTGTTCATTTGCTCCTTTGTTTCTATTGCCTTAGGTGATGTGTCAGTAAAAATTCTGCTGCGTATGATGTCTGATATTTTGTTGCCCACAGTCTCCTCTAGGATTTTTATGGATTCATGAGTTACATTTAAGTCTTTTATCCATTTTGAGTTTATTTTGGTGTAGGGTGTAAGTTGATGGTCTAGTTTCATTTTTCGGCAAGTAGCTGTCCAATTTTCCCAGCACCATTTATTAAAGAGGCTGTCCTTACTCCACTGAATGCTCTTGCCACCTTTGTCAAATATTAATTGAGCATATTGTCTAGGGTCCATTTCTGGGTTCTGTATTCTGTTCCACTGTTCTATATACCTGTTCTTGTGCCAGTACCAGGCTGTTTTGATTATGGTGGCTTTGTAGTATAACCTGAAATCTGGTATTTTGATCCCTCCAACTTTGTTCTTCCTTTTCAAGATTGCTGTGGCTATTCGAGGCCTTTTTTGGTTCCATATGAACTTTTGAAGTAATTGTTCTAATTCTTTGAAGTATGCTGTTGGTATTTTGATGGGGATTGCGTTGAATCTATAGATTGCTTTGGGTAATATGGACATTTTAATGATGTTAATTCTCCCAATCCATGAACAGGGTATGTTCTTCCACTTTTTTACATCTTGCTCTATTTCTTTTTTCAAAGACCTGTAGTTTTCTGCGAATAGGTCCTTTATCTCTTTGGTTAAGTTTATTCCTAGGTATCTTAATTTTTTTGCCGCAATGGTAAATGGGATTGTTTGCTTAGTTTCTCTTTCTGTGAGTTCATCATTGGTGTATAAGAATGCCCTCGATTTCTTGACGTTAATTTTGTATCCTGCTACTTTGCCAAATTCATTTATTAAGTCTAGTAAGCTTTTGGTGGAGTCTTTGGGGTTTTCTATGTACAGTATCATGTCATCTGCAAATAATGACAATTTCACTTCCTCCTTTCCAATTTGGATCCCTTTTATTTTTTCTTCATGTCTGATTGCTGTGGCTAAGACTTCCAGTACTATGTTAAATAGGAGTGGCGAAAGTGGGCATCCTTGCCTTGTTCCTGTCTTAAGGGAAATGCTTTTAGTTTTTGCCCATTGAGTATGATGTTGGCTGTAGGTCTTTCATATATGGCCTTTATTATGTCGAGATATGATCCCTCTATTCCCACACTGCTGAGCATTTTTATCAGAAATGGATGCTGGATTTTGTCAAAGGCTTTTTCAGCATCTATTGATATGATCATGTGGTTTTTATTCTTCCATTTATTTATGTGGTGTATCACATTTATGGATTTGCGAATATTGTACCAGCCTTGCATCCCTGGGATGAATCCCACCTGGTCATGGTGGATAATTTTTCTGGTGTATTGCTGGATTCGATTTGCTAGTATTTTGTTCAGGATTTTGGCATCTATGTTCATCAGGGATATTGGCCTGTAGTTTTCTTTCTTTGTTGTGTCTTTTTCTGGTTTTGGAATTAGAGTTATGCTGGCTTCATAAAACGAGTTTGGAAGTCTTCCTTCTTCTTGAATTTTTTGAAATAGTTTGAGGAGAATGGGTATTAGTTCTTCTTTGAATGTTCGGTAAAACTCCCCTGTGAAGCCATCCGGGCCTGGGCTTTTGTTTGCTGGAAGAGTCTTGATTACATCTTCAATTTCTTCTGTTGTTATTGGTCTGTTCAAGTTTCCAATCTCTATCTGATCCAATTTTGGGAGACTATGTGTTTCTAGAAATTTGTCCATTTCGCCTAGATTTTCGAATTTGTTGCCGTATAATTTTTCATAGTAGTTGTTAACGATCTTTTGTATTTCTGTAGGGTCAGTTGTTATCTCTCCTGTTTCATTTCTGATTTTATGTATTTGGGTTCTCTCTCTTTGTTTCTTGGTGAGTCTAGCTAAGGGTCCATCAATCTTATTTATCTTTTCGAAAAACCAGCTCTTTGTTTTATTGGTCCTCTGGATTGTTTTTTTGGTCTCTATGTCGTTTATTTCTGCTCTGATCCTTACTATTTCCTTTCTTCTACTTGCTCTGGGGTTTTCTTTTTGTTTACTCTCTAGTTCTTTAAGTTGTGAGGTTAGGTAGTCTATTAGAGATTTTTCTTCTTTTTTGAGGTAGGCCTGTAGTGCTATAAACTTCCCTCTCAGAACTGCTTTTGCTGCATCCCATAGATTTTGTATTGTTGTGTCCTCATTTTCATTGGTTTCCAGGAAGTTTTTGATTTCTTCCTTGATTTCCTCGGTGACCCATTCATTGTTTAATAACATTCTATTTAGCTTCCATGTGTTAAAATGTCTTTGCATGTTCTTCTTGCAATTGATTTCTAGTTACATACCATTGTGGTCTGAGAAGATGCTTGTTATAATTTCAATCTTCTTGAACTTGTAGAGACTTAGTTTGTGCCCTAACATGTGGTCTATCTTTGAGAATGTCCCATGTGCACTTGAGAAGAATGTGAATTCTGTAGTTTTGGGGTGTAGTTCTCTGTAGATATCTATTAAATCCATTTGGTCTAGTGCTTCATTTAGAGTCTCTGTTTCCTTGTTAATTTTTTGTCTAGAGGATCTATCCAGTGATGTGAGCGGGGTGTTGAAGTCCCCTGTTATGATTGTATTGCTATCGATTTCTCCTTGGAAGTCCTCCAGAAGATTTTTAATATATTTTGGTGCTCCTATATTGGGTGCATATATGTTTATCAAGGTTATATCATCCTGTTGGATAGATCTTTTCAATATTATGTAGTGGGCTTCTTTGTCTCTAGTTATGGCCTTCAATCTGAAGTCTATTTTATCAGATATCAGTATTGCTACCCCAGCTTTTTTTTCTTTTCCATTTGCTTGAAAGATTTTTTTCCATCGCTTCACTTTCAATCTATGTGAGTCTTTTGTTGTGAGGTGGGTTTCTTGTAAACAGCATATAGATGAGTCTTGCTTTCTTATCCAATCAGCTACTCTGTGTCTTTTTATGGGAGCATTCAGTCCATTTACATTTAAGGTGGTTATTGATATGTACTTATTTATTGCCATTTTTGTTTAGTGTGGTTCTATTTTTCTTCCCATTTCTCCTGGTAATTACAGCAGTCCTTTTAACATTTCTTGCAGTGCTGGTTTGGTGCTAATGTACTCCCTTAGCCTTCTTTTGTCTGGGAAGCTCTTTATTTGGCCTTCTATTTTGAACGATAGCCTTGCTGGGTAGAGTAGTCTTGGATTCATATCCTTGTTTTTCATGACCTTGATTACTTCATGCCATTCCCTTCGAGCCTGTAATGTTTCTTGTGAGAAGTCAGCTGAGAGCCTTATGGGGTTTCCTTTGTAGGTAACCTGTTGCTTATCTCTTGCTGCTTTTAGGATTCTCTCTTTGTCTTGAATTTTTGGCAGTTTGATTACTATGTGTCTTGGTGTGGGCCTGTTTGGGTTCTTCTTACTTGGGGCTCTCTGAGCTTCTTGAACTTGAATGCCTTCTTCCTTCATCAAATTAGCGAAGTTTTCTGTCACTATTTCTTTGAATATATTCTCTAGCCCTCGCTTACTTTCTTCTTCTTCAGGGACTCCTATGATACGAATATTATTACGTTTCCAGTTGTCCCACAATTCTCTTAAGCTCTCTTCTTGTTTTTAAATCTTTTTTTCCTTTTGGTTTTCTGATTGGTTGATTTCTTCTAGCCTGTCTTCTAATTCACTGATCCTGTCCTCAGCTTCCCCTACTCTGCTTTTTAGACCTTCCAGTGTGTTTTTCATTTCTGATATGTCATTCTTCATTTCTTCCTGTTGGTTTTTCATTTCCAGATGGTTTATTTTCAACATTTCTATATCTTTACTCATGTTGCTCATGTCCTTACACATGCTGTTGAGCTTCCGCAACATCATGGCTCTAAATTCTAGTTCTGTTAACTTGCTTAACTGCACCTCATTTATTTCATCTTCTGTAGAGGTCTCTTGATCTTTCATTTGGCTTTTGTTTCTGTTTCTCACCATTTTCGTTATCACAGTGGGCTTTGGAGTCTGCCAAGTTTTCCCAGTGGGTGGTGGTGTTTTGCTGTTTGTGGCTCCCTCTCCTGGGTTTGGATGCACCAGGGAGGACCCACTTTAATCCCGCCAAGTCCCCTGTTCTCCGGGTGTCTGTGTGGCTCCAGCGGGGAGTTTAGCAGGCTATAGCGTTGGGAGGACCCATGCAGGGTGGCAAGGGAGGCGGAGGGAATAATTTCCCGCCAGTTCCCTGGTCCTGCCCAGTTCCCTGGGGTCCAGGAGTCTGTGCAGCTTCAGCGGAGAGTTTAGCCCGCTACAAAGTTTCCAGGGCCGTGCACGGTGGGAAGGGAGACAGTAGAGTTCACTTTCCACCGCGTTCCCCGGTCCCACCGAGTTGCCTGGGGTCTGCGAGTCTGTGCGGCTTCAGGGGCTACAGGGTTTCCAGGCCGTGCACGGCGGGGAGGGAGGCGGTAGAATTAACTTTTCACCGCGTTCCCCGGTCCCACGGAGTTGCCTGGGGTCTGCCAGTCTGTGCGGCTTCAGGGGCTACAGGGTTTCCAGGCCGTGCACAGCGGGGAGGGAGGCGGTAGAATTAACTTTCCGCCTAGTTCCCCGGTTCCTCCGAGTTCCCTGGTCCCGCCCAGTTCCCTGGGGGCCAGGAGTCTGTGCGGCTTCAGCGGAGAGCCTAGCCTAGCCAGCTACAGAGTTTCCAGGGCCGTGCACGGTGGGAAGAAAGGTGGTGGAATTAACTTCCCCTCTAGTTCCCTGGCCCCTGCCCAGTCCGCTGCGGACCCTGGGCTCTCGGTCCCCTCTCCCGTCCTCACAAGCCTTCCAGGACTGAGTGGGTGTTTCTGGTTAAGTGGTCCTCCAAGGTGTCCTTCCTCTGCCCTTTCCTGAAGGTTTGCCTTTGTTTTCCTTGTAAATCCAGTTTGGTCTTGGGAGACGGTCTGGGTCCCTGCATTCACTTCGCCGCCATTTTCTTTCTCCTCTAAGTAGTGTTTTATAGTGGGAACTATTTAGTGTTCCGTGGAAAGAACTAGCTAGTGTTTCATGAAAGAAACTAGATAGTGTTCAATGGAAGGAACTACTTAGTGTTTCATGCATGGAACTACTTAGTGTTTGTGGAAAGAACTATCTAGTGTTCCATGGAAGAAACTACTTAGTGTTCCATGGAAGGAACTACCAGTGTTTGATGGAAGAAAGTAACTAGTGATCCATGAAAAGAACTACATAGTGTACATGTAAGGAACTACTTAGTATTCCATGAAAAAATGAACTTAGTGTTTCATGGAAGGAACTAGCTAATGTTCCATAGAAGGAACTAGCTAGTGTTCAATACAAAAACTAGCTAGTGTTCCTTGGATGGATCTACTTAGTGTTCCAAGGAAGAAACTAGTTATAGTTTTATGGAAGAAACTACCTAGTGTTACAAAAAAGGAACTACTGAGTGTTCCATGGAAGGAACTAGCTAATTTTCCATAAAAGGAAATAACTAGTGTTCCATTAAGGAAACAGCTACTGTACCATTGAAAGAACTATTTAGTGTTTCATGGAAGGAACTAGCTAGTGTCCCATGGACGTAACTATGTAGTGTTCCATGAAATGAACTACGTAGTTTACCATAAAAGGACCTAGCCAGAGTTCTGCGAATGTAACTAGCTAGTGTCCCATGGAAGGAACAAGCTAGAACTAGCGAGTGTTCTATGGAAGGAACTACTTAGTGTTTCATGGAAGAAACTACTTAGTATTCCATGAAAGGAAATAGCTACTGTTCCATGGAAGGAACTAGCTAGTGTTCCAAAGAAGGAAAGACTTAGTGTTCCAAAACAGAAACTACTTAGTGTTCCATATAAGGATCTAGTTAGTGTTCCATAAAAGGAACTACCTAGTGTTCCATGGAAGGAACTTGTTAGTGTCTAATAGAGGGATTTAGTTATTGTACAATGAAAGAAACTAGCGAGTGTTCCATGGAAGGGACTACTTCGTATTTCATAAAAAGATTTAGGTAGTATTCTATGGATAGAACTACATAGTGTTCATGGAAGGAAATACTTAGTGTTCATGGAAGGAATTACTTAGTGTTCCATGGGAGGAACTACTTAGTGTTCTATGGAAGGAAGTACTTACTGCTGCATGAAAAAAACTCATTAGTGTTCCATGAAGGAACTAGCTAGTGTAACATGGAAGGAATTAACTTGTGTTCCATGGAAGAAACTAGCTAGTGTTCCATGGAAAAAAATAGCTAGTGTTTCATGGAAGAAACTAGCTAGTATTCCATGTAAGGAACTACTTAGTGTTTCATGGAAGGAACTACTTGGTGTTCAATGGAAGGAAACAGCTAGTGTTTTATGGAAGAAACCAGCTAGTTTTTCATGAAAGAAACCAGCTTGTGTGACATTGAAGGAACTACTTAGTGTTTCATGGAAGGAACTACTTAGTGTTTCATTGTAGGAACTAATTAGTGTT
This sequence comes from Molossus alvarezi, assembly GCA_037176705.1. Lineage (NCBI taxonomy): Eukaryota > Metazoa > Chordata > Mammalia > Chiroptera > Molossidae > Molossus > Molossus alvarezi. Next base: position 1,465,534 of record JBAWUJ010000040.1, on the reverse strand, counting down.
GAATGGAAGGAACTACTTAGTGTTCCATGGAAGAAAATATCTAGTGTTTCATGGAAGGAACTAGAAAGTCTTCTATGGAACAAACTAATTACTGCTCCGCTGCAGAAACTAGTTTGTGTTCCATGAAAGAACTAGTTAGTGTTATATGGAAGGAGCTAGCTAGTGTTCCATGGAAGAAACTAGCTAGTGTTCATTGGAAGAAATAGCTAGTGTTACATGGAAGGAACTAGCTAGTGTTGCATGGAAGGAACTAGTTAGTGTTTCATGAAAGAAACTACTTAGTGTTTCATAAAAATAACTACTTAGTGTTCCATGGAAGGAACAACTTGGTGTTCAGTGGAAGGAACTAGCTTGTGTTCCATTGAAGGAACTAGTGTTCCAAGGAAGGAACTACTTATTGTTCCATGGAAGGAACTAGCTACTGTTTCTTTGAAAAAAAAAAAACTAGCTAATGTGCCATGGAGGGCACTACTTAATGTTCCATTGGAAGAACCAGCTAGTTTTACATGGATGGAAATACTTAGTGTTCCATGGCAAAATCTAGATAGTGTCTCATGGAAGGAACTACCTTGTGTTTCATGGAAGGAGGTAGCTAATGTTCCATGGTTGGAACTACTTAGTGTTTCATGGAAGGTAATACTTAGTCTTCCATGGAATGAACTAACTAGTGTTCCATGAAAGGAAGTACTTAGTATTCCATGGAAGAAACTACTTAGAGCCCCATGAAATGAACTCACTAGTGTTTCATGGACGGAAGTACTTAGTGTTCCATGGAAAAAAAGTACTTAGTGTTCCATGGAAGGATCTAGCTAGTGTTCCATGGGAGGAACTTCTTAGTGTTCCATAAAAGGAATTCCTTAGTTCTCCATGAAGTGAACTAGCTAGTGTTCCATGGAAAGAACTCGGTAGTTTTCCATTGAAGGAACTACTTAGTATTCCATGAGAGGAACGACTTACTGTTCCATGAAGGAACTAGCTAGTGTTCCATGGAAGAAACTACTTAGTGTTCCATGGAAGGAACTATTTAGTTTTCCATTGAATAAAATACTTAGTGTTCCATGGAAGGAACTACTTAGTGTTCCATAAAAGGAACTAGCTAGAGGTCCATAGAAGGAATTATTTAGTGTTCCATGGAAGAAACTAGCGAGTGTTCCATGGAAAGAACTACTTAGTGTTCGATGGATGAAACTACTTAGTACTCCATGGAAAGAACTTGGTAGTGTTTCATGGAAAAAATTAGCTAGCGTTCCATGGAGGAACAAGTTAGTGTTCCATGGAAGGATATATTTAGCGGTCCATGAAAAAAACAAGCTAGTGTTCCATGGAAGCGATTACTAAGTGTTCCATAGAAGGAACTTTTAGTGTTCCATGGAAGGATGTATTTAGTGTTCCAATGAAGGAACTACTTAGTGTTCCATGGAGGAAACCACTTAGTGTTCCATGGAAGGGACTACATATTGTTCTATGGAAAGAACTAGATGGTGTTCCATGGCGGGAACTACTTAGTGTTACATGGAAGGAACTCATTGTTGTTCAATGGAAGGAATTAGCTTGTATTCCATTAAAGGAACTAGTTAGTGTTCTATGGAAGGAACTACTTATTGTTTCATGGAAGGAACTAGCTACTGTTTCTTGGAAGGAGCAAGCTAATGTGCCATGGAGGGCACTACTTATTGTTCCATGGAAAAAACCAGCTAGTGTTCCATGGAAGGAACTATGTAGTGTTCCAGTAATGGAACTACATAGTGTTCCATGCCAGGATCTCTATAGTGTATCCTGTTCAATAGAAGGAACTACTCAGTGTTCCATGAAAGGTACTAGCTAGTGCTCCATGGAAGGAACTACTTATTGTTCCATGGAAAAAAACTAGCTAGTGATCCTGGAATAAACTAGCTAGTGTACATGGAAGTTACTACTTAGTGTTCTTTGGAAGGATCTACTTAGTGTTCCATTAAATGAACTAGATAGCCCTGGCCGGTTTGGCTCAGCAGTTGGAGCGTCTGCCTGCGGTAGGAGAGACCCGGGTTCGGTTCCTGCTAAGGGCATGTACCTCCGTTGCAGTTTGTCAACAGCCCTGGTTGGTCGTACGGGTGGCAGCCACTCAATGTGTCCCTTTCACATCTATGTTTCCCTCTCTCTCCGTCCCACTTTATATGTACAATAAATGAAAAAAATGTCCTCGGGTGAGGATAAAAAGTTTTAAAAAAAGAACTGGCTAGTGTTCCACAGAAAGAAATAGCTAGTGTATATGTAAGGAACTACTTAGTGTTTCATGGAAGGATCTCATTAGTGATCTATGGAAAGAACAAGCTAGTGTTCCATGGTAGAAACTACTTAGTGTTCCATTGAAGAAATTAGTTTGTTCCATTTAAAGGAATACATAGTTTTTCATGAATGGAACTACTTACTGTTCCATGGGAGGAAGTAGCTATTGTCCCATGGAAGGAACTTCTTAGTGTCCCATGGAAGGAATTACTTAGTGTTAGATGGAAGGAAATACTTAATGTTCCATGGAAGCAACTAGCTAGTGTAACATGGATGTAATTACTTAGTGCTCATGGAAGGAACTCATTAGTGTTTTATGGAAGGTAGTACTTACTATTCCATTGAAGGAGCTACTTAGTTTTTCATGAAATAAACAAGATAGTTGTTGCATGCAAGGACCTACTTAGTGTTCCGTGGAAGGGACTAGCTGGTGTTTCATGAAAGGAACTAGCTAAAATTCCATGGAATAAACTTGCTATTGTTTCATGGAAGGAACTATCTAGTGTACAATAAAAGGAAATAGCTAGTGTTCCAGGGAAGAAACTACATTGTGTTCCATGGAATGAACTACTTAGTGTTCCAAGGAAGGAACTATCTAGTGTTCAATAGATGGAAAAATTTAGTGTTACATGAAAACAACTACTTAGTGTTCTATGGAAGGTACTACTTAGTGTACCATGGAAGAAACAAGCTATTGTTCCATTGAAGGAACTAGCCAAGGTTCGATGGAAGGATCTAGCTAGTGTTTCAATAAAAAAATTTTTTTAGTGTTCCATGGAAGGAACTACTTAGTGTCCCATGGACGGAACTATCTAGTGTTCCATGAAAGTAACTGAGTAGTGTTCCATGGAAAAATCTAGTTAGTGTTCCAGGGAAGAAACTATTTAGTCTTTTACGGAAGGAACCAGCCAGTGTTCCATAGAAGGAACTACTTAGAGTTCCATGCAAGAAACTACTAGAGTTTCATGGAAGGAATTAGCCAGTGTTGCATTGAAAGGACTACTTTGCGTTTTATGGAAAGAACTACTTAGTGTTCCATGGAAGGAACAAGCTAATGTTACATGGAAGAAGCTATTTAGTGTTCCATAAAAGAAACTAGTTGTGTTCAATGGAAGAAACTGCAACTTGTGTTCCATGGAAGAAACTACTTACTCTTTTATGGAAGGAACTAGCCAGTGTCCCATGGAGGAACTACTTAGTGTTCCATGGAAGAAAATTGCTAGTGTTCAATGGAAAGACCTACTTAGTGTTCCATGGAAGAACATAGCTAGAGTTCCATGGAAGAAACTAGCTAGTGTTCCATAGATGGAACTACTAAGTTTCCATGAAGGGAACTAGATAGTGTTCCATGGAAGAAACTAGCTAGTGTTCCATAGATGGAACTACTAAGTTTCCATGAAGGGAACTAGATAGTGTTCCATGGAAGAAACTACTAATTTTTTCATGAGAGGAAGTAGCCAGTGTTCCATGGCAGGAACTAGCTAGTGTTCCATTGAAGGAACTAGCTAGTGTTTCATGGAGGAACTACTTAGTGTCCCATGAAAGGAAATACTTAGCGTTCCATGGGAGGAAGTAGCTAGTGTTCTATGAAAGGAACTAGCTATTGACCCATTAAAAAAACTTGTTAGTGTCCCATGGAAGGAACTACTTAGTGTCTCATGGAAGGAAATACTTAATGTTCCATGGAAGAAACTAGCTAATGTTCCTTGGTAGAAACTAGCTAGTGATCCATAGATGGAACTACTTAGTGCTCATGGAAGGAACTACTTAGTGTTTTATGGAAGGACATACTTACTGTTGCATGGAAGGAGCTACTTAGTTTTCAGTGAAATAAACAGCTTTTCGTTCCATGCAAGGACCTACATAGTGTTCCATGGAAGAAACTATCTAGTGTTTCATGGGAGGAACTTGCTAGTGTTACATAAAAGGAGCTATCTAGTGTTTCCTGGAATGAACTAGCTAGTGTTTTATGGAAGAAAATAGCTAGTAGTTCCAGGGAGGAATCTACTTAGTGTTCAATGGAAGGAAAAATTTAGTGTTCCACGGAAAAAACTACTTAGTGTTTCATGGAAGAAACTACTTAGTGTACCATGGAAGGAACCTGCTATTGTTCCATGGAAGGATATAGCTTGGGTTCCATGGAAGGTTCTAGGTAGTGTTTCAATAAAGAAATTTCTTAGTGTTCCATGAAAGGAACTACCTAGTGTTCAATGGAAGGAACTACTTAGTGTCCCATGTCCAGAACTAGATAGAGTTCCATGGAAGAAACTATCTAGTGTTACATGGATGGAACTACTTAGTTTTCATGAAGGGAACTAGATAGTGTTCCATGGAAGAAACTACTTATTGTTTCATGAGAGGAAGTAGACCGTGTTCAATGGAAGGAACTAACTAGTACTCCAGGAAAGGAGGTAGCCTGTGTTCCATGGAAGGAACCAGCTTGTTTTCCAGGTAAGGAACTAGCTAGTGTTCCATGTAAGGAACTAGCTAGTGTTCCATGTAAGGAACTAGCTAGTGTTCCATGAAAGGAACTACTTAGTGTTGCATTGAAGGAACTAGCGTGTCATGGAAGAAATTACTTAGAGTTTAATGGACGGAACCTGCTTGTGTTCCATAGAACGATCTAGCAAGTGTTCAATGAAAGGATCTAATAAGCGTTCCATAAAAGGAAGAAGTTAGTGTTCCATAGAAGTTAGTCTTCATGGAAGGGACTACTAATTGTTCCATGGAAAGGGCTAGTTACTGCTCTCTGGAAGAAAATACTTAGTGTTCCATGGAAAAACTGCTTAATGTTCCATGAAAGTGACTACTTAGTGTTCCAAGGAATAAACAAGCTAGTGAGTAATGGAAGAAACTAGCTATTGTACACGGAAGGAACTACTTAGTGTTCCATAGATTGATCTATTTTGTATTCCATTGAAGGAACTAGCAATTGTCCCATGGAAGGAACGAACTAGTGTTCCATGGTAGGAACTATTATTGTTCATGGAAGTAACTACTCAGTGTCTCATGGAAATAATTAGCTAGTGTTCCATGGAAGGAAATACTTAGTGTTAAATGTAGAGAAACAACTTAGTGTTTCATGAAAGGAAATAGCTGGTGTTCCATGGAAGGAACTAGCTAGTGTTCCATGAAAGGCACAACATAGTGTTCCATGGAAGGAACTACTTAGTGTTCCATAAAAAGAACAAGCTAGTGTTCCATGGAAGGAACTACTTATTGTTCATAAAAGGAACTACTTAGTGTCTCATGAAAGGAATTAGCTATTGTTCCATGGAAGAAAATACTTAGTGTTCCATGGTAAAAGTATTTAGTGTTCCATAAAAAGAACTAGCTAGTATTCCATGCAAGGAACTACATAGTGTTCATGGAAGAATCTACTTAGTGTTCCATTTAAGGAACTAGCTAGTGTTTCATAGAAAGAACTACTTAGTGATCCATGGTATGAGCTAATTAGTGTTCCATGGAAGGAATACTTAGTGTTCCATGCAAGGAACTAGCTAGTGTTCCATATCAGAAACTAACTATTGGTCCATGGAAGGACCTACTTTGTGTTCCATGGATGACACTAGCTAGTGTTCCATGGAAGGAAGTCCTTACTGTTCCATGGAAAAAACTAGCTAGTGATTCTGGAATAAACTAGATAGTGTACATGAAAGTTACTACTTACTGTTCTTTGAAAGGATCTACATAGTGTTCCATAAAAAGAACTAGCTAGTGTATATGTAACGAACTACTCATTGTTTCATGGAAGGGTCTACTTAGTGATTCATGGAAAGTAGAAGCTAGTGTTCCATGGAAGAAACTACTTAGTGTTCCATTGAAGCAATTAGTTTTTTCCATAGAAAAGAATACATAGTGTTCCATGGAAGGAACTACTTAGTGTTCCATGGGAGGAAGTAGCTAGTGTTCCATGAAAGAAACTAGCTATTGTCCCATGGAAAGAACTTGCTAGGGTCCCATGGAAGGAACTACTTAGTGTTTCATGGAAGGAAATACTTAATGTTCCATGGAAGAAATTATCTAGTGTTCCTTGGAAGAAACTAGCCAGTGTTCCATAGATGAAACTACTTAGTGCTCATGGAAGGAACTACTTAGTGTTTTATGGAAGGAATTACTTTCTGTCCTGTTCCATGGAAGGAGCTACTTAGTTTTCCATGAAATATATATGCTTAGTGTTGCAAGCAAGGGCTTACTTAGTGTTCCGTGGAAGGCACTAGCTAGTGTTTCATGAAAGGAACTAGCTAAAATTCTATGGAAGAAACTAGCTATTGTTCCATGGAAGAAACTAGCTAGTGTTCCATGGAAGGAACTAGCTAGAGTTACATAAATGGAACTATCTAGTGTTTCATGGAATGAACTAGCTAGTGTTCCATGGAAGGAAATAGCTGGTGTTCCAGGGAAGAAACTACTTAGTGTTCCATTGAAGGAACTACTTAGTGTTCCAAGGAAGGAATTATCTAGTGTTCAATGGAAGGAAAAATTTAGTGTTCCATGCGAAAACTACTTAGTGTTTCATGCAAGGAACTACTTAGTGCACCATGGAAGAAACTAGCTATTGCTCCATGGAAGGAACTAGCTAGGGTTCCATGGATGGATCTAGCTAGTGTTTCAATAAAAAAAATTTCTTAGAGTTCCATGGAAGGAACTACTTAGTGTTCCAAGGAAGGAACTATATAGTGTCCCATAGACGGAACTAGCTAGTGTTCCATGGAAGTAACTGGGTCGTGTTCCATAGGAAAACCTACTTAGTGTTCCACGGAAGAAACTACTTACTGTTTTATGGAAGGAACTGGCCAGTGTTTTATGGAAGGAACTACTTAGTGTTCCAAGAAAGAAACTAGTAGAGTTTGATTGGAAAATTATCCAGTATTCCATTGAAAGAACTACTTAGTGTTTTATGGAAAGAACTACTTAGTGTTCCATGGAAGGAATAAGCTAGTGTTCCAAAGAAAAAAATATTTAGTGTTCCATAAAAGAAACTAGTTAGTGTTAAATGGAAGGAACTGCCACTTGTGTTTCATGGAAGAAACTACTTACTCTTTTATGGAAGGAACTAGCCAGTGTTCCATGGAAGGAACTAGCTAGTGTTCCATGGAAGGAACTAGCTACTGTTCCATGGAAGAACTACTTAGTGTCCCATGAAAGGAACTACTTAGTGTTCCATGGAAGGAAGTAGCTAGTTTTCCATGGAAGAAACTACTTAGTTTTCCATTGAAGCAAATAGTGTTCCATGGAACAAACTAGTTAATGTTCCCTAGAAGTATCCAATTAGTGTCCCATGGAAGGAACTAACTCGTGTCTCATGGAAGGAAATACTTAATGTTTCATGGAAAGAACTACTTATTGTTCCAAGGAAGAAACTAGCAAGTGTTCAATGGAAAGATTTAACTAGTATACCTTGGAAGGAACTGCTTATCGTTCATGGAGGTAACTACTAAGTGTCTCATGGAAGGAATTAGCTAGTGTTACATGGAAGGAAATCTTGAGTGTTCCATGTAATAAACTACTTAGTGTTTCATGAAAGGAACTAGCTGCTGTTCCATGGAAAGAACTAGCTAGGGTTCCATGAAAGGAACTACTTAGCGTTACTTGGAAGGAACTACTAGTGCTCCATAAAAAGAACTAGCTGGTGTTCTATGGAAGAAACTAATTAGTTTTCATGAAAGGAACTACTTTGTGTCTCAGGAAAAAAATTAGCTAGTGTTCCATGGAAGGAAATCCTTAGTGTTCTTCGGAAGAAACAACTTAGTGTTCAATGGAAGGAAGTACATAGTGTTCCATAAAAATAACTAGCTAGTGTTCCATGCAATGAACTACTTAGTGTTTCATAAAAGGGACAACTTAGTGTCTCATTGAAAGACCTACTTAGTGTTCCATAAAAGGAACTACTTAGTGTCCATGGAAGGAACTACTTAGTTTTCCATAAAAAAAAAAACTAGCTACTGTTCCATGGAAGAAAATATTTAGTGTTCAATAGAACGAACTACTTAGTGTTCCATGAAAGGTACTAGGTAGTATTCCATGGAAGGAAGTATTTAGTGTTCCAATGAACGACCTAGTTAGTGTTCCATGGAAGAATCTAGCTAGTGCTCCTTGCAAGGAATTAGTTGTGTTCCATGGAGGGAACAACTTAATGTTCCATGGAAAGAAAGCAATTGTAAGGAAGTACCTAGTGTTCCATAGAAAGAACTACTTAGTGTTTTATGGAGGAAACGAGATAGTGTTTCATGGAAGGAAATAACTATTGGTCCATGGAATGAACTACTTTGTGTTCCATGGAAGAAACTAGCTAGTGATCCTGGAATGAACTAGCTAGTGAACTTGGAATGAACTACTTAGTGTTCCAAAAAAATCTACTTAGTGATCCATGGAAAGAACTAGTTAGTGTTCCATAGAAGGAACGAGTTTATTTTTTATGGAATGAACTAGCTAGTGCTTCATGGAAGTAACTACTTTGTGTTCCATGCAAAGAACTACATAGTGTTCCATGGAAAGTCCTCGATAATGTTTGATGGAAGGGACTACATACTGTTTAATGGAAGGAACTAGCTAGTATTCCATGAATGAAACTACTTAGTGGTCCATGGGAGGAACTACCTAGTGTTCCATGGAAGGACCTAGCTAGTTTTCCAAGGAAGGAACTAGCTAGTGTTCAGTGGAAGGAAATAGCTAGTGTTCTATGGAAGGAACTACTTAGTGTTCAAAAAAAGGAGTAGATAGTGTTCCATGGAAGAAACTACTTAGTGTTTCATGAGAGGAAGTTGCCAGTGTTTCATGTCAGTAACTAGCTAGTGTTCCAGGAGAGGAGGTAGCCTGTGTTCCATTGAAGGAACCAGATTGTTTTCCATTTAAGGAACTAGCTAGTGTTCCATGGAAGGAACTAGCTAGTGTTTCATGGAAGGAACTACTTAGTGTCCCATGAAAGGAACTACTTAGTGTTCCATGGAAGGAAGTAGCTAGTTTTCCATGGAAGAAACTTCTTAGTGTTCCATTGAAGAAAATGCTTAGTGTTCCATGGAATGAACTAGCTAGTGTTCCCTAGAAGTAACCACTTAGTGTCCCTTGGAAGGAACTAGCTAGTGTCTCATGGAAGGAAATACTTAATGTTTCATGGAAAGAACTACTTAGTATTTTACGGAGAAAAGTAGCAAGTGTTCAATGGAATGAATTAACAAGTATACCATGGAAGGAACTATTTATTATTCATGGAGGTAACTACTACATTTCTCATGGAAGGAATTAGCTTGTATTACATGGAAGGAAATATTTAGTTTTACATGTAAGAAACTACTTAGTGTTTCATGAAAGGAACTAGCTTGTGTTCCATGGAAAGAACTACTAGTGTTCAATGAAAAAAACTACTTAGTGTTTCTTGAAAGGAACTACTAGTGTTCCATAAAAAGAACCAGCGAGTGTTCTATTGAAGAAACTACTTAGTTTTCATGGAAGGAACTACTTTGTGTCTCATGAAAAAAATAGCTAGTGTTCCATGGAAATAAATCCTTAGTATTCTTCTGAAGAAACAACTTAGTGTTCAATGGAAGAAAGTGCATAGTGGTCCATAAAAAGAACTAGCTAGTGTTTCATGCAAGGAACTATATAATGTTTCATAAAAGGGACAACTTAGTGTTCCATGGAAGGAACTACTTAATGTCCATGGAAGGAACTACTTAGTTTTCCATAAAAAGAACTAGCTAGTGTTCCATGGAAGGAAATATTTAGTGTTAAATAGAAGGAACTACTTAGTGTTCCATGAAAGGTACTATCTAGTGTTTCATGGAAGGAAGTATTTAGTGTCTCAATGAACAAACTAGTTAGTTTACCATGGAAGAAACTAGCTAGTGGTCTATGCAAGGAACTACTTTTGTTCCATGGAGGAAACTACTTAGTGTTCCATGGAAGGAACAAGCTATTGTAAAGAACTAGCTAGTGTTCCACAGAAGGAACTACTTAGTGTTTTATGGAAGAAACTAGATAGTGTTCCATGGAAGGAAATAACTATGGGTCCATGGAAGAAACTACTTTGTGTTCCATGGATGAAACTAGCTAGTGTTCCATGGTAGGAACTACTTAGTGTTCCATGAAAGAAACTAGCTAGTGGTTCTGGAATAAACTAGCTAAAGTACATGGAAAAAACGACTTAGTGTTCCATTAAAAAATCTACTGAGATATCCATCGAAAGAACTATTTAGTGTTCCATGGAAAGAACGAGTTTATTTTCTATGGAAGGAACTAGCTAGTGTTTCATGGAAGTAAAGACTTTGTGTTCTATGAAAAGAACTACATAGTGTTCCATGGAAAGTCCTCGATAATGTTCGATGGAAGAGACTACTTACTGTTTAATGGAAGGAACTAGATTGTGTTCCATGAATGGAAATACTTAGTGGTCCATGGAAGGAACTACATATTGTTCCTTGGAAGTAACTACCTAGTGTTCCATGGAATAAACTAACTAGTGTCCCATGCAAGAGACTACTTGTTTCATTGAGGGAACTACTTAATGTTCCATGGAAGAACCTAGATAGTTTTCCAAGGAAGGAACTAGCTAGTGTTCAGTGGAAGGAAATAGCTAGTGTTCCATGGAAGGAACTACTTAGTGTTCAAAAAAGAGTCTAGATAGTGTTCCATGGAAGAAACTACTTAGTATTCCATGAAAGGAACTAACTTGTGTTCCATGGAAGGAACTATCTAGTGTTCCAAGGAAGAAACAATTTAGTGTATCATGAAAGGATCTACTTAGTGTTCAGATAAAGGACTAGATTGTGTTCCATGGAGGGAACTACATAGTGTTTCATTGAGGAATGTACTTAGTGTTTTATGAAGGAACTAGCTAGTGTTCCATTGAAGGAGCTAGCTAGAGTTCCATAGGAGAAACTAGGTACTGTTCCATGGAAGAAACTAGTTAGTGTTCCATGGAAATAATTAGGTATTGGTCCATTGACGGAACTAGCTAGTGTTCCATGGAAGGAACTACTTAGTGTTCCGCAAAAGAAAACAGCTTGTGTTCCATGGAAAGAACTACTTATTGTTCCATTAAAAGAACTATCTAGAACTTCCGGTCATGATGGTGGCGTAGGTAAACGCGGTATCGCGTCCTCCCACAACCACATCAAAGTTACAACTAAACTAAAGAACAACCATCATTCAAAACCGCCTGAAATCAAGCTGAATGGAAGTCGTACAACTACGGAACTAAGGGGGAAAAAAAAAGCAGCTACATCCAGACCGGTAGGACGGGCGGCGGCGCGAGGGGTGGCGGCGGAGCGCGCATCGGCGAGACAGGCTGGTCCCACACCCAAGCGTGGTGGATAAAAATGAGGAGGCTCCCGCGGCTGGGAAGGTCCTTCCTGAGGACTGAGGGGTCCCCGTTCCACACCAGGTGCCCCGTTCAGGGTTCCAGTGCCAGGAAGAGAATTCCCCATAACTTCTGGCTGGAAAAACCAGCGGAAACTGAGGCTCAGGGAGGCTGAAGCGGCTGGAGCACCAGGCAGCTCCCTAAAGGGCCCGCGCACGGACTTATCGGACTCTCTCCCTCTAAGCTCGGAGGGGAGGCAGCTCGAGGGGCACCAGAGACACACAGGGAAGAACTGAGCTGTTTGGCACTGGAGCGAGTGCTGGAGAGGGGCCTTCCTCGGGGACAAACGTGCTGTAAGAGGCCTTTGTTCCTTTGGTAAGCCCTTCCCTGGGGCGGCAGACAGTCGCCATATCTGGGACTCCAGCAACCTGGCTCACACTGGTAGCCCCGCCCTGCTGACTCCCTGAGGCCCCGCCCCACCCCGCCCCACACAACTTTCAAGCTGTTGTCACTTGCTTAACCATAGGATTGGCCGGTCTTGGATCCTGCTTCAGGTTTTTCCTAAATTCTTTCAAACGAGCAGCACCGGGTCTCAGCGAGCCCCATACTGCTCATTAAGTAATACACAGAAACAAACACAGGGAGGCAGCCAAAATGAGGATACAAAGAAACAGGTCCCAAATGAAAGAACAGAACAAAACCCCAATAAAAGAACTAAGCGAAAGGGAGATAAGCAACCTAACAGATACTGAGTTCAAAATACTGCTTATAAGGATGCTCAATGAACTTAGTGAGAACCTCAGTGAACTTAGGGAGGGCATCAAGAGCATAAAAAAGGACCAGTTAGAAATCATGGATACACAGTTAGAATTAAAGGAGGCATTAACTGAAATAAAGAATAATTTACACAGCTTCAATAATAGAGTATGTAGATCCAAGGAGCAAACCATCGATTTGGAATATAAGGAAGCAAAAAATCCCCAATCAGAAGAGCAAAAAGAAAAAAGAATCCAAAAAAATGAGGATAGAGTAAGGAGCCTCTGGGATAACTTCAAGCGTGCCAACATTCGTATCTTGGGGGTGCCCGAAGGAGAAGAGAGAGAACAAGAAATCGAAAACCTGTTTGAAACAATAATGGCAGAAAACTTTCCTAACTTGGTGAAGGAAACAGACATACAAGTCCAGGAAGCACAGAGAGTCCCAAACAAGATGGACCCCAAGAGGCACACACCAAGACACATCATCATCAAAATGCAAAAGGTTCAAGACAAAGAGAGAATATTAAAAGCAGCAAGAGAAAGGCAGATAGTTACCTACAAGGGAGTACCCATTAGGCTGTCAGCTGATTTCTCAAAAGAAACTTTGCAGGCCAGAAGGGAGTGGCAAGAAATATTTAGAGTGATGAAAACCAAGAACCTACAACCAAAATTACTCTATCCTGCAAAGCTGTCATTTAGAATCGATGGACATACAAAAACTTTCCCAGACAAGAAAAAGTTAAAGGAGTTCATCACCACCAAACCATTATTATATGAAATGATGAAGGGTCTTTTTGAAGAAAAAGATAAAATGTATGAACAAACAAAATGGCAATGAATGCATATCAATCAACAATGGAATCTACAAACAAAATGAACAGGAAGAACAGAAACATTCTCATAGATACAGAGAACATTTTGGTGATTGCCAGTTGGGAAGGGGATTGGGGGAATGGGTGAAAAAGGTGAAGGGATTAAGAAGCACAAATTCATTGCTAGACTGACAAACCTCAAAGGGAAAGGGGTTGGGAGGGTGGGAAGAAATAAACCAAAGAACTTATATACATAACCAATGGACACAGACAATAATGTGGGAAAAGGTGGGAGGGGGGCGGGAGTGGGGAGGAGGGGGTCAATGGGGGAAAAATGTGGAACATCTGTAATACATTTTACATCCAACAATAAAGATTTGGAAAAAAAAAAAAAAAGAACTATCTAGTTTTTCATAAAAGGAACTACTTAGTGTTTCATAGAAGGAACTACTTAGTGTTCCATGGAAGAAACTAGCTAGTGTTCCATGAAAGGATTTACTTAGAATTCTATGGAAATTGTAATGTAGTGATCTATGGAAGATACTAGCTAGTGTTTCATGGAAGGAAATATTGTTCCATGGAAGGAACTAGTAAGTGTTCCATCGAAGGGAATAGCTAGTGTTCTATGGAAGGAACTAGCTAGTGTTCCATGGTAGGGACTACTTAGTGTTTAAAGAAAATTTTTAGTGTTCCATGAAACAAACTAGCTAGTGTCCCATGGAAGAATCTAGCTAGTGTTCCATGGAAAAAACTAGTTAGTGTTCCATGGAAGAAACTAGTTAGTGTTCCTTGCTAGGAACTAAATAGTGTTCCATGGAAGTTATTAGCTAGTTTTCCATGGAAGTAAATACTTAGAGTTTCATGGAATTAACTACTTAATGTTCCATGGAAAAGAACAGCTATCGTTCCAGAAAAGGGACTATTTAGTGTTCCAGGGAAGAAACTACTTAGTGTCGCAGAGATAGAACTAGTTAGTGTTCCAGAAGAAGAACTAGGCAGTGTTCCAGTTAATGAACTAGATACTATTCCATGGAAGAAACTAGCGAGTGATCCATGGAAGGAACTATCTATTGTTCCATGGAAATGAAAAGCTAGTGTTCCATGAAAGAACTATCTAGTGTTCCATGGAAAGAACTAGCTATTGTTCCAAGGAAGGATCTAGCTAGTGTTCCAGAAAAGAAACTCCTTAGTGTTCCTTGTAAGGAACTAACTACAGTGCCATGGAAGGAACTAGCTAGTGTTCCATGGAAGGAACTAACTTGTGTTTCATGGAAGGAACCAGTTAGTGTTCCATGGTAGGACCTAGGTAGTGTTCCAAGGATAGAAGTAGCTAGTGTTCCATGGAAGGGGCTACTTAGTGCATAATGGAAAAAACTACTTAGTTTTCCATGGAATGAACTATCTAGAGTTACACTGAAATAACTAGCTAGTAATAGATAGTGTGCCATTGTAGGAACTACTTAGTATTTCATAAAAGGAGCCATTTAGTGTTCCTTGGTAGGAACTAGGTAGTGTTCCATGGAAAGAAACTCTCTAGTGTTCCATGGAAGTATCTAACTAGTGTTTCATGGAAAGAACTAATTAGTGTTCCATGGAAAGAACTAACTATTGTTCCATGGAAAAATCTAGACAGTGTTCTTTAAAAAAACTACTTACTGTTCCATTGAAGAAATAACTTAGTGTTCTAAGGAAGGAACTTCTTAATGTTCCATTGAAAGACTAGTAGAATTTCATGAAAAGAACTAGCTAATGTTCCATGGAAGGATCTACTTAGTGTCCATGGAAGGAACTGCTTAATGTTCCATGGATGGAACTTGCTAGTGTCATGGAAGGAATTACATTTTGTTCCATGGAAGAACTACTTAGAATTCTATGAAAAAAATTAGCGAGTATTCCATGGAAGGAACTAACTAGTGTTCCATGGGTGGCATTAACTAGTGCTCCATTGAAGGGGCTACTTAGTGTTCCATGGAAGATCTACTTAGTTTTCTATTGAAGAAACTTGATACAGTTCCATGGAAGGAACTAGCTACAACTTGCTAGTGTACCATGGAAGGAACTACTTAGTGTTTCATGGAAGGAACTAGTTAATGTACTATGGAAGAAATACTTAGAGTTCCATGGAAGGGTCTAGCTAGTGTTCCATGGAAGGAACTACTTACTTACTTTTCCATGGAAGGAATAAGCTAACGTTCCTTGGAAGAAACTCGCTAGTGTTTCAAGGAAGGAACTACTTATTGTTCCATGGAAGGAACTACTTATAGTTCCATTGGAAAAATTAGCTAGTCTTCCATGGATGGAACAAACTAGTGTTCCATGGATGGAATTATGTAGTGTTCCAATTAAGGGGATACTTAGTGTTCCATGGGAAGAACTACTTAGTTTTCCTTTGATGGAACTAGCTAGTGTTCCATGGAAGCATCAGTTAGTGTTTCAAGGAAAAAACTACTTAGTGTTTCATTGAAGAAACTAGTTAAAGTTCTATAGAAGGAAATACTTAGTGTTCCAGGGAAGTATCTAGCTAGTGTTCCAGGGAAGGAACTTCTTACTATTCCATGAAAGGAAGTAGCTAGTGATCCTTGGAAAAAAACAAGTTAGTGTTCCTTGGAAAGAATTATTTAGTGGTCTATGGAAGGAACAATCTAGTGTTCCATGGAAGGAAATTCTTAGTGTTCTTCTGAAAAAACAACTTAGTGTTCAATGGAAGGAAGTACATAGTGTTACATAAAAAGAACTAGCTAGTGTTTCATGCAAGGAAGTACATAATGTTTCATAAAAGGGACAACTTAGTGTTCCATGGAAGGACTACTTAGTGTTCCATGGAAGGAACTACTTAATATCCATGGAAGGAACTACGTAGTTTTCCATAAAAAGAACTAGCTAGTGTTCCATGGAAGAAAATATTTAGTGTTAAATAGAAGAAACTACTTAGTGTTCCATGAAAGGTACTAGCTAGTGTTCCATGGAAGGAAGTATTTAGTGTCCCAATGAACAAACTAGTTAGTTTTCCATGGAAGAACTTAGCTAGTGCTCTATGCAAGGAACTACTTGAAATCCATGGAGGAAACTACTTAGTGTTCCATGGAAGAAACAAGCTACTGTAAGGAACTAGCTAGTGTTCTATAGAAGGAACTACTTAGTGTTCCATGAAAGAAACTAGCTAGTGATCCTGGAATAAACTAGCTAGTGTACATGGAAGTTACTACTTAGTGCTTTTTGTAAGGACCTACTTAGTGTTCCATACAAAAAACAAGCTAGTGTTCTATAGAACGAACTAGCTGTTGTTTATGTAAAGAACTACTTAGTGTTTCATGATAGGATCTACTTACTGATCCATGCAAAGAACAAGCTAGTGTTCCATAGAAGGAACTACTTAGTGTTCCATGCAAGGAACTATTTAGTGTTTCATAAAAGGAACTGCTTAGTGTTCCGAGGATAGAACTACCTAGTATTCCTTTGAAGGAACTACGTAGTGACTTATGGAAGGAACTAATTAGTGTTGCATGGAAGAAACTACTTAGTGTCCATAAAAAAACTACTTAGTTTTCTATAAAATGAACTAGCTTCTGTTCCATTGAAGGGACTACTTCCTGTTCAATAGAAGGAACTACTCAGTGTTCCATGAAAGGTACTAGCTAGTACTCCATGGAAGGAACTACTTATTGTTCCATGAAATAACCTGGCTAGTGATCCAGGAATAAACTAGCTAGTGTACATGGAAGTTACTACTTAGTGTTTTTTGGAAAGTCCCATTAGTGTTCCATAAAAAGATCTAGCTAGTGTTCCATAGAAGGAACTAGCTAGTGTATATGTAAGGAACTACTTAGTGTTTCATGGAAGGATCTCTTAGTGATTCATGGAAAGAACAAGCTAGTGTTTTATGGAAGAAACTGCATAGTGTTCCATTGAAGGAATTAGTTTGTTCCAAAATAAAAAAATACATAGTGTTCCTTAGAGGGAATTACTTAGTGTTCCATGGGAGGAAGTCACTAGCGTTTCATGGAAGGAACTACTTAGTTTTTAATGGAAGGATATACTTAATGTTCCATGGAAGAAACTAGCTGGTGTTCCTTGGAAGAAACTAGCTATTGTTCCATGGATGGAACTACATAGTGCTCATGGAAGGAACAACTTAATGTTTTATGGAAGGAAGTACTCACTGTTCCATGGAAGGAGTTACTTAGTTTTCCATGAAATAAACTAGCTTAGTGTTGCATGCAAGGACCTACTTAGTGTTCCGTGGAAGGTACTAGCTACTGCTTCATGGAAGGAACAAGCTAAAATTCCATGGAAGAAACTAGCTATTGTTCCATGAAAGGAACTAATGTTCCATGGAAGGAACTAGCTAGTGCTACATAAAAGGAACTATGTAGTGTTTTATGGAATGAAATAGCTAGTGTTCCATGGAAGGAAATAGCTAGTGTTCCAGGGAATAATCTACTTAGTGTTCCACTTAAGGAACTACTTAGTGTTCCAAGGAAGGAAATATCTAGAGTTCAATGGAAGGAACAACTTAGTGTTCCATGAAAGAAACTACTTAGTGTTCCATGGAATAAACTATTTAATGTTCCATGGAAGGAACTAGCTAGGGATAGATGGAAGGATTTAGCTAGTGTTTCAATAAAAAATTTCTTAGTGTTCCATGGAAGAAACTAGCTAGTGCTCGATGCAAGAAATTCTTGTGGTCCATGGAGGTAACTACTTAGTGTTCCTTGGAAGGAACAAGCTATTGTTTCATGTAAGGAGCTAGCTTGTGTTCCATAGAAGGAACTACTTAGTGTTTTATGAAAGAAACTTGATAGTGTTCCATGCAAGAAAATAAATATTGGTCCATGGAAGGAAATACTTTGTGTTCCATGGATGAATCTAGCTAGTGTACCATGGAAGGAACTACAGACTGTTCCATGGAAGAAACTAGCTAGTGATCCTGTAATGAACTAGCTAGAGTAAATAGAAAGAACTACTTAGTTTCCCATAAAAATTTCTACCTGGTGATCCATGGAAAGAACACTCTAGTGTTCCATGGAAGAAAATACTTAGTGTTCCATTGAATAAATTAGTTAGTGTTCCATGGATAGAAATACTTAGTGTTCCAAGGAAGGAACTAGTTAGTGTTCCATGGAAGGAACGAGCTAGAGTTCCATGGAATGAACTAGCTAGGGTTCCATGGAAGTAAGAATCTAGTGTTTTATGTAAGAAACTAGCTAGTGTTTCATTTAAGGAACTAGTTGGTGTTCCATGGAAGAAATGAGTATATTCTCTCTGGAAGGAACTTGCTTGTGTTTCATGGAGTAACTACTTTGTGTTCCATGCAAGGAACTACCTAGTGTTCCATGGAAAGTCCTAGATAATGTTCCATTGAAAGAACTACTTATTCTTTAATGGAAGGAACTAGCTAGTGTTCCATGAAAGGAACTAGTTAGTGGTCCATGAAAGGAACTACCTAGTGTTCCATAGAATGATCCACTTTGTATTCCATTGAATTAACTTGCTAGTGTTCCATGGAAGAAACTAATTAGTGTCCCATGGAAGGAACGAGCTAGTGTATCATGGAAGGAAATAATGTTTCATGGAAAGAACTACATAGTGTTCCACGGATGAAACTAGCAAGTGTTCAATGGAAGGAATTATCTAATATACCATGGAAGGAAATACTTATTGTTCATGGAAGTAACTACAAAGTGTCTCATGGAATTCATTAGCTAGTGTTCCATGGAAGAAAATACTTAGTGTTCCATGTAAGAAACAACATAGAGTTTCATGAAAGGTACAAGCTAGAGTTCCATGGAGGGAGATACTTAGTGTTCCATAAAAAAAAAAAAACCACTTATGTCATTGAAAAAAGAAATAGAGGAAGATATAAAAAAGTGGAAGCACATACCCTGTTCATGGATTGGAAGAATTAACATAATTAAAATGTCCATACTACCCAAAGCAATCTATAGATTCAATGCAATACCCATCAAAATACCAACGACATATTTCATAGAACTAGAACAAATACTTCAAAAGTTCATATGGAACCAAAAAAGACCCCGAATAGCCACAGCAATCTTGAAAAAGAAGAACAAAGTAGGTGGGATCACAATACCAGATATCAGGTTATACTACAAAGCGACTTTAACCAAAACAGCCTGGTACTGGCACAAGAACAGGCATATAGACCAGTGGAACAGAACTGAAAACCCAG
Source organism: Molossus alvarezi (assembly GCA_037176705.1). NCBI lineage: Eukaryota > Metazoa > Chordata > Mammalia > Chiroptera > Molossidae > Molossus > Molossus alvarezi. Next base: position 1,446,211 of record JBAWUJ010000040.1, on the reverse strand, counting down.
AAATGGACCCAAGGCAATACGCTCAATTAATATTTGACAAAGGTGGCAAGAGCATGCAGTGGAGTAAAGACAGCCTCTTTAATAAATGGTGTTTGGAAAATTCGACAACTACATGCAAAAAAATAAAACTAGACCATCAACTTACACCATACACAAAAATAAACTCAAAATGGATAAAAGACTTAAATGTGACCCGTGAATCCATAAAAATTCTAGAAGAAAATGTAGGCAACAAAATTTCGGACATCATACGGAGCAGAATTTTCACTGATACATCACCTAAGGCAACAGAAATAAAGGAGAAAATGAACACATGGGACTACATCAAACTCAAAAGCTTCTGCACAGCAAAAGAAACAATCATCAAAATGGAAAGGCAACCCACTGTATGGAAGAACATCATTGCCAATGATGTATCAGATAAGGGGTTAATTTCCAGTATATATAGAGTGCTCATACAACTCTACAAAAGGAAGACAAAGAACCCAATTAAAAAATGGGCAGAGGAGCTGAATAGACACCTCTCCAAACAGGACATACAAATGGCCAAGAGACATATGAAGAAATGCTCTACATCACTAATCATCAGAGAGATGCAAATTAAAACAACAATGAGGTATCACCTCACACCTGTCAGAATGGCCGCCATCAACAAATCATCAAACAACAAGTGTTGGCGAGGGTGTGGAGAAAAGGGGACTCTAGTACACTGCTGGTGGGAATGCAGACTGGTGCAGCCGCTATGGAAAACAATATGGTGCTACTTCAAAAAATTAAAAATTGAACTTCCATTTGACCCAGTGATCCCACTGCTGGGAATATACCCTAAGAAGCCTGAAACACCAATCAGGAAGAATATATGTACCCCCATGTTCATAGCAGCACTATTTACAATAGCTAAGATCTGGAAACAGCCCAAGTGTCCACCAGTAGACGAATGGATAAAAAAGCTGTGGTACATATACACAATGGAGTACTATGCAGCGGTAAGAAAGAAAGATCTCTTATCCTTTGAGACGACATGGAGGGACCTGGAAAGTATTATCCTAAGTGAAAGAAGCCAAGCAGAAAAAGACAAATACCACATGATCTCACTTATATACGGAATATAATGAACATAACAGTCTGAGGAATACAGTAGAGCCAGACACATGGAAGTAGGGCACAGACTGACATCCCTCAGAAGAGGGGATGGGGGGTGGGGAGGTGGGAAGAGATAAACCACAAAACTTATATGCATGTATGCATGACCAATGGACATGGACAACTAAGCCGGGGACGGGGCGGAGGTGGGGTGGAGTGGGGGGTGCCAATGGGGTAAAAAGGTAAAATATGTGTAAGAAAAAAATAAATAAAAATTCATAAAAAAAAGAACTAGCTACTGTTCCATGGAAGGGAATACTTCCTGTTCAATAGAAGAAACTACTCAGTGTTCCATGAAAGGAACTACCTAGTGTTCCATCAAAGGAAGTACTTAGTGTTCCAATGAAAGCACTAGTTAGTGGTCCATGGAAGAATCTACTTAGTTTTTCATGGAAAAGCTGGCTAGTGCTCCATGCAAGAACATTTTGTGCTCCATGGAGGGAACTACTTAGTGTTCCATGGAAGGAACTACTTAGTGTCCCATGGACGAAACTAGCTAGTGTTCCATGGAAGTAACTGGGTAGTGTTCCTTGGAATAACTTACTTAGTGTTCAACGGAAGAAACTATTTACTGTTTCATGGAAGGAACTAGCCAGTGTTCCATGGAAAGAAATATTTAGTGTTTTATGGAAAGAACTACTTAGTTTTCCATGGAAGGAACTATTTAGTGTTCCATAAAAGAAACTAGTCAGTGTTCAATGGAAGGAACTGTCCTTAGTGTTCCATGGAAGGAACTTGCTAGTGTTCAATGGAAAGACCTACTAAGTGTTCCATGGAAGAACCTAGCTAGAGTTCAATGGAAGAAACTAGCTATTGTTTATGGAAGAAACTACTTAGTTGTGCATGAAGTAAATTAGATAGTGTTCCATGGTAGAAACAACTTAGTGTTTCATGAGAAAAAGTACCCAGTGTTCTATGTCAGGAACTAGCTAGTGTTCCAGGAAATAGGTAGCCTGTGTTCCATGGAAGAAACCAGCTTGTGATCCATGTAAGGAACTAGCTAGTGTTTCATGGATGAACTACTTAGTGTCCCATAAAAGAAACTATTTAGTGTTCCATGGAAGTAAGTAGCTATTTTTTCATGGAAGAAACTACTTAGTGTTTCATGGAGGAAAATGGATAGTGTTCAATGGAAGGATCTAGCTAGTGTTCTCTAGAAGTAACCACTTAGTGTCTTATGGGAGGAACTACGTAGTGTCTCATGGAAAGAAATATTTAATGTTTCATGGAGAGAACTACTTAGTGTTCCACGGAAGAAACTAGCAAATGTTCAATGGAAGTAATTAAAGTATACCATGGAAGAAACTACTTAGTGTTCCAGGCAAGGAAATAGCTAGTGTTCCATGGAAGGAACTAGCTCGTGTCCCAGAGAAGAAACTCTTTAGTGTTCCATGGAGGAACTAGCTAGTGTTACATAAAAGGAACTAGCAAGTGTTCCATGGAAGGAACTGCTTAGTGTTTCATGGAAGGAACTACTTAGTGTTCAATGGAAGGAACTAGCTATTTTTCTATGAAAGTAACTAGTTACTCATCTATGGAAGGAATTACTTAATGTTCCATGAAACAATCTAGCTACTGTTTTATGGAAAAAATTACTAAGTGTTCTATGGACGGATCTAGGGAGTGTTCCATGGAAAAATCTACTTAGTGTTCCATGGATGGAACTACTTATTGTTTCAAGGAAGGAATTATCTAGTGTTCCTTCAAATGAACTATATAGTGTTCCATGGAAACAACTACTTAGTGTCCATAGAAGAAACTACCTAATGTTCCAGGAATGAACTAGCTTGTGTTCCATGATAGGGACTACTAAGTGCTCAATAGAAGGAAATAGTGTTCCATGGATGTACTACTGGTGTTCCATGGAAGTCACCTGCTACTGTTCCAAAAAATAAACTACTTCATGTTTTATAGGAGAAAATACTTAGTGTTCCATGGAGGGAACTAGCTATTGTTCTATGAAAGGAACTAGTAACTGATCTATGGAAGGAATTACTTAGTGTTCCATGGAAAGAATTATCTAGTGTTCCATGGAAGTAACTAGTGAGTGTTCTTTGGAAAAAACAAGCTGGATTTCCAGGGGAAATACTACTTAGTGTTCCAAGGAAGGAACTAGCTAGTGTTCCATGGAAAAAACAACGTAATGATTTCTGGAAGGAATTACTTACTGTTCCATGGAAGAAGCTAACTAGTGTTCCATGGATAAAACTAGTTAGTATTCCATGGGTAGAACTACTTAATGTTCCATGCAAGAAACTACTTCGTCTTCCATGGAAGGAACTTCTTACTGTTCAATGAAGGGAACTAGCTAGTGTTCCTTGGAAGAAAGTTATTAGGGTTCAATGGAAAGAACTACTTAGTGTTTTCTGGAAAAAACTAGCTAGTGTTCTTTTGAAGAAACTACGTAGGGTTCCATGGAAAAATATAGTTAGTATTCCATTGAAGAAACTAGTTATTGTTCCAGAAAGAGAACAAGCTAGTGTTCAAGGGAAAGAAAAAGCTAGTGTTCCAGTGTAGGAAGTAGCTAGTATTCCACTAGTTGGTGATCCATGAAAAGAACAACCTAGTGTTCCATGGAAGAAACCAGCTAGTAATCCATGGAAGGAAGTCGCTAATGTTCCATGGATAAAATTACCTAATGCTTCATGGAAGGAACTAGCTAGTTTTCCATGGAAGGAACTAGCTACTGTTTCATGGAAAGAGCTACTTAGTGTTTCATTGAAAAAACTACTTTGTTTTCTAAGAAAGGAAATTGCTAGTGTTCCATGGATGGAGCAAGCTTTTGTTCTATGGAAGAAACTAGTTAGTGTTCCATGGAAAAAACAATTTATTGTTCCATGAAAGGAACTAGCTAGTATTCCATAGAATGAACTAGCTGGTGTTTCATGGAAGGAACGAGCTGGTGTTTCATGAAATTTACTAGGTGGAGTTCCGTGAAAGAACTAGCTATGGTTCCATAGAAAGAACTAGCTCGTGTTCCATGGAAAGAACTTCTTAGTGTTCAATGGAAAGAACTACTTAGTTATCTATGGAAGGAACTAGCTAGTGTTCAATGGAAGGAACTAGATACTGTTCTATGGAAGGAACTACCTAGTGTTTTATGGAAAGAACTACTTAGTGTTCCATAGAAGGAACTATTTAGTGCTCCATGAATGAAATTAGCAACTGTTCCATGGAAAGAACTAGCTAGCGATCCATGGAAGAAACGATATAATGTTCCATGAAATGAACTACTTAGTGTTCCATGGAAGGAACTAGTTCGTGCTCCATGGAAGAAACTACTTAGTGTTCCATGGAAGGGACTACTTAGTTATCTATAAAAGAAACTAGGTATTGTTCCATGGAAGGAACTAGATAGTGATTTATGGAAAAAAATACTTAGTGTTCCATGGACGGAACTACTAAGGGTTCCATGGAGTGAACTACCAAGTGTTCCATGGAAAAAACTACCTAGTGTTTCCTCGATGGAACTAACTAATATTCCATGGAAGGAACTACTTAATGTTTAATGGAAGGGAGTACTTAGTGTTCCATGGAAGTAACGAGCTTGTGTTCCATGGAAGGAACTAGCTAGAAGTAGCTAGTGTACCATGGAAGGAACTAGTTAGTGTTCCATGGAAAGCATTACATAATGTTCCATGGAAGAAACAACTAGGTGTTTCATGGAAGGATCAAGCTGTTGTTCCATGAAAGAAACTAGGTAGTGTTCCATGGAACAAACTAGCTAGTTTTCCATGGATAGAACAAGCTAGTGTTTCATGGAAGAGACTATTTAGTGTTTCATGAATGAATGACTTCGTGTCCCATAAAAGAAACTAGGTAGTGTTCCATGGAAGAAACTACTTAGGGTTGCATGGAAGTAACTACTTAATGTTCTAAAAAAGGAACTAGCTAGTGTTCCAGGAAAGGCATTAGTTAGTGTTCCAGAAAAGAAACTACTTAGTGTTCCAGAGAAAGGAGTAGTTAGTGTTCCAAAAAAGGAACTAGCTTGTGTTACAGGGAAGAAACTAGCTAGTGTTCCAGTGATGAAACTATTTAGTGATCCATGGAAGGAACTACTTAGTGTTCCTTGAAAGGAAAAATTTAGTGTTTCATGGAAGAAACAAGTTATTTTTCCATGGAAAAAAGAAATATTGTTCCATGGAAGGAAATACAGAGTGTTCTATTGAAGGAACTACTTAGTGTTCCATGAAAGGAACTGGTAGTGTTGCATAGAAGGAACTAGATAGTGTTCCATAAAATGAATCCCTAAGTGTTCCATTGAAGGAACTACTTAATGTTCAATGGAAGAAACATCTTAGTGTTCCATGGATAGGAAAATAGTCGTCCATGGAAAGAACTGGCTAGTGTTCCATGGAAAGAACTACTTAGTTTTCAATGGAAGGAACTAGCTCTGTTCCATGGACGGAAATATTTAGTGTTCCATGAAAAAAAAGAAGCTAGTGTTCATGGAGGAACTAATTAGTGTTCTGTGGAAGGAACTACTTAGTGTTCCATGGAAGGAACAATTTATTGTTCCATGGAAGGAACAAGTTACTGTTTCATGGAAGAATATACTTAGTGTTCCATGGACGAACTACAGAGTGTTCCATCGAAGGAACTACATAGTGTACCGTGGACGGAACTAGTAGTGTTCCATGGAAGGAACTATCTAATTTTCCATTGAAGGATCTACTTAGTGTTCCATAGAAGGAACTAGTAGTGTTTCATGGAAGGAATTGAGAGTGTTCCATGGAAAGAATTACTTAGTGTTCCTTGAAAGGAACTAGCTAGAATTCCATGTAAGAAACAACTTAGTGTTCCATGAAAATAACAAGCTATTGTTCCATGGAGGAACTTCTTAAAGTTCCATGAAAGTAACTACTTAATATTCCACTGAAGAAACTACTAAGTGTTCCATGGAAGGAACTTGCTAGTGTTCCATATAGAAACTAGATATTGTTCCATGGGAGGAACTAGTTAGTGTTACATGAAAGAAATTACTTACTCCTCCATGGAAGGAAAAAGTTAGTGTTCCATGAAGGAAGTAGCTAGTATCACATGGAATGAACTAGCTAGTGTTCCATGGAAGGAACTAGCTAGAACTATTTAGTGTTCCATGGAAAAAACTTCTTAGTGTTCCATGGAAGGAACTTTAATGTTCTATGGATGGAACTACTAGTGTTTTATGGAAGTATCTTGCTAGTGTTCCATGGAAGGGACGACTTAGTGTTCAATGAAAGAAACTACATAGTATTCCATGAAAGGAACTAGTTAGTGTTTCATGGAAGAAACTAGATAGTGTTCCATGGAAGGAACTAGTTAGTGTTTTATGGAGAAAATGAGTTAGTGTACCATGCAAAGAACTAAATAGTGTTCTATGGAAGTAACAAGCTAGTTTTACATGAAAGAAACTACATAGGGTTTAATGGAAGTAACTACTTAATGTTTCATGGAACGAACTACCTAGTGTTCCAGAAAATGAAGTAAGTAGTTTTCCAGGGTAAGAACTAGCTAGTGTTTTAGGTAAAAATCGACTTAGTGTTCCATGGAAGGAAAAGCTAGTGATCCATTGAAGAAACTATCTAGTGTTCCATGGAAGGAACTGGCTAGTGTTCCATGTAAGGAACTAGCTAGGAATTTATGGAAAAAAATAGCTAGTGTTCCATGAAAAAAAACTATCTAGTGTTCCATGGAAGGAGCTACATTGTGTTCCATGGAAGGAAATACTTAGTGTTCCATGGAAGAAACTAGCTACTGTTGCATAGAAGAAACTAGCTAGTGTTCAATGGAAGAAACTCGCTAGTGAACCATTGAAGAAAGAATCTAGTGTTCCATGGGAAGAGATATTTAGTGTTCAATGAAAGGAACTACTTAATGCTCCATGGAAGAAATTAGTTAGAGTTTCATGAAAAAACTAGCTAGTTTAAGATGGAACTAAGTAGCTTGTGTTTTCTGAAAGAAACTATCTTGTGTTCCATGGAAGAAAGTAGCTAGTGTTCCATGGACAGAACTAGCTAATGTTCCATGGAAGGAACAACTTAGTGTTACAGTGAAAGAACTACTTGTTGTCCCATGGAAGGAACCAGCTAGCGTTTCATGGCAAAAACCAGCCAGTGTTTAATCGAAAGAACGAGCTAGTGTGCCATGGAGAAAATACTAGTGTTCCATGGTAGGAACTACTTAGTGTTTCATTGAAGGAACTAATTAGTGTTCCATGGAAGAAACTACGTAGTGTTTCAGGGAAGAAAATACTTATGTTTCATGGAAGGAACTAGCTAGTGATCCATAAAAGAAACTAGATAGTGTTCCATGGGAGGAACTTCTTAGTGTTCCATGGAAGAAACTACTTAGTGTTCCACGGAAAAAACTAGCTTGTGTTGCATGCAAGAAACTACTTAGTGTTCCATGGAAGAAACTAGCTACTGTTCCATGGAAGGGACTAGCTAGTGTTTCATGGAAGGAGTTAGCTAGTGATGCATGGAAGAAACTAGCTAGCATTCCAGGGAAGAAACTACTTAGAGTTCCTTGGAAAGAACTACTTAGTCTTCCATGTAAGAAACTACTTAGTGCTGCATGGAATGAAATACTTGGTGTACTATGGAAGGAACAAGATATTGTTCCATGGTAGAGAATACTTTGGTCGGCATGGCAAAAACTACTTAGTGTTCCATGGAAGAAACTTACTAGTGTTCAATGCAAAGAGCTAGTGTTCAATGGTAGGAACTAGCCAGTGTTCCATTAAAAGTACTAGAGAGTGTTTCTTTGAAGGAAGTTCTTAGTGTTCCATGGAAGGAAATACTTAGTGTTACATGGAAGGTACTATGTAGTGTTCCATGGATGGAACTAGCTAGTGTTTCATGAAAGGAATTACTTAGTGTTCCGTGGAAGGAACTACTTAGAGTTCCATGGAAGAAACCCTCTAGGGTTCCATGAAAGGACTACTTAGTATTCCTTGGAAGAAATTACTTAGTATTCCATGCAAGGAACTAGCTAGTGTTCCATGGAAAAATCAAGCTAGCGTTCCATGAAGGAACTAGTTAGGGTATTATGGAAGGAAATACCTAGTGTTCCATAAAAAAAACTACTGAGCTTTGCATGAAAAAAACTACTTAGAGTTCCATGGAAAAAAATAGCTACTGTTCCATGGATGTAACTAGCTAGTATTCCATGAATGGAACTACTTAGTGTTCCATGGAAAGAACTATTTAGTTTCCCATGGAAGTAACTAGCTAGAGTTTCATGGAAGTAACTAGCTAGTGTTCCTTGGAAGGAACTAGTTAGAACTAGCTAGTGTTCCATGTAAGGAACTACTCAGTGGTACATGGAAGGAACTAGCTAGTGTTCCATGTAAGGATCTACTCAGTGTTCCATATAAGGAAGTAACTAGTGTTCCATTGAAGATTATAGCTAGATTAAAAAGAAAACAACTTAGTGTTCCATGGAAGAAATTACTTAGAGTTCCATAGAAGGAACAAGCTACTGTTCCATGGAAGAAACTATCTAGTGTACCATTGATGAAACTACTTAGTATTCCATGGAAGGAACTACTTAGTCTTCCATTGAAGGAACTATTAGTGTTCCAAGGAAGAAACTAGCTAGGGTTCCATGGAAGGAACTACTTGGAGTTCCATGAAAGAACTACTTAGAATTCTATGCGTGGAATTAGCTCTTGTTATATGGAAGGAATTCTGTAGTGTTCTATGGAATGGACTACTTAATGTTCCATGGAAGGAACTAGCTAGTGTTCGATGGAAAAAACTGCTTAGTGTTCCATGGAAAAAACTACTTAGAGTTTTATGGAAAAAATTAGCTAGTGTTCCATGGAAGGTACTAGCTAGTGATTCATGGATGTAACTAGCTAGTGTTCCATGGAATAAGCTACTTAGTGTTCCATGGAAAGAACTAGTAAATTTTCCATGGAAAAATCTAGGTAGTGTTCCAAGGAAGTAATTAGTGATTGTTTCATAAAACCTATAACTAGCTCGTGTTCCAAGGAAGAAACTACTAGTGTTCAGTAACAGTAATTAGTTCCTTCCATGGAACACTAGATAGGTTCTTTCATCGAACACTAAGTAATTCCTTCCATTGAACACTAAGTAGTTCCTTCCAAGGAACACTAGCTAGTACATACAATGGAACACTAAGTAGTTTAATCCATGGAAATCTAGCTTTTTTCTTCCATGTACAGTAGCTAGTTTCTTCCATGGAACTGTAGTTAGGTCCTCCCTTGGAACACTAATTGGTTCCTTCCATAAAACACTAGCTAGTTCCTTCCATGGAATATTAACTAAATTTTTTTCTAAGAAACACTAGCTAGTCCAACATCAAACTCAAAAGCTTCTGCACAGCGAAAAATACAATCATCAAAACGGAAAGGCTACCCATAGTATGGGAGAGCATAATTGCCAACAATATATCAGATAAGGGGTTAATTTCCAATACATATAGAGTGCTCATACAACTCCACAAAAGGAAGACAAAGAATCCAATTAAAAAATGGGCAGAGGGGAGAGGAAAATTGGCGGCACAGTGAACAGAAGCTACACATACCGTCTCCCAGAAACAAACTGGAATTACAACTATAACACAGACAAATCGACAAGAAGAACCAACAGAAAAGCAGCTTGCGAGGACCATACAATGAGGGACACTGACCATCCCCGTAGGCTTGTGAAGGCGCGAGATGGGGGCTGGGAGCCCATGGTTGGAAGCTCCCTAGTGGCCTTAGCTGGGAGCAGCGCCCTCGGGTTACACTCCCAGGTGGCTCCACAGTGCAGAGCCGGGACAGAGGCTGAAACAGCCACAGCCACTCACCTTGGGCTCCGGCAGAGTGAGGGCAGACTGGACTGGAACTGTGTGGGGACACTCAGGATCTGGAGGGTGCTCAGAGCTTTGGCTGAGTGCAGCCACTCAGGACTGTGGCCACATTGCTCCTTCCCAGGGCTCTGAGGAGCGGCAGCAGCCCCTCCCTTTGAGATCCAACCCCACCCTGTGGGCCATTGAAGTGCTAATTGAGGCTCACTAATAACCAGAATCTGCCTCGCCCTCGTGAAAGCCCCTTGGCTGAGCACCAGAGGGAGGTTTTCAATCAACTGACAACCCAAAACTCATCAAGTAACCTAGACTGCTAGCCTCCAGGCAAAAAGCTAGAGGATAACAGTATGGTTCCTGGGCTGGCAACTTTAACCAGGAAAGTAAGACCTGACAGTGGTGTTCAACGTGGGTCCTCCCTCGCTCATCTAAACACAGGAGAGGGAGCCACAAACAGCAGAACATCAACACCCACAAAGAGAACTTGACAGGCTCCAAAGCCCACAGCGATAGCCAAAATGGTGAAACACAGAAACAGAAGCCAACTGAAAGAGCAAGAGACCTCCACCAAAGATGAGATCAATGTGGAGCAGTTAGGCATGTTAACAGAGCTAGAATTCAGAGCCATGATCTTGAGGAAGCTGAACAGCATGAGTAAAAACATAGAGACACTGAAAATAAGCCAATTGGAAATTAAAACCAACAAGAAGAGATAAAAAATGACATATCAGAAATGAAAAACACATTGGAAGGTTTAAAAAGTAGAGTAGAGGAAGCTGAGGACTGGATCAGTGAATTAGAAGACAGGGTAGAAAAAAATCAACCAATCAGAAAAACAAAAGGAAAGAACTATTAAAAAAACAGGAATACAGCTTAAGAGAACTATGGGACAACTGGAAACGTAATTATATTCGCATCATAGGAGTCCCCGAAGAAGAAGAAAATGAGCAAGGGATAGAGAATATATTCAAAAAAATAGTGAGAGAAAACTTCCCTAATTTGGTGAAGGAAGAAGGCATTCAAGTTCAAGAAGCACAGAGTCCCAAGTAAGAAGAACCCAAACAGAACCACACCAAGACACATAGTAATTAAAATGCCACAAATTAAAGACAAAGAGAGAATCCTAAAGGCAGCAAGAGATAAGCATCAGGTTACCTACAACGGGAAACCCATAAGGCTCTCAGCTGATTTTTCACAAGAAACACTACAGGCCAGAAGAGAATGGCATGAAGTAATCAAAGTCATGAAAAACAAGAATCTGAATCCAAGACTACACTACCCAGCAAGGCTATCATTCAACACAGAAGATCAAATAAAGAACTTCCCAGACAAAAAAAGGCTAAGGGAATACATTAGCACCAAACCAGCACTGCAAGAAATGTTAAAAGGACTGCTGTAATTAGCAGTATAAATGGGAAGAAAATAGAACCACACTAAACAAAAATGGCAATAAATAAGTACATATCAATAATCACCTTAAACGTAAATGGATTGAAGCTCCCATAAAAAGACACAGAGTAGCTGATTGGATAAGAAAGCATGACTCATCTACATGATGTTTACAAGAGACCCACCTCTCAACAAAAGACTCACATAGGTTGAAAGTGAAGAAATGGAAAAATATTTTCCAAGCGAATGGAAAGCAAAAAAAAAGCTGGGGTAGCAATTCTCATATCTGATAAAATAGATTTCAAAATGAAAACCATAACTAGAGACAAAGAAGGCCACTCTATAATATTGAAAGTATCTGTCCAACAGGAAGATATAACCTTGATAAACATATATGCACCCAATATAGGATCACCAAAATATATTAAAAATCTTCTGGAGGACTTCCAAGGAGAAATTGACAACAATACAATCATAGCAGGGGACTTCAACACCACGTTGACAGCAGTGGATAGATCCTCTAGGCAAAAAATTAGCAAGGAAACAGAGACTCTAAATGAAGCACTAGACCAAATGGATATAATAGATATCTACAGAGAACTACACCCCAAAACGTCAGAATACACATTCTTCTCAGGTGCACATGGGACATTTTCAAAGATAGACCACATGATAGGACACAAACTAAATCTCTACAAGTTCAAGAAGATTGAAATCATATCAAGCATCTTCTCAGATCACAATGGCATGAAACTAGAAATCAATTGCAACAAGAACATGCAAAGACATTTCAACACATGGAGGCTAAATAGCATGTTATTAAACACTGAATGGGTCACCGAGGAGATCAAGGAAGAAATTAAAAACTTCCTGGAAACCAATGAAAATGAACACACAACAACACAAAATCTATGGGATGCAGCGAAAGCAGTTCTGAGAGGGAAGTTCATAGCACTACAGGCCTACCTCAAAAACAAAAAAAAATTCTAATTGACTGTCTAACCTCACAACTTAAAGAATTACAAAGAAAACAAAAAGAAAACCCCAGAACAAGTAGAAGGAAGAAAATAGTAAAGATCAGAGCAGAAATAAATGACATAGAGACCAAAAAAAAAAAAAACATTTCAAAGGATCAATGAAACAAAGAGCTGGTTTTTCAAAAAGATCAACAAGATTGATGGACCCTTAGCTAGACTCACCAAGAAACAAACAGAAAGAACCCAAATACACAAAATCAGAAATGAAAGAGGAGAAGTAACAACCAACACACGGAAATACAAAAGATCGTTAACAACTACTATGAACAACTATATGGCAACAAATTCGACAATCTAAGCAAAATGGACAAATTTCTAGAAACACACAGTCTCCCAAAACTATTCCCGAAAGAGATAGAAAACTTGAACAGACCAATAACAACTAAGGAAATTGAAGAGGTAATCAAGACTCTCCCAGCAAACAAAAGCCCAGGCCCAGAGGGCTTCACGGGGGAGTTTTACCAAACATTCAAAAAAGAACTAACACCCATTCTTTTCAAACTATATCAAAAAATTCAAGAAGGAAGACTTCCAAACTCGTTGCATGCAGCCAGCATAATTCTAATTCCAAAACCAGAAAAAGACACTACAAAGAAAGAAAACTACAGGCCAATATCCCTGATGAACATAGATGCCAAAATCCTGAACAAAACATTAGCATCCAGAAATACATCAAAAAAATTATTCACCATGACCAAGTGGGATTCATTCCAGGGATGCAAGGCTGGTACAATAATCACAAATCAATAAACGTGATACACCACATAAACAAAATGAAGAATAAAAACTACATGATCATATCAATAGGTCCAGCATCCATTTCTGATAAAAACGCTCAGCAATGTAGGAATAGAGGGATCATATCTCGACATAATAAAGGCCATATATGGGAAGAGAAAAAATGGCGGCGAAGTGAATGGAGCGACCCAGACCGTCTCCCAAGACTAAACTTGATTTACAACGAAAATAAAGGCAAACCGTCAGGAAAGGGCAGCCGAAAGACATCTTGGAGGACCGCTTAACCAGAAACACCCACTCAGTCCTGGTAGGCTTGCGAGGACGGGAGAGGGGACCGAGAGCCCAGGGTCCACAGCGGCCTGGGCAGGGGCCAGGGAACTAGACGGGAAGTTACCTCTACCGTCTTTCTTCCCACCGTGCACGGCCCTGGGAACTCTGTAGCCGGCTAGGCTCTCTGCTGAAGCCGCACAGACTCCTGGCCCCCAGGGAACTGGGCGGGACCAGGGAACTCAGCGGGACCTGGGGGGGAAAGTTAATTCTACCGGCTCCCTTCCCACCGTGCACGGCCCTGGAATCTCTGTAGCCGCTGAAGCCGCACAGACTCATGGCCCCCAGGGAACTCGGCGGGACCGGGGAACTCAGCGGGAAATTATTCCCACCACCTCCCTTGCCACCCTGCACGGGCCCTGGGAATGCTGTAGCCTGCTAAACTCTCGGCTGGAGCCACACAGACTCCAGGAGAACAGGGGACTTGGCGGGATTAAAGTGGGTCCTCCCTGGTGCATCCAAACCCAGGAGAGGGAGCCACAAACAGCAAAACACCACCACCCACTGGGAAAACTTGGCAGACTCCAAAGCCCACTGTGATAACGAAAATGGTGAGAAACAGAAACAAAAGCCAAATGAAAGATCAAGAGACCTCTACAGAAGATGAAATAAATGAGGTGCAGTTAAGCAAGTTAACAGAACTAGAATTTAGAGCCATGATGTTGCGGAAGCTCAACAGCATGTGTAAGGACATGAGCAACATGAGTAAAGACATAGAAATGTTGAAAATAAACCATCTGGAAATGAAAAACCAACAGGAAGAAATGAAGAATGACATATCAGAAATGAAAAACACACTGGAAGGTCTAAAAAGCAGAGTAGAGGAAGCTGAGGACCGGATCAGTGAATTAGAAGACAGGCTAGAAGAAATCAACCAATCAGAAAACCAAAAAAAAAAAAAGATTAAAAAACAAGAAGAGAGCTTAAGAGAATTGTGGGACAACTGGAAACGTAATAATATTCGTTTCATAGGAGTCCCTGAAGAAGAAGAAAGTAAGCGAGGGCTAGAGAATATATTCAAAGTAATAGTGACAGAAAACCGCTAATTTGGTGAAGGAAGAAGGCATTCAAGTTCAAGAAGCTCAGAGAGCCCCAAGTAAGAAGAACCCAAACAGGCCCACACCAAGACATATAGTAATCAAACTGCCAAAAATTCAAGACAAAGAGAGAATCCTAAAAGCAGCAAGAGATAAGCAACAGGTTACCTACAAATGAACCCCCATAAGGCTCTCAGCTGACTTTTCACAAGAAACATTACAGGCTCGAAGGAAATGGCATGAAGTAATTAAAGTCATGAAAAACAAGGATCTGAATCCAAGACTACTCTACCCAGCAAGGCTATCGTTCAAAATAGAAGGTCAAATAAAGAGCTTCCCAGACAAAATAAGGCTAAGGGAGTACATTAGCACCAAACCAGCACTGCAAGAAATGTTAAAAGGACTGCTGTAATTACCAGGAGAAATGGGAAGAAAAATAGAACCACACTAAACAAAAATGGCAATAAATAAGTACATATCAATAACCACCTTAAATGTAAATGGACTGAATGCTCCCATAAAAAGACATGGAGTAGCTGATTGGATAAGAAAGCAAGACTCATCTATATGCTGTTTACAAGAGACCCACCTCACAACAAAAGACTCACATAGATTGAAAGTGAAGGGATGGAAAAAAATCTTCCAAGCAAACGGAAAGGAAAAAAAAGCTGGGGTAGCAATACTGATATCTGATAAAATAGACTTCAGATTGAAGGCCATAACTAGAGACAAAGAAGCCCACTACATAATATTGAAAGGATCTATCCAACAGGAAGATATAACCTTGATAAACATATATGCAGGCAATATAGGAGCAGCAAAATATATTAAAAATCTTATGCAGGACTTCAAAGGAGAAATCGATAGCAATACAATCATAACAGGGGACTTCAACACCCTGCTAACATCACTGGATAGATCCTATAGACAAAAAATTAGCAAGGAAACAGAGACTCTAAATGAAGCACTAGACCAAATGGATTTAATAGATATCTACAGAGAACTACACCCCAAAACTACAGAATTCACATTCTTCTCAAGTGCACATGGAACATTCTCAAAGATAGACCACATGTTAGGGCACAAACTAAGTCTCTACAAGTTCAAGAAGATTGAAATTATAACAAGCATCTTCTCAGACCACAATGGTATGAAACTAGAAATCAATTGCAAGAAGAACATACAAAGACATTTTAACACATGGAAGCTAAATAGAATGTTATTAAACAATGAATGGGTCACCGAGGAAATCAAGGAAGAAATCAAAAACTTCCTGGAAACCAATGAAAATGAGGACACAACAATACAAAATCTATGGGATGCAGCAAAAGCAGTTCTGAGAGGGAAGTTCATAGCACTACAGGCCTACCTCAAAAAAGAAGAAAAATCTCTAATAGACTACCTAACCTCACAACTTAAAGAACTAGAGAGTAAACAAAAAGAAAACCCCAGAGCAATTAGAAGAAAGGAAATAGTAAGGATCAGAGCAGAAATAAACGACATAGAGACCAAAAAAACAATCCAGAGTATCAATAAAACAAAGAGGTGGTTTTTCGAAAAGATAAACAAGATTGACAGACCCTTAGCTAGACTCACCAAGAAACAAAGAGAGAGAACCCAAATACATAAAATCAGAAATGAAACAGGAGAGATAACAACTGACCCTACAGAAATACAAAAGATCGTTAACAACTACTATGAAAAATTATACGGTAACAAGTTCGAAAACCTAAGCGAAATGGACAAATTTCTAGAAACACATAGTCTCCCAAAACTGGATCAGATAGAGATCGAAAACTTGAACAGACCAATAACAACAGAAGAAATTGAAGATGTAATCAAGACTCTTCCAGCAAACAAAAGCCCAGGCCCGGATGGCTTCACAGGGGAGTTTTACCGAACATTCAAAGACGAACCCATTCTCCTCAAACTATTTCAAAAATTCCAAGAAGAAGGAAGACTTCCAAACTCGTTTTATGAAGCCAGCATAACTCTAATTCCAAAACCAGAAAAAGACACAACAAATAAAGAAAACTACAGGCCAATATCCCTGATGAACATAGATGCCAAAATCCTGAACAAAATACTAGCAAATCGAATCCAGCAATACACCAGAAAAATTATCCACCATGACCAGGTGGGATTCATCCCAGGGATGCAAGGCTGGTACAATATTCGCAAATCCATAAATGTGATACACCACATAAATAAATTGAAGAATAAAACCACATGATCATATCAATAGACGCTGAAAAAGCCTTTGACAAAATCCAGCATCCATTTCTGATAAAAACGCTCAGCAGTGTGGGAATTGAGGGATCATACCTAGACATAATAAAAGCCATATATGAAAGACCTACAGCCAACATCATACTCAATGGACAAAAACTAAAAACATTTACCTTAAGAACAGGAACAAGGCAAGGATGCCCACTTTCGCCACTCCTATTTAACATAGTACTGGAAGACTTAGCCACAGCAATCAGACAGGAAGAAAAAATAAAAGGGATCCAAATTGGAAAGGAGGAAGTGAAATTGTCATTATTTGCAGATGACATGATACTGTACATAGAAAACCCCAAGGACTCCACCAAAAGCTTACTAGACTTAATAAATGAATTTGGCAAAGCAGCAGGATACAAAATTAACGTCAAGAAATCGACGGCATTCTTATACACCAATGATGAACTCACAGAAAGAGAAACTAAGCAAACAATCCCATTTACCATTGAGGCAAAAAGGTTAAGATACCTAGGAATAAACTTAACCAAAGAAATAAAGGACATATTCGCACAAAACTACAGGTCTTTGAAAAAAGAAATAGAGCAAGATGTAAAAAAGTGGAAGCACACACCCTGTTCATGGATTGTGAGAATTAACATCATTATAATGTTCATATTACCCAAAGCAATCTATAGATTCAACGCAATCCCCATCACAATACCAACGGCATACTTCACAGAATTAGAACAATTACTTCAAAAGTTCATATGGAACCAAAAAAGTCCTCGTATAGTCACAGCAATCTTGAAAAGAAAGAACAAAGTTGGAGGGATCACAATACCAGATTTCAGGTTATACTACAAAGCCACCATAATCAAAACAGCCTAGTACTGGCACAAGAACAGGTATATAGACCAGTGGAACAGAATACAGAACCCAGAAATGGACCCTAGGCAATATGCTCAATTAATATTTGACAAAGGTGGCAAGAGCATACAGTGGAGTAAAGGACAGCCTCTTTAATAAATGGTGCTGGGAAAATTGGACAGCTACTTGCCGAAAAATGAAACTAGACCATCAACTTACACCCTACACCAAAATAAACTCAAAATGGATAGAAGACTTAAATGTAACTCATGAATCCATAAAAATCCTAGAGGAGACTGTGGGCAACAAAATTTGAGACATCATACGCAGCAGAATTTTAACTGACACATCACCTAAGGCAATAGAAACAAAGGAGCAAATGAACACATGGGACTACATCAAACTCAAAAGCTTCTGCACAGCGAAAGATACAATCATCAAAACGGAAAGGCTACCCACTGTATGGGGGAGCATAATTGCCAATGATATATCAGATAAGGGGTTAATTTCCAATACAGATAGAGTGCTCATACAACTCCACAAAAGGAAGACAAAGAATCCAATTAAAAATGGGAAGAGGAACTAAATAGACACCTCTCCAAACAGGATATACAAATGGCTAAGAGACATATGAAGAAATGTTTATCATCACTAATTATCAGAGAGATGCAAATCAAAACAACAATGAGGTATCACCTCACACCTGTCAGAATGGCCGCCATCAACAAATCATCAAACAACAAGTATTGGCGAGGGTGTGGAGAAAAGGGGACTCTAGTACACTGTTGGTGGGAATGCAGACTGGTGCAGCCACTATGGAAAACAATATGGTGTCACCTCAAAAAATTAAAAATTGATCTCCCATTTGACCCAGTGATCCCACTTCTAGGAATATACCCTACGAAGCATAAAACACCAATCAGAAAGAATATATGTACCCCCATCTTTGTAGCAGCACTATTTACAATCGCTAAGATCTGGAAACAGCCCAAGTGCCCATCAGTAGACGAATGGATCAAAAAGCTGTGGTACATATACACAATGGAGTACTACGCAGCGGTAAGAAAGAAAGATCTCTTATTCTTTGAGACTACATGGAGGGACCTGGCAAGCATCATCCTAAGTGAAACAAGCCAAACAGAGAAAGACAAATTTCATATGATCTCACTGATTTGTGGAATATAATGAACATAACAGTCTGAGGAAGGGGGTAGTCCCAGAGACATGGAAATGGGATACAGACTGACAACCACCTAAATAGGGGGTGGGGGTGGAGAAGAGATAAAACAGAAAACTTATATGCATGTATGCATGATGAGTGGACATGGACAACAAACTGGGGAAAGGGCAGGGAGGTAGGGGTAGGGGAAATAAGTGGGGAAAAAAATCTGTAACAAAAATTAATTAATAAAAGATAATTTTAGAAAACAAACAAACAAACAAAAAACACTATCTAGGACCTTCCATGGAACACTTAGTAGTTCTTACCATTGACACTAAGTAGTTCTTTCCATGGAACACTACGTAGTTCCTTGCTGGGAACACAAAGTAGTTTCCTCCATGGAACACTAGCTAGTTCTCTCTAAGGAACACTAGTTAGTTTTTACAAGGAATAATAGCCTGTGCCTTCTATGGATCACTAGCTAGTTCCTTCCTTGGAACACTGTGTAGATCCTTCCATGGAACACTATGTAGTTCCTTCAATGGAACACTAAATAGTTCCTCCATGGAAATTTGGCGAGTTCTTTCCAAGGAACACAAGCTGGTTTTTTTTTTTTTTTGTTGTTGTTGTTGTTATGGAACTCCAAGTAGATTCTTTCATAAAACAATAAGTAGCTCTTTCATGGAACACTATCGAACTTTTTCCATGGAACACTAAGTAGCTTTTTCCATGGAACACTAAGTTTTCTTCCATGGAAAATTAGCTAGTTTCTTCCATAAAACAGTAGTTAGTTCCTTACATGGTACAATATTTATTTCTTTCCAGGAAACATTAAGTAGTTCCTTCCTTAAACACTAAGAAGTTCCTTACAAAAACACAACTTAGTTTCTTCCATGGAACACAAGCTCTTTCCGTCCATGGAAAACGAAGTCATTTATTCAATGGAACACTAGCTAGTTCCTTCCATGGAACACTAGCTAGTTCCTTCCTTAAAACAGTAAGTAGTTTCTTTCATGGAACACTAAGTATTTCCCTCAATGTAACACTAAATAGGTCTCTCCAGGAAACACTAGTTAATTTTTTTTCCATGGAAGACCAGCTAGAACCTTCCATGGAACACTAAGTAATTCCTTGCATGGAACACTAGCTAGTTTCTTCTATGAAACAAAAGCTAGTTTCATACATATAACACTAGATAGTTGCTTCCATGGAACACTTAGTAATTACTTACATGGAACACAGGGTAGTTCCTTCCATGGAACACTAAATATTTCCTTCCATGGAACACTAAGTAATTCCTTCTATGGAACAATAAGTAGTTCCTTCCATAAAACCCTAGCTAGTTTCTTCCATGGAACACTAGCTAGTTCCTTTCATGGAACACTAAGTAGTTTCTTGCATGGAACAATACCCAGTTCGTTCCATGAACATACCTAGTTTTATTTATAGAACACAAGGTAGTTCCTTCCATTGAAAACCACCTAGTTCCTTCCATGGAACACTAGCTAGTTTCTTACATGGGACACTAAGTAGTTCCTTCCATGGAACTCTAAGTAGATCTTTCCATGGAAAATTAGCTAGTTCTTTCCATGGAACACTAGCTAGTTCTTTACATAGAACACTAAGAAGTTCCTTCCATGGAAATCTAAGTAGTTTCTTCCTATGGAAAATTAGCTAGTTCTTTCCATGGAACACTAGCTGTTCCTTACATGGAACAATTGCTATTTCCATCAAGGCAACATTAATTAGTTCCTTCCATTGAACACTAAGTAGTTTCTTTTATGGAACATTAAGTAGTTTCTTCCAGGGAACACTAGCTAGTTTCTTCCATGGAAAACTAAGTAGTTCCTCCCATGGAACACCAAGTATTTTTATCCATGGTACACTAGCTAGTTCCTTCCTTGGAACACTAAGTAGTTCCTTCCACGAAACACTAGCTAGTTCTTTTAATGAAAAACTAAGTAATTTTTTCCATGGATCACGAAGTAGTTACTTCCCTAGAACACTAAATTTTTCCTTCCATAAAACACTAAGTATTTCTTTCCATGGAACACTCACTAGATTTTTACGTGGAACACGCCGTAGGTTGTCTATGGAACATTAATTAGTTCCCACCATGGAACACTAAGTTGTTCCTTCCATGGGACACTAGGTAGTTCCTTCCGTAAAACACTAGCTAGTCCCTTCCATGGAACGCTAAGTAGTTCTTATCATTGACACTAAGTAGTTCCTTCTATGTAACACTATGTACGTTCCACCTTGAAATACAAATTAGTTTCCTCTATGGAACACTAGCTAGTTCCTTCCATTTAACACTAGCTAGTTCCTTGCCGGGAACAATAAGTAGTTCCTTTTATGAAACACCATGTATTTGCTTTCATGGGACACTAGCTAGTTCCTTACATTGGACACTAGCTAGTTCCTTCCATGGAACACTATGTGATTCCTTCCATGGAACACTAAGTATATCCTTCCATGTAACACTATTTCCTCCAATGGACACTATGTAGTTTCTTTCATGGAACACTAGCTAGTTCCTTCCATGGAACACTTAGTACTTTCGTCCATGAAGCTTAAGTAGTTTCTTTCATGGAACGCTAAGTTGTTCCTCCATGAAACATTATCATTTTTTCATGGAACACTAAGTCGTTCCTTCCATGGAATTCTAACTAGTTCCTTCCATGGAACACTAAGAAGTTCTTTTCATGGAACACCAGCCAGTTTCTTCCATGAAACACTACTAGTTCCTTCCATGAAAAACTACATAGTTCTTTCCATTGAACACTACTAGTTCCTTCCATGGTATACTATGTATTTCCTTCAATGGAACACTCTGTAGTTCCTTCCATGGTACAGTAGCTAGTTTCTTCCATGAAACACTAGCTAGTTCCTTTTATGGAACACCAGATAGTTTCCGCCATGGTTCACTAGCTAGTTCCTTCCATGGAATACTAGCTAGTTCCTTTCCTGGAAAATAACTAGTTTCTTTCCTGGACCACTAGCTTGTTCCTTCCATTGAACATTAAGTAGTTACTTCCATGAAACTCTATGTAGTTTCTAAATGGAAAGCTAGCTAGTCCCTTCCATGGAACACCAGATAGATACTTTCATGGAACACTAGAAAGTTTTTTCCATGGAACACTAGCTAGTTTCTACCATGGAACACTATCTGGCACCTTCCATGAACTCTGGGTAGTTCCTTCCATGAAACACTAGCTAGGTCCTTCCATGGAACACTAAGTAATTTTTTCTATGAAACACTAAGTACTTTCTTCCATGGAACACTAGCTATTACCTTTCATGGCACATAAAGTAGTTTTGTCCATGGAACACTAAGTAGATTTTCCCATGAAACACTAAATTGTATTTTCCATGGAACACTAACTAGTTCCTTCCATGGAACACTACATAGTTCCGTCCATGGAACACTAAGTAGTTTTCTCCCCGGAAACACTGGCTAGTTTCTTCGAATGAACACTAGCTAGTTTCTTCCATGGAACACTAAGAAGTTCCATCCATGGAACACTATGTACATCCTTCCATACAACACTTGCTAGATCGTTTAATGGAACACTAGCTAATTCCTTCCATGGAACACTAACTATTTCCTTCTCTGGAACACTAAGTAGTTATTTCCCTGGAACACTAGCTAAATACGTCCATGGAACACTAGCTAGTTCCTTCCATTGAACACTGTCTAGTTCCTACCATGGAACACTAACTAGCTCCTTCCATGGAACACTAAGTAGATCCTGCCATGAAACCAAAGTAGTTGCTTCCCTAGACACTCGCTAGTTCCTTCCATGCAACACTATCTAGATCCATTTATGAAACACTAGATAGTTCCTTCCATAAAACACTGGCTAGTTGTTTCCAACAAACCCTAGGTAATTCTTTCCATGGAACACAGCTAGTTCCTTCCATGGAACAATACCTTGTTCATTTCATGGAACACTAAGTATTTCCTTCCATGGAACACCAGCTAGTTCTAGCTAGATCCTTCCATGGAACACTAGCTAGTTCCTTCCATGGAAAACTAAGTAGTTCCTTCCATGAGACACTAACTAGCTTCTTTTATGGAACACTAGCTAGTTCCTTCAAAGAACACTAGCTTGTTCCTTCCATGGAACACTAAGTAGTTTATTCTATGGAACACAAAGTAGTTTCTTCCATGGAAAACCAGCTAGTTCCTTCATTGGTACACTAAGAAGTTCCTTCCATGGAACAGTAAGTAATTTCTTCGCTGGACACTCGCCAGTTCCTTTCATGGAACACTAGCTAGATCCTTCCTGGAAACACTAGATAATTCCTTCCATGTAACACTAGCTAGTTCCTTCCATGGGACACTAACAAGTTCTTTTCATTAAACACTAGCTAGTTAATTCCATGGAACACAACTAGTTCCTTCCATGGAACACTAAGTAGTTTTTTTCTATGGAACATTAACGAGTTACTTTCATAGAACACTAGCTAGTTTTTTCCATGGAACACTAGCTAGTTCCTTCCATGAAACACTAAGTAGTTCCTTGCATGGACACCAGCTAGTTACTTCCATAACACAAGCCAATTCCTACTATGGAACACTAAGTCGTTCCTTCCATGGAACAGTAGCTACTTCCTTCTATGGAACACTAGCTAGTTTCTTATATGGAACACTAGCTAGTTCCTTCTATGGAATACTAAGTAATTCCTTCCATGGAACACTAAGTATTTCCTTCCTTGGTACACTAAGTAGTTCCTTGCATGGAACACTAGCTAGTTTCTTCCATGGAACACAAGCTAGTTCCTTCCATGGAACACTAAGTCGTTCCTTCCATGGAACATTAGCTAGTTTCCTCCATGGAACACAAGCTCGTTTCTTCCATGGAACATATGTAGTTATATTTATGGAACACAGGCTAGTTCCTTCCGTTGAAAACCAGCTACTTTCTTCCATGTAACACTAAGTAGTTCCTTCCACGGAACAATTGCCAGGTCCTTCTTTGAAACACTAAGTAATTCCTTTAAGGGAACACTGGCTAGTTCTGTCTATGGAACACTAAATGGATTCTTCCATGGAACACTAGATAGTTTCTTCCATGGAACACTAGCTAGTTCCTTTCCTGCAACACAGCCTGTTTCTACTATTGAAAACAAAGTAAGTAGTTCCTTCCATGAAACTCTAGCGAGTTTTATCCATGGAACACTAGCTAATTCTTTTTATGGAACAACAAGTAGTTCCTCTCATGGAACACTAAGAATTTCCTTCCATGCAACACTAGCTAGTTTCTTCGATGGAACACTAGATAGTTCCTTCCATGGAACTCTAAGTAGTTCTTTGCATGGATCTCTAGCTAGTTCATTCCATGGAACACAAACTAGTTCCTTCCATGGAACACTAGCTAGTTTCTTTCATGGAACTTTGTCTAGGTCCTACCATGGAACACTAAATAGGACCTTCCATGGAACACTAAGTAGTTCCTTCCATGGAACACTATTTAGTTTCTTACATGGAACACTACTAGTTCCATCCATGGAGCACTAAGTAGTTCCTTCCATGGAACACTAAGTAGTTTCTTCCTTGGAACACGAAGTAGTTTCTTCCACGGAACTCTAGCTAGTTCCTTCCAGGGAACATTAAGTACTACCCTCCATGCAACAGAAAATTGTTCCTTCCATAAAACACTAAGTGTTCTTTCCATGGAACAGTAGCTAGTTCCTTCCCTGAAACTATAGACAGTTCCTTCCCTGGAACACTAGCTAATTCCTTCCATGGAACATTAAGTAGTACATTCCATGCTACACTTGCTAGCTCCTTCCATGAAACACTAGATAGTTCCTTCCATGGAACAATAATTAGTTCCTTCTATGAAACACTAAGTAGCTTTTTTTTTCATGAAACGCTAGCTAGTTCATTCAAGGATACCCTAGCTAATTCCCTAAATGAAACCTTAGCCAGTGTCTGCCATAGAACTTTAAGTAGTTCCTAGCATGTAACACTAGCTAGTTTCTTTCATGGAACACTAAGTATTTCCTTCTATACAACAGTAGGTAGGTTCTTCCATAGAACACTAAGTAGTTCCATCCATGGAACTCTAAGTAGCTCCTTCTATGGAACAATAATTTCTTGCTTCCATGGAACACTTGTTAGTTTCTTTCATGGAACCTTAAGTAGTTCCTTCCCTGGAACACTAGCTACTTCCTTACCTGGAACACTATGTAATTTCTTTCCTGAAACACTAAGCAGTTCCTTCCCTGGAACACTAGCTAGTTCCTTCCATAAAACACTAGCTAGTTCCTTCCATGGAACACTAGTAGTTCCTTCCATGGAACACTAAGTAGTTTCTTCTATGGAACACTAGCATGTTCTTTCCACAAACACTAAGTAGTTCCTTGCATGAAACACTAAGTAGTTCCTTCCATTGAACACTATCTAGTTTCTTCCATGGAACACTAAGTAATTCCTACCAAGGAACACTTAATAGTTTTTCCATGGAACACTATGTAGTTCCTTACATGGAACATTAGCTGGTTCCTTCCATCGTACACTAAGTACTTCCTTCCATGGAACACTAATCAGTTCCTTTACTGGAACACTAAGTAGTTTTTTCCCTGGAACACTAGCTAGTACCTTCCATAAAACACTAGGAAGATTCTTCTATGGAACCCTAGCTAGTTTCTTCTAAGGAACACTAGCGAGTTTCTTCCATGGAATACTACGTAGTTTTTTTTTCATGAAACACTAGTTAGTTTATTCAATGATACACTAGCTAGTTCCCTAAATGAAACCATAGCTAGTTTCTGCCATAGAACACTGAGTAGTTCCTTGCATGCAACACTAGCTAGTTTCTTCCTTTGAACACTAAGTAGTTCTTTCCATACAACAGTGGGTAGTTTCTTCCATAGAACAGTAAGTAGTTCCATCCATGAAACACTAAGTAGTTCGTTCTATGGAACAATAAGTTGTTGCTTCCATGGATTGCTTGCTAGTTTCTTCCAAGGAACACTAGCTAGTTCCTTCCATGAAACACTGGCTAGTATGTCCCTCGAACTCTAGCTAGTTTCTTCCTTGGAAACCTAGCTAATTCTTTATCTGGAACACTAGATAGTTCTGTCTATGGAATACTAAGTTGTTCCTTCCATGGAACATTTACTAGATCCTTCCATGGAACACTAAGTAGTTCCTTCCATGGAACACTATCTATTTCCTTCCATGGAACACTAGCTAGTTTCTTCCATTGAACACTAAGTTGTTCCGTCCATGATACACTTACTAATTTCTTCTATGGAACACTAAGTAGTTTGTTCCATGGAACACTAGCTAGGTCCTTCCATAGAACGCTAGCTAGTTCCTTCCATGGAACACTAGCTACCATGTTTCTACCATGGAAAACTAGCTAATTCCTTCCTCGGAACACTAAGTGGATTTTTCCATGGAACACTAGCTAGTTACTTCCATGGAACATCAGCCAGTTTCTCCCATGGAACACTAGCTTTTTCCTTCCATGGAAACTAGCTAGGTCCTTCATAGAACACTAGCTAGTTTTCTCCATGGAACATTAGCAATTTCATTTCCTGGAAAACTAAGGAATTTCTTCCCTAGAACACTAAGTAGTTTCTTTCCTGGAACACAAGCTAGGTCCTTCAGTGGAAATTAATAGTTCCTTCCATGGAACACTAGCTGGTTCTTTCCATAAAACACTTGCTATTTTTTCCCGTAGAACACTAGCTCGTGCTTTCTGTGGAACACTATCGTATTCGTTCTATGGAACACTAACTAGTGTCTTCCAAGGAACACTAAGTAGATCCTTCCATGGAATACTAACTAGTTACTTCCATGGAACACTACCTAGTTCCTTCCTAGAATACTAAGGAGTCCTTCCATGGAACACAAAGTAGTTTGTTCCATAGAACACTAGCTAGTTCATTCCATGGAACACAATGTATTTCCATCCATGGAACACTAAGTAGTTTCTTCCATAGAACACTAAGTAGTTCTATCCATGGAACACTAGCTAGTTCTTTCCATGGAACACAAGCTAGTTCTTACCATGGTACACTAGCTAGTTTTTCCTTGGAACTCTAGCTAAATCCTTACCTGGAACACTACGTAATTTCTTCCCTGAAACACTAAGTAGTTCCTTCCCTGGAACACTACCTAGTTCTTTCCATAAAACACAATCTAGTTCCTTCCTTGGAACACTTGTTGTTCCTTCCATGGAACGCTAAGTATTTCCTTCCATGTAAGACTAGCTGGTTCCTTCCATGGAATACTAATTAGTTCCCTCCATCGAACACTAGGTAATTCCTACCATGGAACACTTAATAGATTTTTTCATGGAACACTAACTAATTTTTTCCATGGTACACTAAGTAGTTCCTTCTATGGAACACTAGCTAGTATCTTCCATGGAACACAAGCTGGTTCCTTCCATGAAACACTAAGTAGTTTTTTTCCCTGGAACTCTAGCTAATTCCTTCCCTAGAACACTAGCTAATTCCTAACATGGAACACTACGTAATTTCTTCCCTGGAACACTATTTCCTTACCTGGAATACTAGCTAGAACCTTCCACTGAAATCTAAGTAGTTCCTTCCATGAAACACTAAGTAGTTCCTTTCATTGAAAAATAGGTAGTTCCTTCCATGGAACACTATGTAGTTCCCTTTATGGAACACTAAGTAGTTCCTACCATGGAACACTAACTAGTTCCTTCCATGGAACACTAACTAGTTCCCTTTTTGAAACACTATGTAGTTTTTTCCATAGAACACTAAGTAGTTCCTTCCATGAAAAACAATTTACTCCTTCCATGAAACATTAGCCAGTTTCTTCCATGGAACACTAAGTAGTTCCTTCCATGGAACACTTACTAGTTCCTTCTATGCAACACTAAGTAGTTCCTTTCCTGGAAAATTAGCTACTTCCTTCCATGGAAAACTAGCTAGTTCCTTCTATGGAAAACTAGCTAAATCCTCCCATGGAACACTAAGTATTTCTTTCCATAGAACACTAGCTTGTTCCTTCCATGGATCACTAGCTATTTCCTTCACTGAACAATAGCTAGTGTTTTCCCTAGAACACTACCTAATTCCTTCCATGAAACACTAAGTATTTTTCAATGGAACACTAGATAGTTTCTTACACTGATCACTAGGTAGTTCCTTCCATGGAACACCAGCTAGTTTCTCAGATGGAACACTAGTTCTTTCAATGGAACACTAGCTAATTTCATCCATGGAACACTAGCTACTTTCTTTCAGGGAACACAAGCTAATTCCTTCCATGGAATATTAAGTAGTTCCTTCCATGGAACACTAGCTAGTTTTTCCACACACACGAGGTAGATTCATCCATGAAACACTAAGTAGTTTCTACCATGGAACACTAAAAAGGTATTTCCGTGGAACACTAGCTCATTCCTTCCATGGAACACTTAGTTCTTTCCATGGAACACTAGATAGTTTCTTCCATGGAACACTAGATAGTTTCTTCCATTGTACACGAAGTACTTCCTTCCATGGTACACTAACTAGTTTCTTCCCTAGAACATTAAGTAGTTTCTTCCGTGGAACACTAAGTAGTTTCTTCCCTGGAACTCTAGCCAATTTCTTCTCTGGAACACTAAAGATTTCTTTGCCTGGAACTCTAAGTTGTTTCTTCCCTAGAACAATAAGCAGATTCTTCCCTGGAACACTAGCTAGTACCTTTTTAAAAACACTAGCTAGTCCCATCCATGGAACACTATCTAGTTCTTTCTAAGGTACACTGGCTAGTTCCTTCCATGGAACACTAGGTAGTTACTTCCATAAAATATTAGCTAATTTCTTCCAAGGAACTTTATATAGTTACTTCCATGGAACTCTAGCTAGTTCTTTTCCTGGAACACGGAGTAGTTTCTTCCATGGAACAATAGATAGTTCTTCCATGAAACACTAAGTAGTTTTCTCCACGGAACACTATGTAGCTCCTTCCGTGGAACACTAGCTAATTCCTTCTATGAAACACTAAGTAGTTCCTCCCATGGAACATTAAGTCGTTCCTTCCATGGAACACTGTGTAGTTCCTCACATGGAACACTACATGGTTTAATCCATGGAAAACTCACTCGTTTCTTTCATAAAACACTAAGTAGTTCCTTCTATGGAACACTAGCTGGTTCATTCCATTGAAAACTATCTAGTCCTTTTCATGGAACACGAAGTAGTCTCCTCCATGGACAGAAGTCATTAGTGTTCCATGAAAGAATCTACGTAGGGTTCCTTCCATGGAAACTAAGTAGATATTTCATGGAACACTGAGTAGTTCCTACCATGAAACAATAAGTAGTTCCTTCCATGAAACACTAAGTAGTTTTTTCCATGCAACACTAATAGTTCCTTCCATAGAACACTAGCTAGTTCCTTCCATAGAACACTACCTAGTGTTCCATGAAAAGAACTACGAGGTGTTCCATGGAAGAAATTAGCTCGTGTTCCAAAGAAAGACTTAGCTCGAGTTTCATGGAAAAAAGTAGCTGGTGTTCCAGGAAAAAAAAATAGCTAGTGTTCCATCAAAGAAACTACTTAGTTTTCCATGGAAGGAACTACTTAGTGTTCCATGGAAAGAACTTCTTAGTGTTTCATGGAAGGAAAAAGTAGTGTTCCATAGAAGGACCGACTTAGTGTTACATGTAAAAAACTAGCTAGTGTTCCATGGAAGAAACTACTCAGTGTTCTATGGCAAAAGCTAGATTTTGTTCCTCAGAGACACTAGCTAGTGTCCATGGAAAAAATTACTTAGTGTTCCATGGTAGGAACTAGTTAGCATTCCATGAAAACAACTAGCTAGTATTCCATGGAAGGAACTAGCTACTGTTCATTGAAAAAAATAGTTAGTGTTCCATGGAAGAAATCAAGTAGAGTTCCATGGAAGGACCTAGCTAGTGTTCCATTGAAGGAACTACTCAGTGTTATATGGAAAAACTAGATTTTGTTCATCAGAGAAACTAGCTAGTGTCCATGAAAAAAATTACTTAGTGTTCCATGTAAGGAATTAGCTAGTGTTTCATGGAAGAAAGTACTTAGTATTGCATGGCTGGAACTAGCTAGGGTTCCATGGAAGGAACCAGTTAGTGTTTCTTGGAGGAAATACTTAGTGTTCTATGGAAGGAATTAGCTATTGTTACTCAGAAGGAGCGAGCTAGTGTTCCATGGAAGGAACTACTGAGTGTTTCATGGAACAAACTACTCAGTGTTCCAAGGAAGACAATAGTTAGAGTTCCATTGAAGCAGTGTTCCATGGAAGGAAATACTTAGTGTTTCATGGACAGTAGTACTTAGTATTTCCTATTAGGTACTAGCTAGTGTTCCATGGTAGAAACTAGCTAGAGTTCCATGAAAGATACTAGCTAATGTTCAATGGAATAAAGTACTTAGTTTTCCATGGAAGTAACTACTTAGTGTTCCATGGAAGGAACTACTTAGTGTTCGATGGATGGAACTAGCCAGTGTTCCATGGAGAGAAATAGTTAGTGTTCCATGAAAGAAACTACTTAGTGTTCCATGGAAGGAACTAGCTACTCTTCCATAGAAATAACTAATTAGTGTTCGATGGAAGAAACTATCTAGTCTTCCATGAAAGAAACTACCTAGTGTTTCGTGGAAGGAACTAACTAGTATTCTATGGAAGAAACTACTTAGTGTTCCATGGAAGGAACTACTTAGCCTTCCATGGAGACAAATAGCTATTTTTCCATGGATGGAGCTAGCTTGTGTTCCATGGAAGGAAGTATTAGTGTTCCATGGAAGGAACTATTTAGTGTTCCATGGAAGGCACTAGCTAATGTTCCGTGGAAAAAACTACTTAGTGTTCCATGGAATAAACAGGCTAGAGTTCCATAAAAAGAACTGGCTAGTGTTCCAATGGAAGGAACTAGCTAGTGTTCCAAGAATGGAACTACTTAGTGTTTTGTGGAATGAACTACATAGTATTCCATGGTAGGAACTAGCTAGTGTTCCATGGTAGGAAGTACCTAGTGTCCCATGGAAGAAACTAGCTAGTGTCCATGAAAATAAATTCTTAGTCTTCCATGGAAGGAACTAACTAGTGTTTTATAGAAAGAACTACTTAGTGTTTCATGGAAGGAACTAGTTAGTGGTCCATGAAAGGAACTACATAGTGTTCCATGAAAAGAACTACTTAGTATTCCATGGGAGAATTTAGCTTGTGGTTCATGGGAGGAACTACTTAGTGTTCCACGCGAGGAACTACTTAGTGTTCCATGGAAGAAACTACTTAGTGTTCAATGGAAGAAAATAATTAGTGTTCCATGGCAGCAACTAACTAGTGTTCCATAGAAGGAACTAGCTAGTGTTACATGAAAAAAAACTCCTTAGAGTTTCCTGGAAGGATTTACTTAGTGTTTCATAGAAGGAGCTAATTAGTGTTCCACTGAAGATTCTTGTTAATGTTCCATGGATGGAATTACTTAATGTTTCATGGAGAAAAGTACTTCGTTTTCCGTTGAAGAAACCAGCTAGTGATCTATAAAAGGAACATTCTAGTTTACATAGAAGGAACTACTAAGTGTTCCATGGGGAGAACTACTGTGTTACATGGAAGGAACTACTTAGAGTTTCATGGAAGGAAGAACCTAGTGTTCCATGGAAGAAACCAGTTCCTGTTCCATGGAATGAACTAGCTAGTGTCCCATGGAAGGAACTACTTAGAGTTCCATGGAAGAAACTACGTAGTGTCTCATGGAAGGAACTATCAAGTGTTCCATTGAAGGAACTAGCTAGTGTTGCATGGAAGGAATTACTTAGTGTCCCATGGGAGAAAATACTTGTTGTACCATAAAAGAAGCTAGCTAGTGTTCCATGGAAAAAACTCGCTAGTGTTTCATGAAAAGAACTACTTAGTGTTCCATGCAAGGTACTACTTAGTGTTCCATGGAAGGAACTACTTAGTTTTCCATGGTAGAAACTAGCTGTGTTTCGTGTAAGAAACCAGCTTGTGTTACATGGAAGAATCTACTTAGTGTTCCATGAATGGAAATAGGTAGTGTTCCATGGGAAAAGGTAGCTAGTGTTCCATGGAAGGAACTATTTAGTGTTACATGGAAGGAATTATTTAGTGTTCTTTGGAAGAAACTAGCTATTGTTCCATGGAAGGAACTACTTAGTGTTTCATGGAAGCAACTAGCTAGTGTTCAATGTATGAAACTAGCTTGTGTTCCATAGAACAAACTAACTAGTGTTCCATGCAAGGAACTCCTTAGTATTTCATAAGGAACTACGTATTGTTCCATGGAAGGAACTGTTTAGTGTTCCATGGAAGAAACTACTTAGAGTTTCATTGAGAACTACTTAGTGTTCCATGGAAGAAACTAGCTAGTGTTAGATTGAAGGAACTAGCTAGGGTTTCATGGAAAAAAATACTTATTGTACCAAGGAAGGAACTACTTTGCGTTCCACGGAAGAAAATAGATAGTGTCCCATGGAAGGAATTAGCTAGTTTTCTATGGAAGGAATTACTTACTGTTCCATGGAAAGAACTAGCTTGTACCATAGAAGGAAGTACTTAATATTCCATGGAAGGAACTAGCTATTGTTGCATGGCAGGATTTAGCTAGTGTACCATGGAAGAAAATGCTTAGTGTTCCATGGAAGAAACTAGGTGGTGTTCTATGGAAGGAATAGCTAGTGTTCCATTGAAGGAACTAGCTAGAAGCCCATGGAAGGAACTAGGTTCAGTTCCTTGGAAGGAATTACTTATTGTTCCATGGTAAGAACTACTCTGTTCCATGGAAGGAACTACTTAATATTCTATGGAAGGAACTAGTTAGTGTTCAATGGAAGGATCTAGCTATTGTTCCATGGAAGGATGTGGCTAGTGTTCCATGGAATGAACTACCTAGTATTCCATGGAAGGAACTAGCTAGTGTTGCATGGAATGAATTACTTAGTGTTCCAGGGAAGGAACTTGCTAGTTTTCCATGGAAGGAACTAGCTGGTGTTTCATGGAAGGAACTAGCTTGTGTTCCATAGATGAAACTACTTAGTGTTCCATGGAAGGAACAAGCTAGTGTTCAATGGATGATCTACTTAGTTTTTTATGGAATGAAATTGCTAGTGTTCCATGGAAAAAACTAGCTAGTGTTCCATGGAAAGAACTTGCTTGGGGTTCAAGGGAAGAACTAGCTAGTGTTCCATGGAAGGAACTACTTATTGTTCAATGGACAAAACAAGCTAGTATTACATGGAAGGTACTAGCTAGTGTTACAAGGAAGGAACTCCTTAGTGTGCCCTGGAAGCATCTACCTGGTGTTCCATGAAAAGAACTAGCTACTGTTGTATGGAAAGATATAGGTATTGTTCTGTAGAAAGAACTACTTAGTGTTTCATGGGAAAAAAAACTACTTAGTGTTTCATGGAAGGAAATAGTTAGTGTTCCATTGGAGATCCTACCTAGTGTTCCAAGGATGGAACTACTTAATGTTCCATGGAAGGAAGTACTTAGATTTCCGTGGAAGAAACCAGCTAGTGATCTATGGAAGGAACCTTGTATTGTACATAGAAGGAACTACAAAGTGTTCCATGGAGGGAAATACAGTGCTACATGGAAGGAACTACTTAGAGTTCCATGGAAGGAATTAGCTAGTGTTCCATGGAGGGACTTGCTTAGTGTTCCATGGAGGAACTACTTAGTGTTCCATAGACGAAACTACTTACTTGTTTTAAGGAAGCAACTAGCTAGTGTTCCATAAATGGAACTCCTTAGTGTTCCATGGAAGGAACTTGCTAGTGTGCCATGGAAGAACCTACTTAGTGTTCCATGGAAGGACCTAGCTAGAGTTCCATGTAAGGAACTAGCTGGTGATCCATGGAAAGAACTCACTA
Source organism: Molossus alvarezi (assembly GCA_037176705.1). NCBI lineage: Eukaryota > Metazoa > Chordata > Mammalia > Chiroptera > Molossidae > Molossus > Molossus alvarezi. Next base: position 1,412,633 of record JBAWUJ010000040.1, on the reverse strand, counting down.
GTGTTCCATGCAAGGAAATACTTAGTGTTCCATGAAAGGAACTAGCTAGTGTTACATGGAAGAAACTAGCTGGGTTTCATGGAACGAACTACTTATTGTTCCATGGAAGGAATTACTTAGTGTTCCATGGAAGGAACTATTTAGTGTTCCATGGAAGTTACTACTTTGTGTTCCATGAAAAGAATTACTTAGTGTTCCATTGAACGAAATTGCTAATGTTCTATGGAAGGAACTAGTTAGTGTTTCATGGAAGGACCTAGCTTGTGTTCCATGGAAGGAACCACTTAGTGTCCCATGGAAGAAACTATCTAGTGTTCCATCGAAGGAAGTAGCTAATGTTACATGGAAGTAAATACTTTGTGTTCCATGGGAAGTACTATGCAGTGTACCATGGAAGTAATTACTCAGTGTTCGATGGATAGAACTCTCTAGCGTTTCATGGAAGAAACTACTTTGTGTTGTATGGAAGGAACTACCCAGTGTTCCATGAAAGTAAGTACTTAGTGTTCCATACATGCAACTAGCTAGTGTTCAATGTATGAAACTACCTTGTTAGTGTTCCATGGTAGGAACTAGACAGTGTTCAATGGAAGAAACTAGGTAGTGTTCCCTGGAAGTATTTAGCTAGTGTTCCAGGGAAATAACTACTTAGTGTTCCAGGGAAGGAAATAGTTAGTGTTCCATGGAAGGAACTAGCTAGTGTTCCATTAAACGATCTAGCAAGTGTTGTATGGAAGGAATTACTTAGTGTTCCATGTAAGGTACTACCTTGTGTTCCATGAAAAAAAAATGACTAGTGTTCGATGGAGGGACCTACTGAGTGTTGCATGGAAGGAACTAGTTACTGTTTTAAGGAAGGAACTAGCTTGTATTCCATGGAAGGAACTAGCTAGTTTTCCATGGAAGAATCGACTTAGTGTTCCAGGGAAGGAACGAGCTTGTGTCCATGGAAGGAACTAACTCGTGTTCCTCTAAGGAACTACTTAGTGTTCCATGGAAGAAACTAGCTAGTGTTCTATGGAAAGAACTAACTAGTGTTCCATTGAAGGAACTACTTAGTGTTCTATGGAAAGAATAACTTAGTGTTCCTTGAAAGGAACAAGCTAGTGTTTCATGGAAAAAAATACTTAGTGTTTCATGGAAGGACCTAGCTAGTGTTTTATGGACAAAAGTACTTAGTGGTCCATGAAAGCATCTAGCTATTTTTCCATGTATAAAACTAGCATGAGTCTATGAAAGGAACTAATGAGTGTTTCATGCAAGGAACTACTTAGTGTTCCATGGAAGGAACTACCTAGTGTTCTATGAAAGGAACTAGCTTGTGTTCGATGGAAGGAACTATCTAGTGTTCCATGCAAAGAACTGCTTAGTGTTCCAAGGAGGGAACTAGCTAGTGTTCCATGAAAGAAATACCTAAGGTTTCATGGTAGGAATTACTTAGTGTTCCATGAAAGAAACTACTTAGTGTTAGGAACTACATAGTATCCATGGAAGGAACTAGCTTGCCTTTGAATGAAGAAAGTAGCTAGTGTTCCATGCAAGGAAATGCTTAGAGTTCATGGAAGGATCTAGCTAGTGTTCCATGGAAGGAACTAGCTAGTGTTCCATGCAAGGAAATGCTTAGTGTTCCATGGAAGCAACTAGCTATTGTACCATGGAAGGAACTACTTAGTGTTCCATGGAAAGAACTAGATAGTGTACCATAAAGTAAACTAGCTAGTGTTTCATGGAGGGAACTATTTAGTGTTTCATGCAGGGAACTACATAGTGTTCATAAAGTTAACCTTTGGATGTTCCATGGAAAGAAGTAACTAGTGTTCCAAATAAAAATTCAGTTTGTATTCCATGGAAAAAACTACGTAGTGTTTTATGGAAGGAACTACTTAGTGTTCTACGGTAGGAACTACTTTGTGTTCCATGGAAAACACTAATTAGTGTTCCATGGAAGGAAACATCTAGTGTTCCATGGAAGGAACTAGTTAATTTTCTATGAAAGGAACTACTTATTGTTTCATGCAATAAACCACTTAATATTTTATGGAAGGTACTAGCTAGTTTTTAATGGAAGAAAATTGCTAGTGTTTTATGGAAGGAACCAGATAGTGTTCCATAGAAGGACCTAGGTAGAGTTCCATGGAAGGAACTAGCTAGTGTTCCATGGATGGAACTACTTGGTATTCCATGGAAGGAAGTATGTAGTGTTCCATGGAAGAAATTAGTTATTGTTCATGAAAGAAAGTAGTCATTGTTCCACGGAATAAACTACCTAGTGGTTCATGAAAAAAAAGTAGCTAGTGTTCCATGGCAGAAACTAGATTGTATTCCATGGTAGAGACTATCTCGTGTCCCATGTAAAAAATTACTTTGTGTTCCATGGAAGGAACTACTTAGTGTTCCATGGAAGGAACTAGCCTGTTTTCCATGGAAAAAATTTGTTAGTGTTCCATGGAAGGAACTACTTAGTGTTCCATGGAAAAAACTACTTACTGTTTTATGGAAGGAACAAGCCAGTGATCCTGGAAAGAACTCCCTATTGTTTGATGGAAGGAAATGGCTAGTGTTCCATGAAATGACCAATTTAGTGTTCCATGGAAGGACCTGGCTAGAGTTACATGGAAGGAACTAAATAGTGTTCCATGGAAGGCACTACTTAGTGTTTAAGGAAGGAACTACTTATTGTTTCCTGGAAGGAAATAACTATTGTACCCTAGAAGGGACTAGCTAGTGTTCCATGGAAGAAACCAGCTAAATTTCCATGGAAGGAACTACTTAGAGTTCCATGAAAAAAACTACTTCGTGTTCTATGGAAGGAACTAGTTAGTGTTCCATGGAAGAAAATAGCTAGTGTTCCATGAAGGAACTACTTAGGGTTTTATGAAAGTAACTACTTGGAGTTTCATAAAAAAAAAAATAGTGTTCCATGGAAAGAACTCACCAAAGTTCCATGGAAGGAACTATTTAGTGTTTCATGGAAGGAACTACTTAGTGTTCCATGGAAGAAACTACTTAGTGTTCCAAGGAGGGAACTAACTAGTGTTCAATGGAAGAAACTAGCTATTGTTCCATGTAAAAACTAGCTAGTGTTCCATGGAAGGAACTACCTAGTGTTAAATGGAGGAAACTACTTTGTGTTCCAAGCAGGGAACTACGTAGTGTTCCATGGAAGAAACTACTTCGTGTCAAAAGTAAGAACTTTTTAGTGTTCCATGGAAGGGAGTAGCTAGTGTTCCTTGGAGAAAACTAATGTTCTATGGAAGGAACTACTTAGTGTTCCATGGAAGAAAGGAACTGGTGGTCCATGGAAGGAACTAGCTTGTGTTTTTTAAATGAAACTACTTAGTGTTCCATGGAAGGACCTAGCTAGTGTTCCCTGGACGGAACTACTTAGTGGTCCATGGAAGCAACTAGTTAGTGTTCCACATATGAAACTAGCTTCTGTTTCAAAAAAGAAAGTAGCAATTGTTCCATTTAAGGAACTACTTAGTGTTCCATGGAAGGAACTAACTAGTGTTCCATGAAAGGAACTAGCTTGTGTTCCATGCAAGGTACTATCTAGTGTTCTATGCAAGGAACTACCTAAGGTTTCATGGAAGAAACTACTTAGTGTTCCATGGAAGGAACTACTTATTGTTCCTAGTTAGGAACTACTTAGTGTCCATGGAAGGAACTAGCTTGTGTTCCATGGAAGGAACTAGCTAGTGTTCCATGCAAGGAACTGTTTATTATTCCATAAATGGAACTAACTAGTGTTCCATGAAAGGTAATATTAGTGTTCCATGGAAGAAACTACTTAGTGTCCACGGAAGGAACCAGCTTGTCTTCCATGGAAGGACCTGGCTAGAGTTACATGGAAGGAACTAGATAGTGTTCCATGGAAGGCACTACTTAGTGTTTAAGGAAGGAAAAACTTATTGTTTTCCGGAAGGAAATAACTATTGTACCCTAGAAGGGACTAGCTAGTGTTCCATGGAAGAAACCAGCTAAATTTCCATGGAAGGAACTACTTAGAGTTCCATGAAAAAAACTACTTAACGTTTTATGGAATTCACTACTTAATGTTCCAAGGAAAGAACTAGCTTGAGTTTTAGAAAATGAACTAGTTAGTGTTCCAGGGAATGAACTACTTAGTGTTCCAGAGAAGGAGCTATCTACTGTTCCATTGAAGGAACTAGCTAGTGATCCATTAAAAATTCTAGCTAGTGTTCCATGGAAGGAACTAGCTAGGTTTTTATGGCAGGAACTACCTAGTGTTCTGTAAAAATAATACTTAGTTTTGCTTGAAAAAAACCACTTAGAGTTCCATGAAAAAAATTAGCTAGTGTTTCTTGGAAGGAACTAGCTAGTGTTCCATGGATGGAACCAGCTAGTGTTACTCGGAAGAAAATACATAGTGTTCCATGGAAAGAACTACTTAGTTTTCCATGAAGGAGGTAGATGGAGTCTACGGAAATAAATAGCTAGTGTACCTTGGAAGGAACTAGTTAGAGCTAGCTAGTGTTCCATGTAAGGAACTAATCAGCGGTGCATGGAAGGATCTTGCTAGTGTTCCATGTAAGAATCTACTCAGTGTTCCATGGAAGAAACTAACTAGTGTTCCATTGAAGATTCTAGATAGAGTCCAAAAAAAACTATTTAGTGTTCAATGGAAGAAATTATTTAGAGTTCCATGGAACTAACAAGATACTGCTCCATGAAAGAAACTAGCTAGTGTACCATTGATGGAACTTCTTGGTGTTCCATGAAAGGAACTACTTAGTTTTCCATAGAAGAAACTACGTACTTAGAGTTTCATGCGTGGAACTAGCTAGTGTTTCCTGGAAGGAATTACGTATTGTTCCATGGAAGGAACTACTTAATGTTCCATTGAAGGAATGCGCTAGTGTTCCATGGGAAAAAACATTTCGTGTTCCCTGGAAGGAACTACTCAGAGTTTTATGGAAAAAACTAGCTAGTGTTCCATGGAAGAAGCTACTTAGTGTTCCATGTAAAGAACTAGTAAGTTTTCCATGGAATAAACCAGGTAGAGTTCCATGGAAGTAAGAAGCTAGTGTTTCATGGAAGTAACTAGCTAGAACTAGCTAGTGTTCCATGGAAGAATCTACTAGTGTTCAGTAACAGTAAGTAGCTCCTTCCATGGACACTAGTTAGTTTCTTCCAATGAACACTAAGTAATTCCTTCCATGGAACACTAACTAGCTCCTTCTTTCAAACACTAGCTAGTTCCTTTCATGGAATACTAGCCAGTTTTTTCCATGGAACTCTAAGTAGTTCAATCGATGGAAAGCTAGCTAGTTCCTTAAATGTACAGTAGCTAGTTTCTACCATGGAAATCTAGGTAGGCCCTTTCTTGGAACAATAAGTGGTTCCTTCCATACAACACTAGCTAGTTTCTTCCACGGGACACTAGCTAGTTCATTCCATGAAACATTAATTCATTCCTACTATGGAACACTAGCTACTTTCTTCCTTGGAAAATTAAGTAGCTCCTTCATTGGAACACTAAATTCTTTCTTCCATGAAACAATAGCTAGTTTCATGGATCACTGTGTCGTTCCTTCCAAGGAACACTAGCTACTTCTTTTCATAAAACTCTAACTAGTTTCTTCCATGGAACACTTAGTAGGTCTTTAATGAAACAAAAGCTAGTTCCATCCATGAAACACTAGCTATTTCTTTCCTAGGAATACTAGCTAGATTCTTCCATAAAACACTAGCTAGTTCCTTCCTTGGAACACTAAGTAATTCCTTCCATGGAACACTAATTAGTTTATTCCATGAAACACTAGCGAGTTCTTTCCATGGAACAATAGCCAGTTCCTTTGTGGAACAACAAGTATTTCCTTCCATGGAACAAAAAGTAATCTTTCCATGTAACACTACATAGTTCATTCGATGAAACACTAGATAGATCCTTCCATAAGACACTAAGTAGTTTCTTCTATGGAACTTTAAGTAGTTCCTTCCATGGGACCCTAGGTAGTTCTTTCCATGGAACACAAACTAGTTCCTTCCATGGAACACTAGCTACTTCCTTCCATGACATACCAGATAGCTTTTTCCATGGACCTTTCGCTGGTCCTTCCTTGGAACACTAAGTAGGTCCTTCCAAGGAACACTAGGTAGGTGCTTCTTTGAAACACTAAGTAATTTTTTCCATGCAACACTAGCCAGACCCTTCCATGGAACACTAAGTAGTTTCTTCCATGGAACACTACCTAGTTTTTACCATGGACCCTAAGTAATTCCTTCCTAAGAACACTAAGTAGTTTCATCTATGGAACACAAGATAGTTTCTTCTGTTGAACACCAGCAGGTCCCTTCCATGGAACACTAGCTAGTTCCTTCCATGGAACATTAAGTAGTTACTTCCATGAAACCCAAAGTAGTTCCATTCATAGAAATCAAACCAGGTACCTGCATGAAACACTAATTAGTTCCATCCATGGAACACTAGCTAGTTCCTTGAATGGAGCACTAGCTATTTTTTTATGGAACACTAATTAGTTCCTTCCATTGAGTACTGAGTATTCTCTTCTATGGAACACAAGATAGTTTCTTCCAAGGAAAACTAACAAGTTCCTTCCGTGGATCACTAAGTATTGTCTTCCATGAAACAAGTGGTAATTCCTTCGATGGCTCACTAGCTAGTTCCTTTTACAGATCACAAAGTAGTTCTTTCCATATAACACTCGTTAGTTCCTTCCTTGGAACACTAGGTACTTCCTTCCGTGGAACACTAAGCATTTCCTTTTATGGAACAATAAGTAGTTCCTTCCATGTAACACTAGCTAGTTCCTTCCATTGAACACTCTAAGTATTTTTATACATGAAACACTAAGTAGTTCCTTCCATGTAACACCAGCTAGTTCCATCCATGGAACACTCCATTGTTCATTCCATGGAGCAACAGGTAGTTGCTTCCATGGAATATGACTTATTTCCTTCCATGGAACACAAGCTAATTCCTTCCATGGAACACTAAGTAGTTTCTTCCATGGAACACTAAGTAGTCCCTTCTCAGGAACACTCTGTAGTTCCGTCCATGGAACACTAAATAGTTCTTTCCATGGTAACCTATTAGTTCCCTACATTGAACATTAGCTAGTTCATTCCATGGAACAATAGCTTGTTTTTTTCTTAGAGCACTAAGTAGTTCCTTGTATGAATCACTAGCTAGTTCCTTCCATGAAACATTAGCTAGATGTATCTATGAAACACTAGCTATTATCTTTCATAAAACACAAACTAGTTTCTTCCATAAAACACTAGTTAGATCCATCCATGGAACACTAAGTAATTTCTTTTGTGGAACATTAGATAAATACTTATATGGAACACCAGCTAGTTCCTTCCATGGAACACTAACAAATTGCTTCCATGGAACATTAAGTAGTTTTTTCCAAGGAACACTAAGTAGTTTCTTCCATGAAACACAATGTAGTTCCATTAATGTATTAATAGGTAGTTTCTTCCAAGAAACATTAAGTATTTACTTCCATGGAACATTAAGTAGTTCCTTCCATAAAACACTAGCTAGTTCCTTCCATGGAACACTACTAGTTTTTTCCATGGAACACTACGTAGTTCCTTCCATGGAACACTAAGTATTTCCTTCTGTGGAAAAATAGCAAGTTCCTTCCATGAAACACTAACTAGTTTCTTCCATGGAATGCTAAGTAGATTTTTTTCTGAAATATTAGCTCGATCCTTCCATGGAAAACTAGTTAGTTCCTTCCATGGAACAGTAAGTTGTTCCTTCAATGGAACACTAGCTAGATACTTCAATGGAACACTAGATAGTTTCTTCCATGGAACATAAGCTAGACCCTTCCATGTTACACTAGCTAGGTCCTTCATGGAACATAACTATTTTCTTCCATTATGCAGTAAGTAGTTTCTACCATGGAACACTAAGTAGTTCTTCCCATGGAATATTATCTTGTTATTTCTCTACAACACTAGCTAGTTCCTTCCATAAAACATTAAGTAGTTTTCTCCATGGAACACTAAGTAGTTCTGTCCATAAAACTGTACATAGTGTTTTTGTTTTTTTTTTATGAAACACTAAGTAGTCCCTTCCATGGAACACGACGTAGTTCCTTCCATGGTATCCTAGCTAGTTCTATCTAATTCCTTCCATGGAACAGTAGCTAGTTCCTTCCATTAAAAGCTAGCAGGTTCTTTCCATGAAACACTAGCTTATTTTTTTCATGGAACTCTAATTAATTCCTTACATGGAACACTAAGTCGTTTCTTCCATGGAACACTAGCGAGTTCCTTCCATGGAATTCTAAGTAGTTCCTTCCATGGAATACTTAGTAATTCCTTCCATTAAACACTAGCTAGTTCATACCATGGAAAACTTGCTAGATCCTTTCATGGAACACTAAATAGTTTTTTCCATGCATCACTAGCTGGTTCCTTCCATGGAATACAAGCTAGTTCCTTCTCTGGAACACTATTTGATTTTCTAAAACACTAAGTAGTTTTTTCTCGGGAACACTAACAAGATTTTTAATGGAACACTACCTAGTTCCTTCCATGGAACATTAAGTAGTAACTTCCATGAAATACTAAGTAGTATCTTTAAAGAAAAACTAGCTTGTTCCTTCCATGGATCAGTATATAGGTCCTTGCATGGAACAGTAACTTGTTTCATCCATGGAACACTAACTAGTTCGCTCCATGCAACAGTATGTAGTTTCTTCCAAGGAACACTAGCTAGATCCTTCCATGGAACCCTAAGTAGTCCCTTCCATGGAACATTAAGTAGATTTTTCCATCAAACACTTAGTATTCCCTTCCATGGAACACTCGCTAATTCAAGCTAGTAACTTTCATGGAACACTAGCTAGTTACTTCCGTGGAACTCTAGCAATTTCTTCCATGGAAAACTAAGTACTTCTTCCCATGGGATACTAAGAAGCTTCTTCCAAGGAACTCTAGGTAGATCCATACATGGAACACTAGCTAGTTCCTTCCATGGAACATTAACTAGTTACTACCATGAAATACTAAATAGTATCTTCAAAGAAAAACTAGCTTGTTCCTTCCATGGACCACTAGCTAGTTCCTTCCATGGAACACAAACTAATTCCATCCACAGAACACTAGCTACTTCCTTCCATGGAACACTAGTTAGTTTTTTCCATGGAACTCTAGCTTGGTCCTTCCATTGAAAGCTAAGGAGTTCCTTCCATGGAACATTAGCTAGTTCATTCCTTAAAAATGTAAGTAGTTTCTTCCATGGAACACTAAGTAGTTCCTTACATGAAACACTAAGTAGGTCCCTCCATGGAACACTAGTTGTTTTTATCCATGAAACACTAGCAAGTTCCTTTCATGTAACCCTAAGTAGTTACTTCCATGTAACACAGTAGTTCCCTTTATGGAACTCTTTTTTGTTCCTTCTATATACACTAGCATGTTCCTTCCATGGATTACTAGCTGGTTTCTTCCAAGGAAAACTAAGTACTTTCTTCCACGGAACATTAAGTAGTACCATTCATAGAACACTAACTTGTTCCTTCAATGGGACACTAATTAGTTCCTTCCATGAAACACTAAGAAGTTCCTTGTATGGAACACCAGCTGTTTCTTCCATGGAACAGAAGCACGTTTCATTCATGGAACACTAGGTAGTTCCTTTCATTGAACAGTAAGTAATTCCTTGCATGGAACACTAATTAGTTCCTTCCATCGAACCCAAGCTAGTTCCTTCCATGAAACACTAAGTAGTTCCTTGCTTGGAACACTAGCTAGTTTCTTCTATGGAACAAAAGATAGTTTCATACATGGAACAGAAGCCAGTTGCTTCCATAAAACACTAAGTAGTTCCTTGCATGGAACACTGGCTAGTTCTTTCCACGGAATACTTGATAGTTCCATTCATGGAACACAATGTAGTTACATCTATGGAACACAAAATAGTTTTTTCTATGGAACACCAGCTAGTTTTTTTCATAGAACACTATCTAGTTAATTTCTTGAGGCACTAAGTATATCCTTTCAGGGAACACTAAGAAGTTCCTTCCATGGAACACTAGATAGGTCCTTCCATGGAACACTATGTAGTTCCTTCCATGGAGCACTATGTAGTTCTTTCCACAGCACACTAGCTAGTTCCTTACACGGAACACTACGTTGGTCCTTCCATGGGACACAAAGTAGTTCCTTCCATTGAACACTACTTCCTTCCATAGTACACTAGATTGTTCCTTCCATGGAACACTAGCTAGTTCCTTACACGGAACACTACGTTGGTCCTTCCATGGGACACAAAGTAGTTCCTTCCATTGAACACTAACTACTTCCTTCCATAGCACACTAGATTGTTCCTTCCATGGAACACTAGCTAGTTCCTTCCATCAAACACGAAGTAGTTCCTTCCATGAAACACCAACTAGTTTTTTTTATGGAACACTAACTAGTATTTCTATGGAACACTAGCTGATTAATTTCATGAAACACTAAGTATTTCTTTCCATGAAACACTAAGTAGTTCCTTCCATTGAACACTAGCTAGTAATTTCCATGAAATACTAAGAAGTTTTTTCCATGGGACAATAAGTAGTTCCTTCAATTGGACACTTGCTGGTACCTTCCATGGAACACTAACTAGTTCCTTCCATGGAACAATAAGTAGTTCCATCCATGCAACACTGGCTAATTTTTTCCATGGTACACTAAGTAGTTCCTTCCAAGGGACACTAAGTAGTTTGGTCCATGGAACACTAAGTATTTTCTTCTATGGAACACGAGCTAGTTACTTCCAGGGAACACTAAGTATTTCCTTCCAGGGAACACAAGCCAGTTTTTTTTATGGAACTCTAAATACTTTCTTCCATGGACACTAAGTAGTTCCTTCCAAGAAACACTAGCTAGGTTTTTCCATGCAACACTAAGTAGATTCTTCCATGGAACACCAGCTAGTTCCATCCATAGAACACTGACTGGTTCCTTTCATGAAACACTAGCTAGTTTCTTCCTTGTGAACTAGCTAGTTTTTTCCATGTTATAATAGCTAGTTTCTTCCATGGGACACTACCTAGTTCCTTCCAAGGGACACTAGCCAGTTTCTTTCATGTGACACCGGTGAGTTGCTTCCATGGGACACTAGGTAGGTGCATCCATAGATCACTAAGTAGTAGGTTGCATGAAACACTACTTAGTTTATTACATGGAAAACAAGTTGTTCCTTCCATGGGACACTACCTAGTTCCTTCCATGGAACACTAAGTAAATCCTTCAATGGAACACTACGTACTTCTTTCCAGGAAACACTAGCAAGTTCTTTCAGGTAACATGAGCTAGTTACTTCCATGGGACACTAGCTAGGTTCTTCAGTGGAACACTACCTAATTTCTTCCAAATAACACTAGTTAATTCCTTTTAAGAAACACTAACTACTTTTTTCCAAGATACAATAAATAGTTCCTTCCATGAAACACTAACTAGTTTCTTCCATGGAACACTAAGAAGTTCTTTCCATTCAACAATAGGTAGTTCCTTCCATAAAACACTATGTAGTTTCTTTCATGGAACACTAGATAGTTCCATTAATGAAACACTAAATACTTCCTTCCATGGAACACTAGCTAGTTCTACCTAGTTCCTTCCATGGAACACTAGCGAGTTTCTTCCATGGAAAACTAAGTAGATTTTTCAATGGAACACTAAGTAGTTCCTCTCATGGAACACTATCTAGTACCTTTCATGGAACACTAGTTAGTTCCTTCCATGGAACACTAAGTAGTTTCTTCCATGTGACAGTAAGTAGTTCCTTGCATGGAAACTAAGTAGTTCCTCCATGGAACACTAGATTGTTTTTTTCATGGAACACTAAGTAGTTCCTTCCAAGAAACCCTAGCTAGTTCCTTCCATGAAACACCAGCTAGTTCCTTCCATGGAACTCTAAGTAGTTCCATCCATGGAACAATAAGTAGTTTCTTTTGTAGAACAGTAGATAGTACTTTACATGGAACATTAGCTAGTTCCTTCAATGGAACACTAGCTAGTTTCCTTCATGGGACACTAAGTAGTTTTTTATTTATTTTATTTATTTATTTTTTATTGATTAATTTTTGTTACAAATGATTCTCCTTTTTTCCCCCACTGATTCCCCCCTCCCCCTTCCCTCCCTGCCCCTTCCCCAGATTGTTGTCCATGCCCACTGTTCATGCATACATGCATATAAGTTCTGTTGTTCATCCCTCTCTCACCTCCCCACTCCTTAGGGGATTGTCCTCAAACTGTTATGTTCATTATATTCCAGAAATCAGTGAGATCATATGAAATTTGTCTTTCTCTGTTTGGTTTGTTTCACTTAGGATGATACTTTCCAGGTCCCTCCATGTAGTCTCAAAGGATAAGAGATCTTTCTTTCTTACCGCTGCGTAGTACTCCATTGTGAATATCTACCACAGCTTTTTAATCCATTCGTCTACTGATGGGCACTTGGGCTGTTTCCAGATCTTAGCGATTGTAAATAGTGCTGCTATGAACATGGGGGTACATATATTCTTTCTGACTGGTGTTTTATGCTTCGTAGGGTATATTCCTAGAAGTGGGATCACTGGGTCAAATGGGAGATCAATTTTTAATTTTTTGAGGTGACACCATATTGTTTTCCATAGTGGCTGCACCAGTCTGCATTCCCACCAACAGTGTACTAGAGTCCCCTTTTCTCCACACCATCGCCAACACTTGTTGTTTGATGATTTGTTGATGGCGGCCATTCTGACAGGTGTGAGGTGATACCTCATTGTTGTTTTGATTTGCATCTCTCTGATGATTAGTGATGATGAACATTTCTTCATATGTCTCTTAGCTATTTGTATGTCCTGTTTGGAGAGACTAAGTAGTTTTTTAAATTGAACACTAAGTAGTCCCTTCCATGGAACAATAGCTATTTCCTTCCATGGAAAACTCGCTAGTTCCTTCCATGGAACACTTGGTAGTTCGTTACACGGAACACTAGCTAGTTTCTTCCAAGGAACACTAAGTGGTTCCTTCCACGGAACACTATGTAGTTTTTTCCATGGAACACTAGCTCGTTTCTCCCATGGAACACTAGATAGATCTTTCAAAGTATCACTAGCTTGATCCTTTCATGGAATACAAGCTAGTTCCTTCTGTGGAACACTAGCTCGATTATTACCTGGAACACTAGCTCGATTATTCCCTGGAACACTAACTAGTTCCTTTTTTGGAACACTAATTAGTTCCTTCCCTGGGACACTAAGTAGTTCTATTTCTGTAACACTGGCTAGTTCTTTCCTTGGAACATTAAGTAGTTACTTCCATGAAATCCTAAGTAGTTTTTTCCATGGAAAACTAGCTTGTCCTTCCATGAAACACTAGCTAGACACTTTGAAGGTACACTAGATAGTTCCTTCCATGGAATACTGTCAAGTTCCTACCATGCAACACTAACTATTTCCTTCCATGGAACCCTAGATAGTGCCTTCCATGGTACACTACGTAGTTTCTTCCATGAAACACTAAGTAGTTTCTTTCCTGGACACTCGCTAGTTTCTTCCATGTAACACCAGCTAGATCCTTTCTTGTAACACTAGATAGTTTTTCCATGGAACACTAGCTAGTTCCTTCAATGTGACACTACCTAGTTCTTTCTACAGAACCCTAGCTAGTTCCTACCATGGAACACAACTAGTTCCTTCCATGGAACACTTCCTAGTTCCGTCCATGAAAAAATAGTTGGTTTCTATCATAAAACACTAGTTGATTCCTTCCGTGGACCATTAAGTAGTTCCTTTCATGGAACACTTCAGTTCCATCCTTCGAACACTAGATAGTTCCGTCCATGTAACATAAACTAGTTCCTTCCATTGAACACTTGCTAGTCCCTTCCATGTCACACTACCTGCTTTCTTCCATAAAAAAACTAGCTAGTTCCTTCCATGGTACACTAGCTACTTTATTCCCGGGAGCACTGGGTAGTTTCTTCCATAGAACACAAACAAGTTCCTCCCATTAAACACTATCTTGTTTTTTTTCATGGAACACTAGCTAATTCCATACATGGAACACTAGCTAATTCCATACATGGAACACAAGCTTGTTTTTTTCATAGAACACTAAGTAGTTCCTTCCATGAAACCCTAGCTAGTTCCGTCCATGGAACACTAACTAGTTCTTTCCATGGAGCAGTAAGTAATTCCTTCCATGGAACACTAAGTAGTTCCTTCCATGTAACACTAGCTAATTACTTTTATGTTATACTAGGTAGTTCCTTCATGGAACACTAACTAGTTCCTTCCATGGAGCAGTAAGTAGTTCCTTCCATGAAACACTAAGTAGTTCCTTCCAGGGAACACTAGCTAGTTACTTCCATAGAACACTACCTTGTTCTTTCCATGGAACACTAAGTAGTTTTTTCCATGGAACACTAAGTAGTTCCGTTCATGGAATACTAGCTTATTTTTTTTCATGGAAATCTAAGTAATTAACCCCATGGAACACAAGTATTTCCATTCATGAACCCCTAACGAGTTCCATCCATAAAATATTAAGTAGTTTCTTCCATGTAACACTAAACATTTCCTTCCATGGAACACTAGCTAGTACTTTCCATGAAACAGTAGCTATTTCCTTCCATGGAACACTAAGTAGTTCCTTCCATGCAAAATTAGGTAATTTCTCCCATGGAACACTAGCTAGTTCCTTTCATGGAGCACTAAATAGTTCCTTCCATGGAACACAAAATACTTCCTTTCATTAAACACTAGGTAGTTCCTGCAAAGAAACACTAAGTGGTTTATTCCATGGACCATTAAGTAGTTACTTACATGAAACCCTATGTAGTTTCTTCCATGGAAAACTTGCTAGTTCCTTGCATGGAACACTAACTAGTTTCTTCCATGGAACACTAACTAGTTCCTTCCATGAAACACCAGCAAGTTCGTTTCATAAAACAATATGTTGATTGTTCCAGTGAACACTAAGAGTCCCTTCCATAAAACACAAGCTAGTTACTTCCATGGAACACAAGCTATTTCCTTCCATGGAACACTAAGTAGTTCTCTTCTTGGAACACTAACTAGTTCCTTCCAAAGAACTCTAGCTTGTTTTATCCATGGAACATTAACTGTCTCCTTCCATGGAAAACTAGCTAGTTCCTTCCATGGAGCAATAAGTAGTTCCTTCCATGGAATACTAAGTAGTTTCTACCATGGAACACTATCTAGTTTCTTTCATGGAACAATAGCTAGTTCCTTCCATGGAACACTTAGTAATTTCTTCCATGGAACATTAAGTAGTTGCTTCCATGGAACAGTAAGTAGTTTCTCCATGCAACACAAGCTTTTTTTTTCATCGAACACTAAGTAGTTTCTTCCATGGGATCCTAGCTAGTTTCTTCCATAAAACTGTAAGGATTTATTTTTATGGAACACTAGCTAGATCCTTCTATTCAACACTACATAGCTCATTCCATAGAAGACTTAGTAGTTTCTTCCCTGGACACTCGCTAGGTCCTTCCGTAAAAAACTAGCTAGATCCATTCATGAAACACTAGATAGTTTCTTCCATGGAACACTAGGTAGTTCCGTCCATGGAACACTAGCTTGTTTTTTCCTTGAAACACTAGCTGGTTTCTTCCATTGAACAATAAGTAGTTCCTTTCATGGAACACTAAGTAGTTACATCCATTGTACACTAGTTAGTTCTGTCCATGAAACGCAAGCTAGTTCCTTCCTTTGAACACTTGCTTGTTCCTTCCATGTTACACTAGCTACTTTCTTCCATGGAACACTAGCTATTTTATTTCATGGAACACTACCTAGTTTCTTCCCTGGAACACAAGGCATTTCATCCCATTGTACACTATCTACTTCCTTTCATGGAACACTAGCTAGTTCCTTCCATGGAACACTAAGCAGTTTCTTTATGGAACAATAAGTAGTTCGTTGCGTGTAAAACTAAGTAGTTTCTCCAAGGAAAAGTTGCTTGTTTTTTACAAGGAACACTAAGTAATTTTTTCCATAAAACCCTAGCTAGTTCCTTCAATGAAACACTAGCTAGTTCCTTTCATGGAACACTAAGTAGTTCCTTCCATGGAAAAATACCTAGTTTCTTCCATGGAACATTACCTTGTTCATTCCATGGAACACTAAGTAATTTCTTCCATGAAACACTAGCCAGATCTTTCCATGAAGCACTAAGAAGTTCCTTCCATGGAACACTAAATATTTCTAGATTAGTTCCTTCCATGGAACACTATCTAGTTTCTTCCATGCAAAACTAGCTATTTTTCCTTGGAAAACTAGCTAGTTTCTTCCATGGAACACAAGGTAGTTCCTTCCAAGTTACACTAGCTAGTTTCTTCTTGGAACACTAATTAGTTTTTTTCATGCAGCAGTAAGTACTTCCTTCCATGGAACACTATGTAGTTTCTTCCCTGGAACCCTAGCTAGTCCTTCCATGGAAAACACGCTAGTTTCTTCCATGAAACACTAGATAGTTTCTGCCATGGAACACTAGATATTTTCTTCAATGGAACACTAGCTAGTTTTTTCCATGGAACACTAGTTGTTCCCTCCATGGAACAAAAAGTAGTTTCTTCAATCGTATGCTATCTAGTTTTTCCCATAGAACACTAGCAGGTCTTTTCAAGTGAAAAGTGAGTAGTTCCTTCAATTGAACACTAAGTATATCCTTCCATAAAACATTAAGTAGTTCCTTCCAAAGTAAACTAGATAGTTCCTTCCATGGTACACTAAGTAGTTCTTTCTATGGAACACTAAGTAGTTCCTTCCATGCAATACTAAGAAGTACCTCCCATGGCACCTAACTATTTTCATCCATGGATCACTAACTAGTTCCTTCCATGGACCACTAGCTACTCTCCTCCTTGGAACACTAAGTACTTTCTTCAATGGAACACAAAGTAGTGCTATCCATGGACCACTAACTAGTCTTATGCATGGAACACTAGATAGTTCCTTCAATGGAACATTAAGTTGTTCCTTCTATGGAACACTAAGTAATTCCTTCCATGGAACACTACTTTGTTCCCTCCATGGAACACTAAGTACTTTCGTCAATTGCATACTAACAAGTTTTTTCCATTGAACACTATCAGATTCATTCCAGTGAACAGTAAGTATTTCCATTCATGGAACACTAAGTATATCCTTCCATGGAACACTAAGTAATTCCTTCCATTGATCACTAGATAGTTCCTTCCATGGAACACTAAGTAGTTCCCTTTATAGAACACTAGCTCGTTCCTTCCAGGGAACACTAAGTAGTTGCTTCAATGCAATACTTAGAAGTTCCTTCCATGGAAACATGCTAGTTCCTTTCGTGGAACATTAGCTAGTTCCTTCCATTGAACACTAGTAGTTCTTCCATAAAACACTAAGTAGTTCTTTCCATGGAACACTAACTATTTCCTTTCAGGAAACGCTAGCCTGTTTCTTCCATGGAACAATAAGTAGTTCCTTCCATTCAACACTATGTAGTTCTTTTTACAGAACACTAGCTAGAACTTTTCATAAAACACTAGCTAGTTTTTTCCATGAAACACTAAGTAGTTTCTTCAATGGAACACTAGCAAGTCCCCTCCATGGAACACTACGCAGTTCCTTCCATGAAACACTATGTAGGGCCATCCATGGAACACTAAAAGGTTTTCTCCATTGAACATTAAATAATTCCTTCCATTGAACACTATGTTGTTCCCTCCATGGAAAACAAAGTAGTTTCTTCAATCGTATACTATCTAGTTTTTCTTCATTGAACAATAGCAGGTTTCTTCCAGTGAACAGTATGTAGTTCCTTCTATGGAACACTGATTATATCCTTCCATGAAACACTAAGTATTGCCTTCCATGGATAACTAGATATTTCCTTCCATGGAACACTAAGTAGTTCCTCCATGGAACACTAAGGAGTTTTTTCATGGAACACGAGCTAGTTCCTTCCATGGAACATAGCTACTACCTTCTCTTGATCACTAGCTTGTTCCTTCCTTGGAACACCAGCAACTTCCTTCTCTGGAACACTACGTAGTTCCTTCCCTGGAACACTGTTAGTTCCAATCATGGAACGCTAGCTACTTCCTTCCATGGAACACTACGTAGTTCCTTCCCTGGAACACTGTTAGTTCCAATCATGGAACGCTAGCTACTTCCTTCCATGGAACACTACGTAGTTCCATTCATGGAACACTAAGTTGTTTCATCCATGGAAAACTACATAGAACATTGCATGGAACACTAAGTAGTTCCTACCATGGATAACTAGCTATATACTTCCAATGGAACACTAGCCACTTCCTTCCATGGAAAATTAAGTAGTTACTTCCATGAAACCCTAAGTAGTTTCTTTCATAGAAAACTAGCTACATCCTTCCATGGAACACTATTTAGTTCATTCCATAGAACACTAACTAGTTTCTTCCGTGGAACACTAACTAGTTCCTTCCATGGAACACTAGCTATTTCCATCCATGGGACACTTCCTAGTCCCTTTCATGGAACACTAATAAGTTCCATTGAACACTTAGTATTCCCTTTTATGTAACAGTAGCTACTTTCTTCCATGGAACACTAAGTAGTTCCCTCCTTGGAACACTGAGTAATTCCTTCCATGAAACACTAGGTAGTTACATCCTTAGAACACTAAGTACTTCCTTCCATGAAACACTAAGTACTTCCTTCCATGGAACACTAGTTAGCTCCTTCCATGGAACACTAGCAAGTCCTTTCCATGTAAAAATAAGTATTTCCTTATGGAACACTAGGTAGTTCCATATATGGAGCACTAGCTAGTTCCTTCCATCAAACAGTAGCTAGTTCCTTCCATGGAAAAATAAGTAGTTCCTTCCATGAAACACTATGTATTAAAAAACAAAACAACAACAACAAAAAAACACTAGCTAAATTTTTCCATGGAACACTACCTAGATTCTTTCATGAAACACTAGGTAGTTCCTTCCATGGAACACTAGCTAGATACTTCCATGGAACACTAGCTAGATTCTTCAATGGAATACTAGCTAATTCCTTTCATGAAACACTATGTAGTCCTTCCATGAAACACTAAGTATTTTCTTCCATGGAACACTAACTAGTTCCTTCCATGGAACACTAAGTAGTCCTTTTCATGGAACACTAAGTACTTCCTTCCATGAAACACTAAGTTGTACCTACCATGGAACATTAGCTAGTTTCTTCCATAGAACACTATCTAGTTCCTTCCATAGAAAACCAGATAGTTTCTTCCATGGTACACCAGCTATTTCCTTCCAAGGAACACTCGCTATTTTTTTCCATGGAACTCTAAGTAGTTCCTTCCTTGGAACACTAAGTAGTTTCTTCCATAAAACACTAGCCATTTCATTCCATGGAACTCTAAGTAGTTTTATCTATAAAAAACTAAGTCATTCCATCCATTAAACACTTGCTAACTCCATTCATAGAACATAAATACTTCCTTTCATGGAACACTACATAGTTCTTTCCATGGAACACAAAGTAGTTCCTTCCATTGTACACTAGGAAATTCCTTCCATTAAACACTAGGAGTTCCTTCCATGGAATACTTAGTAGTTACTTCAATGGTTCAGTAGCTAGTTCCTTCCATGAAACAGTAGCTTGTTTCTTCCATGGAATAATAAGTAGTTTCTTCCATAAAACACTAATTAGTTTCTTCCATGCAACACAAGATAGATACTTCCATGGAACACTAGGTATTTTTTTTCATGGAACACTTGCTAGTTCCTACCATGGAACACTAACAAGCTCCTTCCATGAAACACCAGATAGATCCTTCCATAAAACACTAGCTAGTTCCTTCCATTGAACACTAAATAGTTTCTTCCATGGAACACTAAGTTTTTCCTTTCATGGAACATTAAATAATTCCTTTCATGGAACACTATGTTGTTCCCTCCATGCATCACAAAATAGTTTCTTCTATCGTATAGTATCTAGTTTTTTCCATTGAACACTAGTAGGTTTATTCGAGTGAACAGTATGTAGTTCCTTCCATGGAACACTAAGTAGTTTCTTCCATAGAACACTAGCTAGTTCTAGCTAGTTCCTTTCATAAAACACTAAATAGTTTTTTCCACGGAACACTTAGTAGTTCCTTCCATGGAACACAACTTGTTCCTTCCATGGAAAACTAGCTAGTTCCTTCCATGGAACACTAAATAGTTCCATCCATGGGACACTAACTAGCTTTATCCATTGAACACCAGCTAGTTCCTTCCATGGAACACTAAGTTGTTTCTTCCATGGACCATTAAGTAATTTTTTCTATGGAACACTATGTTGTTCTCTCCATGGATCACAAAGTAGTATCTTCAATTTTATACTATCTATATTTTTCCATTCAACACTAGGAGGTTCATTCCAGTGAACAGTGTAGTTCCTTCCATGGAACACTAAGTATATCCTTCAATGGAACACTAAGTATATCCTTCTATGGAACACTAAGTATATCCTTCAATGGAACACTAAGTATATTCTTCCATAAAACACTAAGTAGATACTTCAATGGATCACTAGATAGTTCCTTCCATGGGACACTAAGTAGTTCTTTCTATGGAACACAAAGTAGTTCCTTCCATAGAATACTAAGAAATTTATTCCATGGAACACTAAGTAGTGCCTACTATGAAACACTAGCTAGGCCCATTCATGGGACTCAAAGTAGTTCCTTCCATACAATACTAATTATTCCTTTTCAAGAAGCACTAGCTAGTTCCTTACATGGAAGACTAGTAGTTCTTCCATGGAACACTATGTAGTTCCTTCTATTGAACCCTAAGTAGTCCCTTCCATGGAACACTAGCTAGTTTCTTACATTGAAGACTAGCTACTTTATTCCATGTTACACTAAGTAGTTTTTCCATGGAACACTAACTATTTCGTTCCAAGGAACACTAGCCTGTTTCTTCCATGGAGCACTAAGTAGTTTCATCCATGGAACACTAAGTTGTTTATTCCATGGAACAGAAGCTAGATCCTTCCATGGAACACTAAGTAGTTCCTTCCATAAAGCACTATTTAGTTCCTCCCATGAAACACTAAGTAGTTCCTTCCAGGGAACACTACCTAGTTTCTTTCATGGAACACTAAGTAGTTTCTTCCATGGAACACTTTGTAGTTCCTCCCATGAAACACTAGAAAGTTTCTTTCATGGAACACTAGCGAGTTCCTTTTCTAGAACACTCAGTAGTTCCTTCCATGGTACACTAACCTGTTATTTTGATGGAACACTAACTGGTTCCTTCCATGGAACACTAGCTAGTTCCTTCCATGGAACACTAGCTAGTTCCTTCATTGGACACTAACTAGTTCATTCCATGAAACAATAAGTAGTTTCTTAAATGGAACAATAGCTAGTTCCTTCCATAGAACACTCTCTAGTTTTTTCCATGGAACACATATTAGTTCTTTACATTGAACACTAACTACTTCCTTCCATGTAACACTATCTATTTCCTTCCATGGAACACTAGCTAGTTCCTTCATTGGAACACTGAGTATTTATTTCCATGAAAACTAGGTAGTTTCTTCCATGGAACACTAACTAGTTCTTTCCATGGAACACCAGCTAGTTTCTTCTCTGGAACTCTAAGTAGTTTCTTCCTGAAACACTAACTAATTCCTTTCCTGAAGCTCTAGCTAATTCCTTCCATGAACAATTAAGTAGTTATTTCCATGAAACCCTAAGCAGTTTCTTTAATGGAAAACTAGCCAGTTCCTTCCATGGACCACTAGCTTGTTCCGTTCATGGAACAATAAGTAGTTTCTTCCTTTGAACACTAAGTAGTCCCTTCCATGGAACACTAACTAATTCCTTTCATGGAACACTACCTAGATCTTTTTATGAAACACGAAGTAGTTTCTTTCATGGAACACTTTGTAGTTCCTTCCATGGAACAATACCTAGTTTCTTCTATGGAAAACTAGCCAATTTCTTCCATGGAACACTCGCTAGTTTCTTCTATTGTACACTAACTCAATCCTTCCAAAAAACACTAACTAGTTCCTTCCATGGAACACTAAGCAGTTTTTGTTTTGGTACACTATGTCTTTCCTTCCATGGAACACTAGCTAGTTCCTTCCTTGGAACACTAAGGAGTTCCTTCCATGACCACTAGGTAGTTCCTTCCAAGTTACACTAGCTAGTTTCTTCATGGAACAGTAGCTATTTCCTTCCATGGAACACTAAGTAGTTTCTTCCATGGAACACTAAGTAGTTTCTTCCATGGAACACTAGCTAGTTACATTCGTGGAACTCTGGATAGGTCCTTCCATGGTAAACTACGTAGTTCATTTCATGGAACACTATGAAGTTCCTTCCATGGGACACTAGCTATTCTCGTCCATGGGACACTAGCTAGTTCCATTCATGGAACACTAAATAGTTTTTTCATGGAGTACTAACATGTTCCTTACATGGAACACTAGCTAGTTTCTTCCATGTAACACTAGCTATTTTTTTCCATGGAACACTAAGTAGTTTCTTCCATACAACACTAAGTAGTTCCTTCCATGAACACTAAGTAGTTCCCTCCAAAGAACACTAGCGAGTTTTTATTTTTATTTTTATTGAACACTAGCTAGTTCCTTCTATGGAACATTAGCTAGTTCCTTCCATGAAACAGTAAGTTGATCCTTTCATGGAACACTAAGTATTTCCTTACATCTACACTAGGTAGTTCTTTCCATGGATCGCTAGTTACTTTCCTCCATCAAACACTGAGTAGTACTTTCCATGGAACACTAAGAAGTTTCTTCAATGAAACTCTAGCTAGTTATTTCCATGGAACAATAAATAGTTCCCACTATAAAACACTAGTTAGTTCCTTCAATTGAATTTTAGCTAGTTGCTTCCATGGATCAGACAGTAGTTTCTTCCATAGAACACTAAGTATTTTTTTTCCACGGAACACTAGCTACTTCATTCCATGGAACACTAAGCATTTTCTTCCATAAAACAGTAAGTATTTCCGTCCAAGGAACACTAGCTTCTTTCTTCCAAGGAACACTTATTAGTTCCTCCCATGGCAAACTAGCTAGTTCCTTCCATAAAACTCTAACTAGTCTCTTCCATAGAACACTGAGTAGTTTCTTCCATGGAATACAAGCCAGTTCTTTCCATTGAACACTAGCTAGTTCTTTCTATGAAACACAAGCTTTTTCCTTTCATGGAACACTTAGTTGTTTCTTCCAAGTAAGAGTAAGTCGTTCCTACGTGGAGCACTAAGTAGTTCCTGCCATGGAACACCAGCTATTTTTTGCCATGAAAAACTAAAGAGCATCTTCCGTGAAACACTGAGTAGTTCCTTTATGACACACAAGCAATTTCCTTCCATGGGACACTAGCTAGTTCCTTCATAAAACACTAGCTAGTATGTTCCATAAAACAGTAAGTAGTTGCTTCCATGGATCTCTAACTGGTTACATTCTAGAAACACTAGCTAGTTCTTTCCATTGGACAGTAGCCAGTTCCTTCTATGGAACATTAGCTAGTTCCTTCCATAAAACACTAAGTTAACCCTTCCATGAACACTAAGTAGTTTCTTATATGTACAGGCAATAGTTCCTTCCATTGACCACTAGTTACTTTCTTCCATAAAACACTAAGTAGTACTTTCCATGAAACACTAAGAGTTTCCTTCCATGAAACAATAGAAAATTCTTTCCACGTACCAATAACTAGTTCCTTCCATGGAACACTAACTAATTCCTTCCATAAAACACTAAGTAGTTTCTTCCATGGAACAGTAAATAATTTTTACTATGGAAAACTAACTACTTCGTTCCATGGACCAATAGCTAGTTCAATTCTGGAACACTCATTAGTTCTTTCCATAAAACACTAAGTAGTTTCTTCCATGTAACACTAGTCCTATCTTTCCATGCAACACATGCTAGTTCCTTCCATAGAACACTATCTAGTTCCTACCATGGAATACTAAGTAGATCCTTCCATGAAACAGTAAGAAGTTGCGTCCATGGAACATTAAGTACTCCTTCTATGGAACCCTAAATAGGTACCTCCATGAAACATTAAGTAGTTTCTTCCATGGAACACTAAGTATTTCTTGCAAAGGAACACTAGATACTTTCTTCCATAGAACACTAAATAGTTACTTCCATGGCACCCTAGCTATTTCCTTCCATAAATCTCTAACTAGTTTCTTCCATGGAACACTTTGTAGTTCCTTCCATTGAACACTAGCTAGTACAATCCATGGAATACTAGCTAATATATTTAATGGAACACTCTATAGTTCTTTCCATTGGACATTAACTAGATCCTTCTATAAAACACTAACTAGTTCCTTCCATGGAACACTAGATAGTTCCATCCATGGAACACTAGTTATTTCCTTCCATGGAACACTAAGAAGTTTCTTCCATGGAACACTAAGTAAATTATCCCATGGAACACTAGCTAGTTCCTTTCATGGAACACTAAGTATTTCCTTCCAAGGAACACTAGCGAGTTTCTTCCATAGAACACTAAGTAGTTCCTTCCATGAACACAAAGTAGTTCCTTTCATGGAACACTAGCTAATTCCTTCCATGGAACACTAGATATTTCCTTCATAGAACACTAAGTAGATTCTTCCATTAAACTAAGTAGTTCCTTTCATGTGACACTAGCTACTCCCGTCCATGGGACACTAGGTAGTTCTTTCCATGGAACACTAGATAGTTCTTTCAATGGAACACTAACTAATACAGTAATGGAACACTAGATAGTTTTTTCCATGGTACACTAAGTAGTTCTTTCTATGGAACCCATGGAACCACTAAGTAGTTCATTGCATGGAGCACTAGCTAGTTCCTACCATGGAATACTAAGTAGTTCCTTCCATGAAACACTAAGTAGTTTCTTCCATGGAACACTAACTATTTCCTTCCATGGAACACTGGCTAGTTTTGTACATGGAACAAGAATTAGTTTCTTTCATGAAACATTAACTAGTTCCTTCCATGAAGCAATATCTAGTTTCTTACATAAACAATAAGTAGTTCCTTCCATGGAACACTAGCTAATTTCTTCCGTGGAACACTAAGTAATTCCTTTCATGGAACACTAAGTATTTTCTTCCATGGAATATAAAGTAGTTGCTTCATTGGAAAACTAAATACATTCTTCCATGGAACAGTAGTTAGTTCCTTCCTTGAAACACTAAATAGTTACTTCCTTGAAACACTAGCTAGATCCAAACATGGAACACTCTTTATTTCCTTCCTTGGAACACTAAGTAGTTTCTTCCATGAAACACTTCTTAGTCCCTTTAATGAAACACTAACTATTATTTTTCATGGGACAGTAATTAGTTGTTTCCTTGGATCTCTAAATGGTTCCTTTCATGGAACACTAGCTTGTTCTTTCCAGTGAACACTAGCAAGTTCCTTCTATGTAACACTATCTAGTTCCTTCCATGGAACACTAAGTTGATTCTTCCATGGCACACTAAGTAGTTCTTTCCATGGAACCACTAAGTAGTTCCTTCCATGGAGCACTAGCCAGTTCCTTGCATGGAACACTAAGTAGTTCCTTCCATGAAACAATAAGTAGTTCCTTCCTTGGAACACAAACTAAATTATTCCAGTAAGTAGTTTCTTCCAAGGAACACTAATTAGATCCTCCCATGGAACAATAGCTAGTTATCTCCATAAAACAAAAGTAGTTTTCTTGCATGCAATACTAGCTAGTTTCTTCCATGTAACACTAAGTAGTTTCTTCCATGGTATACTAAGTAGTTCCTCCCATGAAACACTATTTATTTCCTTTCATAAATCACTAGCTAGTTTTTTTACATGGAACACTAAGCATTTTCTTACATGGAACAGTTAGTAGTTCCTTACATGGAAAAATAAGTTGTTCCTTACATGGAACACTAGCAGGTTTCTTCCACAAAACACTAGCTGATTTCTTCCATGGAACACCAAGTAGTTCCTTCCATGGAACACTGGCTAGTTCCATTCATAGAACACAAGCTAGTTTCTTCCTTGGAACTGTAGCTACTTCTTTCCATGGAACACAAGCTGGTTCCTTCCATGTTAAACTAGCTAGTTTCTTCGTGGAACACTAAATTTTTTTTTTCCGTGGAGCAGTAAGTAGTTCCTTTCATGGAACATGAAATAGTTCCTCCCATAGAACACTATCTAGTTCCTTCCACGAAACACTAGCTAGTTCCTTCCATGGAACACTAAGTAGTTTTTCCCATGGAACACCAAGTAGTTTGTTGCATGGACACTAGCTAGTTCCTTCCATAAAACACTATCTAGTTCCTACCATGGAACACTAACTACCTCCTTCCAAAGAACACAAGCTATTTCCTTTCGTGGAACACAGGCTAGTTTCTTCATGGAACACAAAGTGAATTTTCCCATGCAACATTAAGCTGTTTCTTCCCTGTAACACTAGCTACTGCCTTTTATGGAACATAGCTAGTTCCTTCCATGAAACACTAGATAGTTTTTTCCATGGAACATTAGCAAGCGCATTTCTTGGGACACTAGCTTGTTCTTTCCATGGACAACTAGCTAGTTTCTTCCATGGAACACTAGCTAGCTCCTTTAATGGAACACTAGCTAGTTCTTTCCAATGAGAACTAAGTAGATCCTTCCGTGGAACACTAAGTACTTTATGCCATGGAAAAATAACTTGTTCCTTCCATAGAACACTAGCTAGTTCCTTCCACGGAACACTAAATAGTTCTTCCCTGTAACACTAAGTAGTTCCTTACATGGAACTCTAGATAGTTCCTTCCATAAAATATTAGATAATTACTTCCAAGGAACACTAGATAGTTCCTTCCATGGAACACTAGCTAGTTCCTTCCATGGAACACTAGCTAGATCTTTCCATGGAACACTAAGTAATTTCTTCCCTTGAACACTAGCTAGTTCCTTCCATGGAAAACTAGCTAGATTCTTCCATGAAACACTAAATAGTTTCTGCCATTGAACACTAGATATTTCCTTCCATGGAACACTAGCTAGTTCCTTCCATGGAAGATTGGCTAGTTCTTTACATGGAACCTTACTAGTTGCTTCCATGGAACACTAAGTACTTCCTTGCATAGAACATTAGCCAGTTCTTTCCAAGGAGCAGTAGCTTTTTCTTTCCATGGTACACAAAGTAGTTTCTTCCATGGAAAGCTAGCTAGTTCCTTCTGTGGTACACTAAGTAGTTCATTCCAATGAAACACTAAGTAGTTTATTCCATGGAACACTAACTTGTTCCTTCCATGGAACACTATTGGTTCCTTCCATTGAACACTAAGTTGTTCCTTCCATGAAACACTAAGTACTTCATTCCATGGAACACTAAGTACTTCCTTCCATGAAACAGTAACTTGTTCCTTCCACAGAACACTAACTTGTTCCTTCCATTGAACACAACATAGTACCTTCCATGGAACATTAAGTAGTTCCTACCATGAAACACTAAGTATTTCCTTCCATAAAAAACTATGTAGATTCTTCCCTGGAACACTAGCTAGTTCCTTTCCTGGAACACTAGTTATTTGCTTCCATTGAGCATTAAGTAGATAGTTCCATGAAACACTAAATAGTTCGTTCCATGGAAAACTTGCTAGTTCCTTCCATGGAACAATATCTAGTGCATTCCCTGGAACACTAGCTAGTTCTATTCCTCAGACACTAAGTAGTTCCTTCCATTTAATACTAAGTAGTCCCTTCCATGGAACGCTAGCTAATTCCTCCATGGAACATTAGTTTGTTCCTTCCACGGAACAATAGCTAGTTACTTCCATTAAACTGTAAGTACTTTCTTCCATGGAACACTATCTATTTTCTTCCGTAGAACACTGGCTACATTCTTCCATGGTTCACTAGCTAGTTTCTTCCATGGAACACTAGCTAGTTTCTTCCATGGAACACTAAGTAGTTTTATCCATGAATCACTAACTTGTTTTTTTCATGGAACAGTAGCCAGTTTCTTCCATGAAACACTAAGTAGTTCCTTCCTTGGAACACTAGCTGTTCCTTCCATGGAACACTAAGTACTTCCATCCATGGAACATTAACTTGTTCCTTCCGTTGACCACTAGCTAGTTCCTTCTATGGAACACTAAGTAGTTCCTTCCATTGAACACTAAGTAGACCCTTCCATGGAACGCTAGGAAGTTCCTCCATGAAACATTAGTTTGTTCCTTGCATGGAACGATAGTTGTTCCTTCCATAAAACTGTAAGTAGTTCCTTCCATGGAACACTATCTGTTTCTTCTGTAGAACACTGGTTACCTTCTTCCATGGTGCACTAGCTAGTTTCTTCCATGGAACACTAGCTAGTTCTTTTCATGGAACACTAAGTAGTTTTATCCATGAAACACTAACTTGTTTTTTTCATGGAACAGTAGCCAGTTTCTTCCATGAAACACTAAGTAGTTCCTTCCTTGGAACACTAGCTGTTTCTTCCATGGAACACTAGTAGTTCCTTCCATGGAACACTAAGCAGTTTCTTCCATGGAACACTAAGTATTTCCATCCATGGAACATTAACTTGTTCCTTCCGTTTACCACTAGCTAGTTCCATAGTTACTTCCATGGAACACTACCTACTAAATGTTCTATGGAAGGAATTACTTAGTATTCCATGAAAGGGACTATTTGGTGTTCCATGTAAATATCTTCCTAGTGTTCTATGGAAGAAACTAGCTTGTGTTCCATGGAAGAAACTATTTAGTGTTCAATGGAAGGAAATAGCTATTCTTCCATGGAAGGAACTACTTATTGTTTCATGGCAAGAACTATCTAGTTTTTCATGGAAGGAACTACTTAGTGTTCCATGGAAGGAATTACTTAGTGTTTCATGGAAGGATCTACCCCTTTTCCATGGAAGGATCTACTTGGAGTTCCATGAAAGACCTATATATTGTTCTATTGAAGTTACTACTTACTGTTCCACGGTAGAAACTAGGTAGTGTTGCATGGAACGAACTACTTAGTGTTCCATGAACGAAACTAGCTAGTGTTCCATGGAAGAAACTAGCTAATGATCCATGGAAGGAACTAGGTAGTGTTCCATGAAAAAACAACAACAACAAAAAACAACCAGAGTTCCTTTGAAGGAAGTACTTAATGTTCCATGGAAGGAACTACTTAGTGTTCCATGGAAGGAACTACTTATTTTTTCATAAAAGGAATTATTTAGTCTTCCATGGAATGAATTAGCTAGTAGTCCATGGAAAAAACTGCTTACTGTTTCATGGACAGAACTGCATATTGTTCCATGGAAAGAACTACTTATGTTCCACGTAAGGCATTAGCTAGAGTTCCATGGATGGAACTAGCTAGTGTTCCATGGATGAAACTACTTAGTGTTCCATGGAAGGAACTAGCTATTCTTTCAAGGAAAGAACTACTTATTGTTCCATAGACGGAATTATTTAATGTTCCATGGAAAGAACCATATAATTACTAAAGGAAACAACTACTTAGTGTTGCATGGAAGCAACTACTTAGTGTTCCAAGGAAGGAACTAGCTAGTGTCTTATGGAGGGAACTACTTAGAGTTCCATGGAAGGAACTACTTAATGTTCTATAGAAGGGATTACTTTGTGTTCCATGGATGGAACCAGCTAGTGTTCCATGGAAGAAAGTAGCTAGGTTTCCATGAAAGGAACTAGCTAGTGTTCCAGGTAAGGAACTAGCTGGTGTTTCATGAAAGGACTAGCTAGTGTTCCATGGAAGAAATTTCTTAATTTTCCATGGAAAGAACTACATAGTGTTCCTTGGAATTATCTACGTAGTGTTTTATGGAAGGAAATATCTAGTGTTTCATGGAAGGAAGTAGCTAGTGTTCCCAGATGAAACTTCATAGTGTTCCATGGAAAGAACTAGTAAGTGTTCCATGGAAGAAATATTGAGTGTTACATGAAAAAAACTAGCCACTGTTCCATGGAAGGCACTACCAATATTCCATGCAAAACACTAGATAGTGTTCCTTGGAGGAAACTAGCTAGTGTTTTATGGAAGGAACTGGTTCGTGTTCCATGGAAAGAATAGCTTAGTGTTCCATGGTAGGAACAAACTTGTATTTCATGAAAGAAACCAACTAGTGTCATATGAAAAAACCCAGCTACTGTTCCATGGAAGGAACTACATAGTGTTTCATGAAAGGAACTACTTGGTGTTCCAAGATAGGAACTATTTAGTGTTCCATGAAAGGAATGAGCTAGTGTCCAATGAAAGGAACTAGCTAGTGTTCCATGGAAGTAACTACTTACTGTTTCATAAGAGGACTTAGCTAATATTCCATGGATGGAACTACTTAGTGTTCCTTGAAAAAAACTACCCCGTGTTCCATTTAATAAACTACTTAGGGTTCCATGGAAGGAAGTACTTTGTGTTCCATTTATGGAAATACTTAGGTTTCTATTAAAGGAACTACTTAGGGTTCCATGGTGGAAATACTTAGTGTTCCAATGAAACAAATAACTATTGTTCCTCAGAAAAAAACTAGCTAGTGTTCCAAGGAAGGAACTACTTAGTGTTCCATGCAAGGGACTACTTAGTTTTTCATGGAAGGAACTAGCTAGTGTTTTATGAAAGGAACTAATTAGTGTTCCATGGAATAAACTACTTACTGTTCTATAAAAAAACTAGCTTTTGTTCCTCACAAAAACTAGCTAGTGTTACATGGAAGGAACTACTTAGTGTTCCATGAAAGGATCTAGCTAGTGTTCCATAGAAAGAATTAGCTAGTGTTCCATGGAAGGAACATGCTACTGTTGCATGGAAGGATCTAGCTAGTGTTCCATGGAAGAAACTAGCTATTGATCCATGGAAGAAAGTAGCCAGTGTTCCACGGAAAAAAATAGATAGTGTTCTCTGGGAGGAACAACTTAGTGTTCCATGAAAAGAACTACTTACTGCCCCATGAAATTAACTATTTAGTGTTCCAAGAAGGAACTAGCTAGTGTAACATGGAACTAAGTGGCATGTGTTTTTTGGGAGAAACTAGCTTGTGTTTTATGGAAGAAAGTAGCTAATGTTCCATGGAAAGAACTAGGTTGTGTTCCTTGGACGGAACTAGCTAGTGTTCCATAAAAGTAACTACTCAGTATTCCATGGAAGGAACTACTTAGTGTTCCATGGAAGGAACTAGCTAGTGGTCATTGGAAGGAACAAGTTAGTGTTCCAAGCAAGGAAAAATTTACTGTTCCATGGAGGGAAGTAAGTAGTGTTCTATAGCAGGTACTACTTAGTGTTTCATGGAAGGAACTACATAGTGTTTCATGGAAGAAAATACTTAGTGTTCCATGGAAGAAAAGAGCTCGTGATTTATAAAAGTAAGAAGCTGGAGTTCCAGAGAAGGAACTAACTAGTTTTCCAGGGAGGAAACTACGTAGTGTTTCATGGAGGTATCTACTTAGTGTTCCATGGAAGGAACTGCTTAATGTTCCATGGAAGGAACTAGCTAGTGTTCAACGGAAGGAACAAGTTACTGTTCCATGCAAGGAACTACTTAGCGTTCCATGGAAGGAACTACTAGTGTTCCATGGAAGAAAGTAGCTAGTGTTCCAACGAAGGAACTACTTAATGTTACATGGAAGAAACAGGCTACTGTCCAGAAAAAAAAGGAGTTACTCTTTTATGGAAAAAACTACTCAGTGTTCCATGGAAGGAATTACTTATAGTTTTGTGGAAGTAAATAGCTATTGTTCAATGGAAAGAACTAACTAATGTTCCCTGGTAAAACTAGCTAGAGTTCCAAGCATGGAAGGGACTACTTAGTGTTCAATGGAAAGAACAACTTAGTGTCACATGAATAGAACTATCTAGTGTTCCAGGGGATGCACTAGCTACTGTTTCATGAAAGGAACTAGCAAGTTTGCCTTGGAAGAAACTACTTACTGTTTCATGGAAGTAACTACTTAAAGTTCCATGGAAGCAAATAACTAGTGTTCCAGGACAGGAACTAGATAGTGTTCCAGGGAAGAATCTACTTAGTTTTTATGGAAAAAATAGTGTTTCATGGTAGAAAATATTTAGTGTTTCATGGAAGGAACTGTCTAGTGTTCAGTGGAAGAAACAAGATAGTCTTCTGGGGAAGCAACAAGTTACTGTTCCATGGAAGAATCTACTTAGTGTTCAATGGAAGGAAACAATAGTGTTACATGGAAGGAACTAGCTAGTGTTCCATGGAAAAAACAATTTAGAGTTCCGTGGGAAAAGTTACTTAGTGTTCAATGGAATGAACTACTTAGTGTACCATGGAAGGAATTACCTAGTGTTCCATGAAAGAAACAACTTAGTGTACCATGGAAAGAAAAAGCTACTGTTCCATGGAAGGAACTGGCTAATGTTTCATAAAAGAACTACTTAGTGTTCCATGGAGGAAACTTCTTAGTGTTCCATGGAAGCAACAGGTAGTGTTCCATGTAAAGAACTGGCTTGTCTTCCATGGAAGGAATTACTTAGTGTTCCATGGAAGAAAAATAATTAGTTTCCCAATGAAAGAACTACTTAGTGGTCTATGGAGGGAACTAGCTAGTGTTTCATGGAAGGAATTACTTAATGTTTAATTGTAGGAAGTACTTAGTTTTACATGGAATAAACTACGTAGTGTTCCTTGAATGGAAATAGCTAGTGATCCATGGAAGGTGCTACTTAGTGTTCCAAGGGAAAAAATACTTAGTTTCTTATAGATGGAACTTCTTAGTGGTTTATGGGTGGAACTAGCTAGTGTTTCATGGAAGGAATTGCATAATGTTCAATTGAAGGAACTACTTAGTGTTCCATGGAATAAAATAGTTACTGTTCCATGTATGGAACTAAGTAGTGTTCCATAGAAGGTGCTACATAGTGTTCCATGGAAAAAAATACTAATTTTTCCATTAAAGAAACTAGCTACAGTTCTACGGAAGTAACTAGCTAATGTTCCATGGAAGGAACTAGCTAGAACTAGCTAGTGTTCCATGGAAGGAACTACTTCGTTTTCCACTGAAGGAACTACCTAGAGGTCCACGGAAGTAACTAGCTAGAGTTCCATGGAAGGAACTACTTAGTGTTCCATGGAAGGAATTACTTAATTTTCCATATAAGGAAATACTAGGAGTTGCATTGAAGGATCTAGCTATTGTTCCATGAAAGGAACTACTTACTGTTCCATGGTAGAAACTAGGTAGTGTTCCATGGAAAGAACTAGCTAGTGTTCCTTGGAAGGAACTACTTAGTGTTCCATGGAAGGAATTACTTAAATTTCCATATAAGGAAATACTAGGAGTTGCATTGAAGGATCTAGCTATTGTTCCATGAAAGGAACTACTTACTGTTCCATGGTAGAAACTAGGTAGTGTTCCATGGAAAGAACTAGCTAGTGTTCGTTGGAAGGAACTAGTTAGTGTTTCAGGAAAAGAACTACTTATTGTTCCATGGAAGGAACAAGCTATTGTTGCATGGATACAACTAGATAGTGTTCAATGGAAGGACTACTTCGTGTTGATTGGAAGAATCTACTTAGTGTCCCATGAAAGGAACTAGCCAGTGTTCCATAGAAGAAACTACTTATGGTTTCATAAAAGTAACTACTTAAAGTTCCATGGAAGGTACTAGCTAGTGTTCCAGTAAAGGTAATATTTAGTGTTCCAGGGAAGAAACTACTTAGTGTTCCAGAGAAAAGAGTAGTGTTCCCCAAAAGAACTAACTTGTGTTCCATGGAAGGAACCAGCTAGTGTTTTATGAAAGAATCTAGATAGTGTTCCATGGAAGGAACTACTTAGTGTTCCATGAAATGAACTAGTTAGTGTTCCATGGAAAAAACTACCTAGTAGTGCATGGAAAAAACTACTTAGTGTTCCATGGAAGAAACTAGCTAGTGTTCTATAGAAAGTACTACCTAGTGTTGCATAGAAAAATGTACTTAGTGTTCCATGGAAAAAAGTACTTAGTTTTACATGGGAGGAACTACTTAGTGTTCCATGGATGAAACTCGGTAGTGTTTCATGGAAGGAATTACTTATTGTTCCATGGAAGAAAATCTCTAGGGTTCCATGAAAAGAACTACTTAGAGTTCCATGGATGAAATTACACAGTGTACCATGGTAGGAACTAGCTAGTGTTTTAAGTAAGGAACTAGTTAGTGTTCCATGGAATGGAATTACTTAAGGTTCCATGGAGGAAACTACTCAGTGTTACATGGAAAAAACTTGCTAGTTTTTCATGCAAGAAACTACTTAGTGTTCCATAGAAAAAATTACTTAGAATTCCATGGAAAAAATAAGCTAGTGTTCCCTTGAAGGAAATACCTAGTGTTCCATGAAAAGAACTAGCTTGTGTTCCATGGAAGGAACTAACTAGAACTAGCTAGTGTTCAATGGAAGGAACTAGCTAGTGTTGTAGTGAAGGAAGTACTTAGTGATCCTTGGAAGGAACTACATAATGTTCCATGGAAAGAACTACTTAGTGTTGCATGGAATGACCTAGCTAGTGTTTCTTGGAAGAAATAACGTAGTTTTCCATGGAAGAAACTAGAGAGTGTTTCATGGAAAGAACTAGCTAGTGTTCCATGGAAGGGACTACTTAGTGTTCAATGGAAGAAACTAGTTAGTGTTCCATAAAAGAAAGTAATTAGTGTTTCATGCACGGAACTATATAGTGTTCCATGGTACAAACTAACTAGTTTTTCATTGGAAGAAATTACTTTGGGTTTCATGGAAGTTACTAGTTGATGTTCCATAGACGTAACTCTCTTACTGTTCCATGGAAGGAACTACTTAGTGTTCCATGGAAGAAACTAGCTAGTGTTCCAAAAAAAGAACTACTTAGTGTTTCATAGAAGAAACTAGCTACTGTTTCATGAAAGGAAAAATTTAGTGTTCCATTGAAAATCTAATTAGTGTTCCATAGAAGGAACTATTTATTGCTTCATGGAAGGAACCAGCTAGTGTTCCATGGAAGAAACAAATTAGTGTACTATGGAAGGAACTACTTAGAGTTCTATGAAAAAAAATTAGCTAGTGTCCCATGGAATGAACTGGCTAGTGTTTCATGGGTGGAACTAGTTAGTGTTCTATGGTAGGGGCTACTTAATGTCCATGGAAAGAACTACTTAGTTTTTTATGGAGGAGCTAGCTAGAGTTCCATGGAAGTAACCAGCTAGTATTTCATGGAAGGAACTAGCTATAACTAGTTTGTGTTCCATTGAACGTACTACTTACAATTTAATGGAAGGAAATAGCTATTGTTCCATGGAAGCAACTAGCTAATGTTCAATGGAGGAACATGAAAGGGACTACTTAGTGTTCAATGGAAGGAACCACTTAGTGTCCCACGAATAGAACTTGCTAGTGTTCCAGGGAATGCAATACCTAGTGTTCCATGGAAGGAACTAACATGTTTTCCATGGAAGAAATTACTTAGTGTTTCATGGAAGTGCTACTTAATGTTCCATGGAAGCAAATAGCTAGTGTTTCAAGAAAGGAACTAGTTAGTGTTCCAGGGAAGAATCTACTTAGTTTTTCATGGAGGGAACTACTTAGTGTTCTATGTAAGGAACTACTTAGTGTTCCATGGAATGAACTCCTTAGTGTTCCATGGAAGAACTAGCTCGTGTTGCATTCAATAAACTAATTAGTGTTCCTTGGAAGGAACTAGCAACTGTTACATGAAAGGACCAGCTAGTGTTACATGTAAGGAAAGAACTAGCGATCCATGGAAGGAACTAGCAAGCTTTCAGGGTAGAAACTACTTAGTGTTCCATGGAAGGAACTACATAATGTCCATGAAAGAAACTAAATAGTGTTACATGGACGGAACTAGCTAGTGTGTCATGTAAGAAACTAGATAATGTTCCATGGGAGGAACTACTTACTGCTCCATGGAAGAAACCAATTAGTGTTCCAAGAAGGAAATAGCTAGTGTCATATTGATGGAACTATCTTGTTTTCCAATGAAGAAACTAGCTACTGGTCCATGGAAGACAGTAGCTAGTGTTCCATGGAAGAAACTAGCTTGTGTTCCATGGATGAACTAGCTAGTGTTCTATGGGATGAAACGCTTAGTGTTTCATGGAAGGAACTGCTTGGTGTTTTGTGGAAGAAACCAGCTAGTGTTTTATGAAAGAAACAATCTTATGTTTCATGGAGGGAAGTAGCTATTGTTACACGAAACGAACTACTTAGTGTTTCATGGAAGGAACTACCTGGTGTTTCATGGAAGCAACTAATTTGCAATCCATGAAAGGAACAACTTGGTGTTTCATGGAACGAATTACTTAGAGTTCCATGGAAGGAACTACTTCGTGTTCCATGGAAGAAACTAGCTAGTGTCTCATGCAAGGAACTACTTAGTGTTCCACAGAAGGAACTAGCTACTGTTCCATGGAAGGAACTAGTTGGTGTTCTATGGAAAGAACTAGCTGAGGTCCCATGGAAAAAACTAGTAGTGTTCCATGGAAAGAACTAGCTAGTCCCAGTTAGTGTTTCATGAAAGGACAAGAATAGTGTTTAATGGCAGGAACTAAATAGTGTTTCATGGAAGGAACGACTTAATGTTCCATGGAAAAATCTACTTAATGTTTCATGAAAGGATCTAGCTAGTGTTCCATGGAAGGAACTACTTACTGTTCCATTAGAGGAACTAGTTCGTTTTCCATGGAAAGAACTACGTATTTTTTTATGGAAGAAACTAGCTGGTGTTTTATAGAAGGAACTAGGTGGTGTTCCATGGAAGGGACTTTGTAGTGTTCAATGAGTGGTTCAACTTAGTGTCCCATGAAAGGAAATAGGTAGGGTTCCATGGAAGGAAGTAGCTAGTGTTCCATGTAAAGAACTAGTTAGTGTTGAATGGAAGAAACTAGTTAGTGTTCCATGCAAGTAACTATACAGTGTTCCATGGAAGGAACTACCAAGTTTTCCATGGAAGAAACGACTTAGGGTTTCATGGAAGTAACTACTTAGTGATCAATGGAAAAAAACTACTTAGTGTTTTATGGCAAAAACTAGCTAGTGTTCCATTGAAAAAAGTACTTAGTCTTCAATGGAAGGAATTACTTAGTGTCCCATGGAAGGAACTTGCTAGTGTTGAATGGAAAGTACTAGCTAGTGTTCCATAAAAGGAAGTACTTAGTGTTCCATGGAAGTAACTAATTAGTGTTCCATGGAAGGAACTTTTAAGGGTTCCATGAAAGGAACTACTTAGTGTTCCATGCAAAAAATTACTTAGAGTTCCATGGAAAAAATAAGCTAGTGAGGAAGGAAAAATGGCGGTGGAGTGAACGGAAGCTACACAGACCATCTCCCAGAACCAAACTGGAATTACAAATAAAACACTGACAAATCGACAGGAAAAATCAACAGAAAAGCAGCTTCCGAGGACCATACAATGAGGGACACTGACTCGATCCTGATAGGCTTGCAAAGGCGCGAGATGGTGGCTGGGAGCCCACCGTCAGCAGCTCAGCAGCGGCCTTAGCTGGAAGCAGCACCCTTGGGTTACATTCCCAGGCGGCTCCAGAGTGCAGAGCCGGGACAGAAGCTAAAACAGCTGTAAGGAATCAGGGGCGCCGCCGAATAAAACAGAGAAGAGACTGGAGAGCCAATCACCCGAATAAACAGGGATCAGGCTTTATTGGGTACACTCCAGGCGGGTTCACAGACTCCGGGGGTCGAGTCCTAGAAGCCGCGCTCAATGTAGGGGCTCCTGTCTTTTATATCTGCCTGTTGTAGCTGGAATTTGTCCCTTAGGGTTTGGCCCTGCAGGGGTTATGCATGGAGCCTCTGGAATGTGAATAGATAAGAGCAAGATGGGAGTTAATCTATAGGCTCGAGGCAGGCCGTTCAGGGTGGGAGACAAGGCTGAGCAAGGAGACAATGGTCGAGCATTTTGCCTGGCGCCAGTCCCCCAGGCTATCGGACAACAGCCACAGCCACTCACCTTGGGATCCGGCAGAGGGAGGGCAGACTGGACTGGAAATGTGTCGGGACACTTGGGATTTGGAGGGAGCTCAGAGCTTTTGCTGAGTGCAGCCACGCATGATGATGACCATAGCTCCTTCCCAGGGCTCTGGAGAGAGGCAACAGCCCCTCCCTCAAAGATCCAACCCCACCCTGTGGGCCATTGAAGTGCTAATTGAGGCTCACTAACAACCAGCATCTGCCCCACCCTCAGTAAATAACCCTTGTGCTAAGCACCTGAGGCAGCTTTTCAATCAACTGACAACCCAAAACTCATCAAGTAACCTCGACTGCTAGCCTCCAGACAAAAAGCTAGAAGATAACAGTACCTTTCCTGGGCTGGCAACATTAACCAGGAAAGTAAGACTTGACAGTGGTGTTCAACGTGGGTCCTCCCTCGCTCATCTAAACACAGGAGAGGGAGCCACAAACAGCAAAACACCAACACCCACAGGGAAAACTTGACAGGCTCCAAAGCCCACAGTGATAGCCAAAATGGTGAAACACAGAAACAGAAGCCAAATGAAAGAGCAAGAAACCTCCACCGAAGATGAGATCAATGT
This sequence comes from Molossus alvarezi, assembly GCA_037176705.1. Taxonomy (NCBI): domain Eukaryota; kingdom Metazoa; phylum Chordata; class Mammalia; order Chiroptera; family Molossidae; genus Molossus; species Molossus alvarezi. The sequence goes on along the minus strand of JBAWUJ010000040.1, from coordinate 1,374,137 downwards.
GGAACAATTAGGCATGTTAATAGAGCTAGAATTCAGAGCCATGGCCTTGAGGAAGCTAAACAGCATGAGTAAGGACATAAAGACACTGAAAATAAGCCAATTGGAAATTAAAAACCATCAAGAAGAGATAAAAAAAATGACATATCAGAAATGAAAAACGCATTGGAAGGTTTAAAAAGCAGAGTAGAGGAAGCTGAGGACCGGATCAGTGAATTAGAAGACAGGGTAGAAAAAATCAACCAATCAGAAAAACAAAAGGAAAAAACGATTAAAAAACAGGAAGACAGCTTAAGAGAACTATGGACAACTGGAAACGTAATAATATTCGCATGATAGGAGTGCCTGAAGAAGAAGAAAATGAGCAACGGATAGAGAATATATTCAAAAAAATAGTGACAGAAAACTGTCCGATGGCCTGGGGGACTGGCGCCAGGCAAAGTGCTCGACCATTGTCTCCTTGCTCAGCCTTGTCTCCCACCCTGAACGGCCTGCCTCGAGCCTATAGATTAACTCCCATCTTGCTCTTATCCATTCACATTCCAGAGGCTCCATGCATAGCCCCCGCAGGGCCAAACCCTAAGAGACAAATTCCAGATACAACAGGCAGATATAAAAGACAGGAGCCCCTACATTGAGCGCGGCTTCTAGGACTCGACCCCCGGAGTCTGTGAACCCGCCCGGAGTGTACCCAATAAAGCCTGATCCCTGTTTATTCGGCTGATTGGCTCTCCAGTCTCTTCTCTGTTTTATTCGGTGGTGCCCCCGATTCCTTACATCTGGTGCCGAAACCCGGGAGGAGGAATTGGCGACCCGGCCCACCCCTGGGCCGAGAGTCCCCCTCCTCTCCCAGCGCCGCCACCGATTTCCAGGCTCGGATCCGGAGTTGCCCTCTGAATACAACAGACTGTAAGTCATTTTTGGCTCTCTAAGGGTACTGGTTCTCCTCTCCGGGTCTCCTGTCCTAGACTTGGCCAAGCCAGGAAGACGCCCGCTTCTCTCCAGGACTTCTTCGTCCCAGGGTAGAAGCTTCCCTTGGGGACGCCCATAGGGTTTCTTCTCACCCGATTCCGTCCGGGAACGAACGTTTATCAGGGACGCCTTACGAATGTCTGCTCCCTGAGAATCAGTCTCTCTACTAAATTTGCCTCATGGGTAATTCCGAATCCAAGCCTGACCCCAAGACCCCTCTGGGATGTCTACTCCAAAATTTCGCCAAATTGGGATACACTCAGACTCTCCGGAAGAAAAAAATAATCTTCCTATCCCAGGTCGCCTGGCCCCAATATACTCTAGTAAATCAGTCGCGATGGCCCCCGATGGGCACCTTTGATTTCAATGTCCTTCGTGTCTTAGATGACTTTTGCCGGCGCACAGGGAAGGACTCTGAGATCCCTTATATTCAGGCCTTTTGGGACCTCCGTTCCCGCCCCGACCTGTGTTCCCACTGCTCTACTCTGCAGATCCTCCTGGCTCAGACAGCCCCTCATTCATCTAAAACTACCCCCACTGATCCTCCTCCCTACCCCCCCTAATGATCTCCCAGATCACCTAGCACCGCCCCCGGTCCGCCAGCATCCTCAGTACCCACCTCCCTCCTCTCCCACAGCCTCTCTTCCCGAGGATCCCCTTGAGTCCCCTGTCTCCGCTCATACTCGCTCCCAAGGGCCCTCTTTCCTTCCCCTCTTTGAGAAGTCGCGGGCACTGAGGGCCTTGTACGGGTTCACATCCCCTTTTCCTTGCAAGACATTTCCCAATTCGAGAGGCGCCTGGGCTCTTTTTCGGCGGAACCTTCCCTTTACATCCGTGAATTCCTCTATCTCACCCAGACATATGACCTGACCTGGCATGATATTTGGGTCATTTGCGCCTCCACCCTAACTCCTGAGGAATATGAGCGCATTTCTGCGGCGGCCCGGAAGCAGGCAGATAGGGACCACCTGGTGGACAATACTGTCCCCCTTGGCAATGAAGCGGTTCCCCAGGACGATCCTGCCTGGAATTATCAGGCCGGCCCTGGGTCTAACATCCCGCGCCAGAACCTCATGCTCCGATATCTCCTTCGAGGCATAGACGCGGTTTCCAACAAGGTAGTCAACTATGATAAAATGAGAGAAATCACCCAGCACTATGATGAGAATCCAGCTCTCTTCCTTAACCGACTTCAGGATGCCCTGGTCAAATACACCCGCCTGGACCCGGGGTCCCCAAATGGGGCCACTGTCCTTGCCTCCCACTTCATTTCCCAGTCCGCCCCTGATATCAGAAAGAAGCTCAAGAAGGTTGAGGAGGGCCCTGAAACTCCCTTCCAAGACCTGGTAAAAATGGCCTTTAAAGTTTTTAATGCCCGGGAGGAGACTGCTGAAGCAGCCCGCAAGGCAAGACTCCAGCAGAAGGTAAGCCTCCAAACCCGGGCTCTGGTAGCTGCCCTACGGCCGGCAGGGAACCCGAAAAGACACCAGGCCCCAAAGGGGGGACCTCGCTCGCCTCCAGGCGCCTGTTTCAAATGCGGCAAGGAAGGCCACAGGGCCAGAGCCTGCCCACAGCCCAGGCCACCTACCAAGCCCTGCCCCCAATGCAAACAAATGGGACACTGGAAGTCGGACTGCCCGACCCTGGCTCAATCCTCAGCACCTCAATGCGGGGGAAAGGAGACCCAGGATTTCCCAGCATTGGAGCTACTAGGGCTCATGGACGACTGAGGCGGCCCTGGTTCTGCGACTCCAGTCACCCTCGCCGAGCCCAGGGTCACGCTCCAGGTAGCGGGTAAGTCTATTTCCTTCTTAATAGACACGGGGCTACCTACTCTGTCCTCCCCTCCCATTCGGGCCTCACTTTTCCTTCCCAGGGCTCGGTTATGGGAATTGATGGGCTCCCTACAACCCCCAAACGAACGGCCCTACTTAACTGCATCTTCGAAGGCCACCCGTTCTCCCATTCCTTTTTAGTAATGCCTGCCTGCCCAGTTACACTCTTGGGGAGAGATATCTTATCTAAACTCCATACTACCATCTCTTTCCTCCCCCAGCAGCTGCACCTAGTAGCTTTACTCTCTGGCCCTACCCAGGCTACTGCCTCAGCTTCCGTGGTCCAGCTCTTACCGGCAGTCCACCCTGGGGTCTGGGACACAAACACCTCCTCGGTTGCCTCACATCACGCCCCCATCCTCATCAAATTAAAAAACCCATCATCTTACCCCAATCGCCCCCAATTTCCCATCTCTCAGGCTCACCGACTAGGACTCCACCCCATTATATCTAAACTCAGAAGCCAGGGCCTCCTCATTCCTACCAACTACCCCTGTAACTCCCCCATTCTGCCTGTTAAGAAACCCTCGGGGCAGTACCGCCTTGTCCAAGACCTTCGCATAATTAATTCAGCGGTCATACCCATCTCCCCTGTAGTCCCAAACCCCTACACCCTCCTCTCTCATATTCCCCCCCATACTACTCATTTCTCGGTTCTTGACATAAAGGATGCTTTCTTTACCATCCCGCTACATCCTGATTCCTATTTTCTCTTTGCTTTCACCTGGGAAGATCCAGTCTCCAATATTTCCCAACAGTTAACATGGACTGTCCTCCCTCAAGGATTCCGAGACAGTCCGCACCTCTTCGGTCAGGCTCTTGCTCAGGACTTAAGGGAATGTGATCTGTCCCCATCCACTCTTCTCCAATATGTAGACGATCTTCTCATCTGCTCCCCCTCTGAAGGAGATAATATCTCAGCCACCACCATCTCCTCAATTTTCTTTACACCAAGGGTTACCGGGTGTCTGCACAGAAAGCCCAGATCGCGACTCCCTTGATGACCTATTTAGGGCTCCTTGTCACTCCGACACACCGGGCAATCACCTCCGACAGGATGCAGGCCCTTAGGGACTTACAACCCCCGACCTCGGCAATGGAAATTCAGTCCTTTCTTGGGCTTATGGGGTTCTTCAGGCACTGGATCCCCAATTTTGCCCTCCTAGCCAGACCACTCTACCAGGCAGCCAGAGACACCCCCGAGGGACCCCTGACCTCCCCTAAGGAGGTCTGCCAGGCTTTCCAGATCCTCCTTGAGGCTTTGTGCTCTGCCTCAGATCTTGCTCTCCCCAATCCCCAACGACATTTTCTCCTCTATACAGACGAAAAACATCACTTAGCCATAGGGGTCCTGGTTCAGCCACTTGGCCCCACCCTGGTCCCTGTTGCTTACCTCTCAAAGCAGCTGGACCCCACTGTTCATGGATGGCAGCCTTGCCTCCGGGCCCTTGCAGCAGCGGCAGAACTCACCACGGAGGCACTGAAGATCAACCTACAACAGCCCTTCCAGGTTTTCTCCCCCCACTGACTTACCGACCTCCTCTCGCATCAGGCCCTGGCCCACCTTGGGCCCTCTAGACTTCAATTATACCATCTCCTCTTTACAGAAAACCCTTCAATCTCTCTTTCAAGCTGTGGCTCCCTCAACCCAGCAACCCTTCTGCCTGCCTCAGACCAGCAAGTCCCCACACACTCCTGCTTAGAAATCCTGGAACATCATCAGTCTCCCCGGCCTGACCTGGCTGACCATCCCTTGCCTAACGCCCACCACACTCTCTATATTGATGGCAGCTCCATCCTGGACCCCTCCGGGACCAGACAGGCGGCCTATGCTGTAGTTACTAACTCTAATGTCATTGAAGCCCGACAGCTCCCCACGGGGACCACCTCACAACAGGCTGAACTGATTGCTTTAACCCGTGCTCTCATATGGGCTAAAGATAAAATAGTCAACATCTACACTGACTCCAAATATTCCTTTCTGATTGCACATTCCCACTGTATGATCTGGAAGGAACGAGGCTTCCTCACCACCAAAGGCACCCCGGTCCTAAATGGAAAACTCATCCAAAAACTCATCCGAGCCATCCAGCTCCCCCTGCAGGTAGCTGTTATTCACTGCCGGGGCCACCAGACTTCGAACTCTCCTGTAGCTAAGGGAAATGCTTTCGCTGATAAAACGGCCCGATCCACCGCTCGCCTGGGGTGGGCTCCTGCTATCTGTTTTCTTTCAGGCTCCTATACTCCCCAATACTCAGCCACAGAATTAAAGTCTCTCCAGTCTTCTCCCGGGGTCCACTTCAAGGATGGATGGGCCTTTCAAGACGACCTCCTAATTCTTCCAGATGCCCAAAGACTGCAAATACTGTCGGAGATCCACAAGTCTCTCCACATAGGCCCCGACGCCCTTCACCGATTCTTATCCCCAATCCTCCACCCTGACAAACTCCGGCTGGCTATCCAGGCTGCACATGCCTCATGTTCTGTCTGTTCCAGGTCCAACAGCCAAGGAGCTTGCCATGTGCGCAGGCCCCTACACCGAATGCGGGGTCACCTGCCAGGACAAGACTGGCAGATAGACTTCACTCATATGACTAAACACAAACAACTAAAATATCTTTTAACCATGGTTGACACTTTTTCAGGTTGGATCGAGGCCCTCCCAACCGCCTCAGAGACTGCAGAAACCGTAGCCACTCACCTACTGAAAGACATCATCCCTCGCTTTGGGCTGCCAAACTCCATACAATCAGACAACGGGCCAGCTTTCATCTCCAAGGTCACTGAAGCGGTCTCGGTCTCTCTTGGCATCAAATGGAAACTACATGCGGCCTATCACCCCCAGTCCTCGGATAAGGTTGAGCGGGCCAACGGCCTCATCAAGGAACATCTAACCAAACTCAGCCTGGAACTCCGACAGTCCTGGCCTGACCTGCTACCCCTGGCCCTTACCCATCTTCGAGCCGCGCCTTGGGGACCCTCTCACCTCAGTCCTTTTGAACTTCTATACGGAAGACCCTTCCTCCTTCCTACTCCGTCTATAGACTCCCCACCCCATCTGGCCTCATACCTGCCCTACCTCTCCCTCCTTCGCTCCCTCCTCCGAGAACACGCTAACCGTACCCTTCCTAAACCTGGACCTGACCTGGGATCGGAGCTCTCCCAACCCATTTCACCCGGAGACCGGGTACTAATCAGGACCCTCTCTCCCCGACCCCTACACCCTAAATGGGAGGGACCGTACACCGTTGTTCTGACTACTCCCTCTGCAGTTAAGGTGTTGGGGATCTCCGCCTGGATCCATCTCTCTAGGATAAAGAAAGCCCCGATTCCAGAAGAGCAACCAGTCCTGGAGCCTCGCTTCACCTGCACTCCATTAGGGCCGACGAAAATCAGAATACACAAGACGCCCTAATTGGATCATCCACGATAAGTCATTATGATTCTGCTATACATCTTTCTGACTCTGGGCCTCGCCCCTGGTTGCCCACTCATTCTTGCCACCTTCTCTCCTTCGCTTCTGGAATCCTCCCATCTGTTCCGTACCCTGAATTTGACCCAACGCCTCCTCTATAAGGCCAACTCCACATTTGCGCCTGACTGTTGGGTCTGCCTATCCCTGTCCTCCTTAGCCTACTCTGCCATACCCATACCTGAATATGAGGCCTCAAAGCTCCAGGTTACTCTGCCCTATAAGGTACAGAAAGGAACCACCTTCTTTGAAAGAGCGGACACCTTAATTGGTGGATACCCCACCTCTGCTGCCAACCAGGCGAATAAACTCTTCCAGTCCTATATTCAATGACTCACCCAATTTCAGGGCTCCACTCCGCCCGTCCATGGCCCAGTAACCATAAACACCCCCCTCCTAACCCAGGCTCCTTTATGCTTCTCGGCTCAAGGGGGCAACGTGTCCCTCGGAAGCCTAGCTTCCCAGCATTGCAACACCACCATAACCATCTCTCACCCCTGGGACCACCAGAATAGCCGGGTGGATTATACCATCTCCCCTGAAGCCAACGGGCTTTTCGCAAATGAGGTCCATTTTTCGGGGGCTCCTCAGGTGTCTGCTACTGGCCATAATTGCTCATACGCCACAGACAATATACATCCATGGTTATGCTCCAAAAAGAGATACCAATGCACCCAGCAGTGCACTGCCGGCCTCTCTCCGCTTATCGGAGCAGCCTTATCCTCTACTCTCACCGTCTGGGAGGCAGAAACAGTAAGACGGACCCAACCCTTAATACACCTCTTCTCCTTACACTTCTCGGCCTTACAGAGGCTGGTGCCTTCTTTATGTGTGGGTCCACCACCTATATGTGTCCCCCCACTAACTGGACCGGCACCTGCACCTTGGTATATCTCACCCCCAACATCAATATAGTCCCACAGGACGCCTCCCTGCCTGTTCCCGACGTCACCCTGATTAATAGAAGAAGACACAAACGGGCTATACAGGTGGTACCCCTCCTCACTGCCCTTAGCATTACAGGAGCTTTGGGACTCGGGGAAGGTGGGTTAGGAACCTCTCTATCATATTTCCACATCCTATCTGAAGACCTACAAAATTCTTTAGAAGAAATAGCCTCCACCCTTCTCAGCATCCAAAATCAACTAGACTCCTTAGCAGCAGTCACCCTTCAAAATCGAAGGGGCCTAGATCTCCTCACTGCAGAAAAGGGAGGTATATGTGTTTTCCTAGAAGAGCAATGCTACTTCTATCTTAACCAGTCAGGCCTCGTCCGAAATGCTGCCAATAACTTAAAAGAAAGAGCACAACGCATTTGGGAAAGGCGAGATCAATCTTGGAGTACCTGGTTCGATTCCAACTGGGCACACTGGGTTTTGCCGCTTATGGGTCCCCTAACTCTCCTTTTTCTAGCCCTAGCCTTTGGACCCTGTCTCCTGCGACTACTCTCCTCCCTACTACAAAACCGACTGAAGGCCCTAACCAGCCAGACGGTGCACGAGATCATGATGCTAAGCCATTATCAACCTCTCGCCAGATCCTCAGGACCGGATTATGCCAACATGGGCCCCCTCCCCTAATGCTGCCCCTGTCCAGCAGGAAGTAGCCAGAAAGACACCTGCGCCCCTTTGTCATTATCACAGAGTCGGAAATGTCCGATGACCTGGGGGACTGGCGCCAGGCAAAGTGCTCGACCATTGTCTCCTTGGTCAGCCTTGTCTCCCACCCTGCACGGCCTGCCTCGAGCCTATAGATTAACTCCCATCTTGCTCTTATCCATTCACATTCCAGAGGCTCCATGCATAGCCCCCGCAGGGCCAAACCCTAAGAGACAAATTCCAGATACAACAGGCAGATATAAAAGACAGGAGCCCCTACATTGAGCGCGGCTTCTAGGACTCGACCCCCGGAGTCTGTGAACCCACCCGGAGTGTACCCAATAAAGCCTGATCCCTGTTTATTCGGCTGATTGGCTCTCCAGTCTCTTCTCTGTTTTATTCGGCAGCGCCCCCGATTCTGTACAAAAACTTCCCTAATTTGGTGAAGGAAGAAGGCATTCAAGTTCAAGAAGCACAGAGAGTCCCAAGTAAGAAGAACCCAAACAGGCCCACACCAAGACACATAGTAAGTAAAATGCCACAAATTAAAGACAAAGAGAGAATCCTAAAAGCAGCAAGAGATAAGCAACAGGTTACCTACAAAGGGAACCCCATAAGGCTCTCAGCTGACTTCTCACAAGAAACACAACAGGCCAGAAGAGAATGGCATGAAGTAATCAAAGTCATGAAAAACAAGAATCTGAATCCAAGACTACTCTACCCAGCAAGGCTATCATTCAAAATAGATCAAATAAAGAGCTTCCCAGACAAAAAAAAGGCTAAGGGAATACATTAGCACCAAACCAGCACTATAAGAAATGTTAAAAGGACTGCTATAATTAGCAGTATAAATGGGAAGAAAAATAGAACCACACTAAACAAAAATGGCAATAAATAAGTACATATCAATAATCACCTTAAACGTAAATTGATTGAATCCTCCCATAAAAAGACACAGAGTAGCTGATTGGATAAGAAAGCATGACTCATCTATATGTTGTTTACAAGAGACCCACCTCTCAACAAAAGATTCACATAGGTTGAAAGTGAAGGAATGGAAAAAAATTTTCCAAGCAAATGGAAAGCAAAAAAACGCTGGGGTAGCAATTCTCATATCTGATAAAATAGATTTCAAAATGAAGACCATAACTAGAGACAAAAAAGGCCACTACATAATATTGAAAGGATCTATCCAACAGGAAGATTTAACTGTGATAAACATATATATGCACCGAATATAGGAGCACCAAAATATATTAAAAATCTTCTGGAGGACTTCCAAGGAAAAATCGACAACAATACAATCATAGCAGGGGACTTCAACACACCGTTGACAGCACTGGATAGATCCTCTAGGCAAAAAATTAGCAAGGAAACAGAGACTCTAAATGAAGCACTAAACCAAATGGATTTAATAGATATCTACAGAGAATTACACCCCAAAACTACAGAATACACATTCTTCTCAAGTGCACATGGGACATTCTCAAAGATAGACCACATGATAGGACACAAACTAAATCTCTACAAGTTCAAGAAGATTGAAATCATATCAAGCATCTTCTCAGATCACAATGGCATGAAACTAGAAATCAATTGCAACAAGAACATGCAAAGACATTTCAACACATGGAGGCTAAATAGCATGTTATTAAACAATGAATGGGTCACCGAGGAGATCAAGGAAGAAATTAAAAACTTTCTGGAAACCAATGAAAATGAACACACAACAACACAAAATCTATGGGATGCAGCGAAAGCAGTTCTGAGAGGGAAGTTCAAAGCACTATAGGCCTACCTCAAAAAACAAGAAAAATTTCTAATTGACTGTCTAACCTCACAACTTAAAGAATTAGAAAGCAAACAAAAAGAAAACCCCAGAGCATGTAGAAGGAAGGAAATAGTAAAGATCAGAGCAGAAATAAATGACATAGAGACCAAAAAAACAATTCAAAGGATCAATGAAAGAAAGAGCTGGTTTTTCGAAAAGATAAACAAGATTGATGGACCCTTAGCTAGACTCACCAAGAAACAAAGAGAGAGAACCCAAATACACAAAAGCAGAAATGAAAGAGGAGAAGTAACAACGAACACCACGGAAATACAAAAGATCATTAACAACTACTACGAATAACTATATGGCAACAAATTCGACAATCTAAGCGAAATGGACAAATTTCTAGAAACACACAGTCTCCCAAAACTACTCCCGGAAGAGATAGAAAATTTGAACAGACCAATAACAACTAAGGAAATTGAAGAGGTAATCAAGACTCTCCCAGCAAACCAAAGCCCAGGCCCAGTTGGCTTCACAGGGGAGTTTTACCGAACATTCAAAAAAGAACTAACACCCATTCTCCTCAAACTATATCAAAAATTCAAGAAGAAGGAAGACTTCCAAACCCGTTCTATGAGGCCAGCATAATTCTAATTCCAAAACCAGAAAAAGACACTACAAAGAAAGAAAACTACAGGCCAATATCCTTGAAGAACATAGACACCAAAATCCTGAACAAAATATTAGCAAAGCGGATCCAGAAATACATCAAAAAAATTATTCACCATGACCAAGTGGGATTCATCCCAGGGATGCAAGGCTGGTACAATATTCGCAAATCAATAAACATGATACACCACATAAACAAAATGAAGAAAAAAACCCACATAATCATATCAATAGATGCTGAAAAAGCATTCGACAAAATCCAGCATCCATTTCTTTAAAAATGCTCAGCAATGTTGGAATAGAGGGATCATATCTCGACATAATAAAGGCCATATATGAAAGACCTACAGCCAACATCATACTCAATGGACAGAAACTAAAAATATTTCCATTAAGAACAGGAACAAGACAGGGATGTCCACTTTCACCACTCTTATTTAACATTGTACTGGAAGTCTTAGCCACAGAAATCAGACATGAAGAAAAAATAAAATGGATCCAAATTGGAAAGGAGGAAGTAAAATTGTCATTATTTGCAGATAACATGATATTATACATAGAAAACCCTAAATACTCCATCAAAAATCTACTAAACTTAATAAATGAATTTGGCAAAGTAGCAGGATACAAAATTAACGTCAAGAAATCGAAGGCATTCTTGTACACCAATGATGAACTCACAGAAAGAGAAACTGAAAAAACAATCCCATTTACAATCATGCCAAAAAAATTACGATACGCCCCGGCCGGTTTGGCTCTTCGGTTAGAGCGTCGACATGCGATCCTGAGAGACCCGGGTTCGGTTCCCGCTAAGGGCGCGTACCTCGGTTGCAGTTTGTCCCCGGCCCTGGTCTGTCGTGCGAGTGGGAGCCACTTGATGTGTTCCTTTCGCATCGATGTTTCTCTCTCTCTCTCTGTTCCTCTCTCTCCCTCCCACTCTACCTGAACAAAAAAATGGGAAAATGTCCTCGGGTGAGGATTAAAAAACAAACAAACAAACAAAAATCAATAAAGAAAAAATAATAATTAAAAAAAAAAAGCCCTGGCCGGTTTGGCTCAGCTGTTAGAGCGTCCGCCCGTGGTCCGGAGAGACCCGGGTTCGGTTCCCGCTAAGGGCATGTTCCTCGGTTGCTGTTTGTCCCTGGCCCTGGTTGGTTGTGCGGGTGGCAGCCACTCGATGTGTCCCTTTCACATCGATGTTTTCCTCTCTCTCGCTTCCTCTCTCTCCCTCCCACACTGTCTGTACAAAAAATGGAAAAATGTCCTCGGATGAGGATTAAAAAAAAAAAATTACGATACCTAGGAATAAACTTAACCAAAGAAGTAAAGGACCTGTTTGCAGAAAACTACAGGTCATTGAAAAAGGAAATAGAGGAAGATATAAAAAAGTGGAAGCACATACCCTGTTCATGGATTGGAAGAATTAACATCATTAAAATGCCCATACTACCCAAAGCAATCTATAGATTCAATGCAATCCCCATCAAAATACCAACAACATATTTCATAGAACTAGAACAAATACTTCAAAAGTTCATATGGAATCAAAAAAGACCCCGAATAGCCACAGCAATCTTGAAAAAGAACAAAGTAGGTGGGATCACAATACCAGATATCAGGTTGTACTACAAAGCGACTGTAACCAAAACAGCCTGGTACTGGCACAAGAACAGGCATATAGACCAGTGGAACAGAACTGAAAACCCAGAAAGGGACCCAAGGCAATACGCTCAATTAATATTTGACAAAGGTGGCAAGAGCATACAGTGGAGTAAAGACAGCCTCTTTAATAAATGGTGTTTGGAAAATTCGACAACTACATGCAAAAAAATGAAACTAGACCATCAACTTACACCATACACAAAAATAAACTCAAAATGGATAAAAGACTTAAATGTGACCCGTGAATCCATAAAAATTCTAGAAGAAAATGTAGGCAACAAAATTTCGGACATCATACGGAGCAGAATTTTCACTGATACATAACCTAAGGCAACAGAAACAAAGGAAAAAATGAACGCATGGGACTACATCAAACTAAAAAGCTTCTGCACAGCAAAAGAAACAATCATCAAAATGGAAAGGCAACCCACTGTATGGGAGAACATCATTGCCAATGATGTATCAGATTAGGGGTTAATTTCCAATATATATAGAGTGCTCATACAACTCAACAAAAGAAAGACAAAGAACCCAATTAAAAAATGGGCAGAGGAGCTGAATAGACACCTCTCCAAACAGGACATACAAATGGCCAAAAGACATATGAAGAAATGCTCAACATCACTAATCAGAGAGATGCAAATTGAAACAACAATGAGGTATCACCTCACACCTGTCAGAATGGCCGCCATCAACAAATCATCAAACAACAAGTGTTGGCGAGGGTGTGGAGAAAAGGGGACTCTAATATACTGTTGATGGGAATGCAGACTGGTGCAGCCCCTATGGAAAACAATATGTTGTTACCTCAAAAAATTAAAAATTGAACTTCCATTTGACTCAGTGATCCCACTTCTAGGAATATACCCTAAGAAACCTGAAACACCAATCAGGAAGTATATATGTACCCCCATGTTTTTAGCAGCACTATTTACAATAGCTAAGATCTGGAAACAGCCCAAGTGTCCATCAGTAGACAAATAGATAAAACAGCTGTGGTACATATACACAATGGAGTACTATGCAGCGGTAAGAAAGAAAGCCCTCTTATACTTTGAGACGACATGGAGGGACCTGGAAAGTATTATCCTAAGCGAAAGAAGCCAAGCAGAAAAAGACAAATGCCACATGATCTCACTTATATATGGAATATAATGAACATAACCGTCTGAGAAATACAGTAGACCCAGAAACATGGAAGTAGGGCACAGACTGACATCCCTCAGAAGAGGGGGTGGGAGATTGGGGGGGGGGCGGGAAGCGTTAAACCACAGAACTTATATGCATGTATGCATGACCAATGGACATAGACAACTAAGCTGGGGATGGGGCGGAGGTGGGGTTGGGTAGGGGGTGCCAATGGGGTAAAAAAGTTAAAATATCTGTAACAAAAAAATAAATAAAAATTTATAAAAGTAAATAAATAAATAAAATAAAATATATTGAGGAAAAACAAACAAACAAACAAAAAATAAGCTAGTATTTCATGGAAAGAACTAGCTAGTGTTCCATGGAAAAAACTAGCTAGTGTTCCATGGAAGAGACTACTTAGTATTCCATGGAAGGACTACTTAGTTTTCCATGGATGGAACTAGCTAGTGTTCCAGGAAAGGACAACTTAGTTTTGCATGGATGGATGTAGCTAGTGTTCCAGGGAAGCAACTATTCTAGAAATAGCTAGTGTTCCATGGAAGGAAGTACTTAGTGTTCCATGGAAGAAACCAATTAGTGTTCCATGCAAGGAACTAGTTAGTGCTCCATGGAAAGATCTGGCTAGTGTTTCATGAAAGGAATAACTTAAGGTTCCATGGAATGAACAAGGCAGTGTTTCATGGAGGGAACTCGCTAGTGTTCCATGAAAGGAACTACTTAGTGTTCCATGGAAGGAACTAGCTAGTGTTCCATGGAAGGATCTACCTAGGGTTTCATGGAAGGAATTACTTAGCGTTACATGAAAAAAACAAGCCAGTGTTCCATGGAGAAACTACTTAGATTTACAGGTAAGGAACTAATTAGTGTTCCAAGGAAGAAACTACTTAGTGTTCCATGGAAGGAACTAGCTAGTGTTCAATAAAAGGAACGAGATATTATTTCCTGGGAGGAACTAGCTACTTTTCCATGGAAGGAAGTAGCTAGTATACCATGGAAGGAACTAGCTAATGTTCCATGGAAGTTTCTAGCTAGTGTTCCGTGGATGGAACTAGCTAGTGTTCTATGAAAGGGACTAATTTGTGTTCTATGGAACGAACTACATAGTTTTCCAGTGAAGGAACTAGCTAGAGTTCCACGGAAGTAACTACCTTCTGTTCTATGGAAGGAACTACTTACTGTTCCATGGAAAGAATTACTTACTGCTCCATGGACGGAACTAGTTAGAGTTCCATGAAGGAACTAGCTAGTATTAATGAAATAACTAGGTAGAGTTCCATGAAAAGAACTACTTACTGTTCAATAGAAGGAACTACTTAGTGTTGCATGAAAGGACCTAACTAGTGTTCCATGGAAGGAAGTATTTAGTGTTCCAATGAAGGAACTAGTTATTGTTCCATGGAAGAAACTACTTAGTTTTCCATGGAAAAACTGGCTAGTGTTCCATGCAAGGAACTTATTAGTGTTCCATGGAGGGAACTACTCAGTGTTCCATGGAAGAGAAAAGCTAGTTTTCCATGTGAGGAATTAGCTCTTGTTCCATAGAAGGAACTTCTTAGTGTTTTATGAAAGAAACTAGTCAGTGTTCCATGGAAGGAAATAACTACTGGTCCATGGAAGGAATTATTTTGTGTTCCATGGATGACACTAACTAGTGTTCCATGAGAGGAACTACTTATTGTTCCATTGAATAATCTGGCTAGTTATCCTGGAAAAACTAGCTAGTGTACAAGGAAAGAACTACATAGTGTTCATTGGAAGGATCTACTAAGTGTTCCATGGAAAGAACCTAGTGTTCCATTGAAGAAATTACTTTATTCCATTGAAAGGAATACATAGTGTTCCATGGAAAGAAATACCTAGTGTTCCATGGGAGGCACTAGCTAGTGTTGCATACAAGGAACTACTTACTGTACCGTGGAAGGTACTAGATAGTGTTTCATGGAAAGAACTAGCTAAAGTTTCATGGAAGAAACGAGCTATTGTTCCATGGAAGGAACTAGCTAGTGTTCAATGGAAGAAACTAGCTAGTGTTCCATAAAAAAAAACTATCTAGTGTTTCATGGAATGAACTACCTAGCATTTCATGGAAGGAACTAGCTATTGTTCCAGGGAAGAAACTACTTAGTGTTCCATGGAAGGAACTACTTAGTGTACCATGGAAGGAACTAGCTAGAGTTCCATGGAAAGAACTAGTTAGTGTTCCATGGAAAAAACTACTTAGTGTTCCAAGGAAGGAACTATCTAGTGTTCCATGGCAGGAAAAAGTTAATGTTCCATGGAAAAAACTACTTAGTGTTCCATGGAAGGAACTACTTAGTTTCTATGGAAGGAACTAGCTAGTGTTCCATGGAAGGATCTAGCTAGTGTTCCAGAAAGGAACTATTTAGTGTTTCATGGAGTAAATTACCTAGTGTTCCCTGGAAGGAACTAGCTACTGTTCCAGGAAAGAAATTTTTTAGTTTTCCATGGACAGAACTACTTAGGGTTTTAAGGATGAAACTATCTAGTGTTCCATGGACGGAAATAGTTAATTTTCCTTGGAAAAAACTACTTAGTGTACCATAGAAGGAACTAGCAAGTGTTCCCTCGAAGGAACTAGCTAGTGTTCCATCGAAGGAACTACTGAGTGTTCATGGATGGAACTATTTTGAGTTACATGAAAGGAACTAGCTAGTGTTCCTTGGAATGAACTTCTTAGTGTTAGATGGAAGTAACTAGTTATTGATCCATGAAAAAAATTACTGAGTGATCCATGAAAAGAAATTCTTATTGTTCATGAAAGAAACTACTTAGTGTTCATTGGAATGAACCTGCTAGTGTTCAAAAGAAAAAACAAGATAGTGTTCCATGGAAGGAACTACTCAATGTTCCATGGAGGAAACAACCTACTTTGTCCTGGAAGGAATTACTTAGTGTCTCATAAAAGGAACTACTTAGTGTCCCATGGAAGGAACTACTTAGTGTTCAATGAAAGGAACTAGCTATTGTTACTTAAAAGGAACTTGTTAGTGTTCCATGGAAAAAACTACTTATTGTTTTATGGAAAGAAGTATCTAGTGTTCCATTGAAGAAATTAGCTAGTGTTCCATAGCAGGAAATAGTTAGTGTTCCATGGAAGGAACTAGTGCGTGCTCAAGGGAAGGAACAACTAGTGTTCCAGGGTAAAAAGTAGCTAGTATTCCAAGAAAATAACTAGCTAGTGTTCCATGGAATTAGCTACCTAGTGTTTTCTGGAAGGAACCACCTAGTTTGCCATGGAAGGAACGAAGTAATGTTCCATGAAAGGAACGAGCTAGTGTTCCATGGAAGGAACAAGCTAGTGTTCTTTGGAAGGGACTACTTTGTGTTCAATGGAAGAAACAACTAAGCGTCCCATGAATAGAACTAGCTAGTGTTCGAGGGGATACACTAGCTAGTGTTCCATGGAAGGAACTAGCAAGTTTTCCTTGGAAGAAACTACTTAGTGTTTCATGGAAGTAACTACTTAATGTTCCATGGAAGCATATTCTAGTGTTCCAGGAAAGGAAATAGCTAGAGTTCCAGGGAAGAATCTACTTAGTTTTTTATGGATAAAATACTTATTGTTTCATGGTAGGAACTACTTAGTGTTCCATGGAAGGAAATATCTAGTGTTCAATGGAACGAACAAGTTAGTGTTCCTTAGAAGGAACATGTTACTGTTCAATGGAAGGAAGTATTAGTGTTTCATGGAATGAACTACTTAGTGTAGCATGGAAAGAAAAAGCTACTGTTCCATGGAAAAACTGGCTAAAGTTCCATACAAAGAAATAGTGTTCCATGGAAGAATCTTCTTAGTGTTCCATGGAAGCAAATAGTAGTGTTCCATGTAAAGAACTAGCTTGTCTTCCATGGAAGGAACTACTTAGTCTTCCATCGAAGAAAATACTTAGTTTCCCAAGGAAGGATTTCTAAGTGGTTTTTGGATGGAACTAGCTAGTGTTCCATTGAAGGAATTACATAATGTTCAATTGAAGGAACTACTTAGTGTTCCATGGAATAAACTAGCTAGTGTTCCATGGATGGAACTAGGTAGTGTTCCATGGAAGGTGCTACCTAGTGTTCCATGGAAAAAAATAATTAGTTTTCTACTGAATAAACTAGCTATATTTCCAGGGCAGTAACTAGCTAGTGTTCCATGTAAGGATCCAGCTAGAAATAGCTAGTGTTCCATGGAAGGAAAAACTTAATGTTCCGTGGAAGGAACTACTTAGTGTTCCATGGAAGTAAATACTTAGTTTCCAATGGAAGGAACTTCTTAGTGGTTTATGGATGGAACTAGCTAGTGTTTCATGGAAGGAATTACATAATGTTCAATTGAAGGAACTACTTAGTGTTCCATGGAAAAAACCACCTAGTGTTCCATGGATGGAACTAGGTAGTGTTCCATGGAAGGTGCTACTTGGAGTTCCATGGAAAGATGTAGCTAGTGTTCCATGGAAGGAACTACTTACTGTTCCATGGAAGGAACTAGCTAGTGTTCCATGGAAGGAACTAGCAAGTTTTCCATGGAACGGGCTAGTTAGTGTTCCATAGAAAGCAACACTTAGTGTTCCATGGAAGAAACTAGCTAGTGTTCAAAGGAAGGAACAAATTAGTGTTCCTTGGAAGGAACATGTTACTATTCAATGGAAGGAACCAATAGTGTTCCATGGAATGAACTAGCTAGAGTTCCATGAAAGGAACAATTTAGTGTTCCATGGAAAACTCTACTTAGTGTTCCATGGAATGAACTACTTAGTATACCATGGAAGGAACAGGTTAGTTTTCCATGGAATGAACTACTTAGTTACCTTGGAAAGAAAAAGCTACTGTTCCATGGAAGGAATTGGCTAATATTCCATACAAAGAACTACTAAGTGTTCCATGGAGGAATCTTCTAAGTGTTCCATGGAAGCAACTAGTAGTGTTCCATGTAAAGAACAAGCTAGTCTTCCATGGAAGAAACTACTTAGTTTCCCATGGAATAAACTACTTAGTGGTCCATGGATGGTACTAGCTAGTGTTACATGGAAGGAATTACTTAACGTTCAATTGAAGGAACTACTTGTTGTTCCATGGAATAAATTAGCTAGTGTTCCATGGATGGAACTAGCTAGTGTTCCATGGAAGGTGCTACTTAGTGTTCCATGGAAGAAAATACTTAGTTTCCCAAGGAAGGGTTTCTTAGTGATTTATGGATGCAAGTAGCTAGTATTTCATGGAAGGAATTACATAATGTTCAATTAAAGGAACTACTTAGTGTCCATGGAATAAACTAGTTAGTGTTCCATGGATGAAAGTAGGTAGTGTTTCATGGAAGGAAATAGCTTGTGTTCCATGGACCAAACTATCTAGTTTCGATGGAAGGAAGTAGTTAGTGTTCCATCGAAGGAACTACTTAGTGTTCCAAGGAAGGAACCAGCTAGTGTTTGATGGAAGGAACCAGCTAGTGTTCCATGGACGGAACCAGCTAGTGTCCAATGGAAGGAAATACTTAGTGTTCCATGGAAGGAACTACTTAGTGCTCCATGGAAAAAACTATCTAGTGTTCCATGGAAGTACTAGCTGTGTTCCATGGAAGAAACTAACCTGTGTTCCATAGATAAAACTACTTAGTGTTCCATGCAAGGAACTAGCTAGTTTCCCATGGAAGAAACTACTTAGTGTCCCATGGAAGGAAATAGCTAATGTTCCATTGAAGAACCTAGCTAGTGTTTCATGGGAAGAACTAGCTAGTGTTCCATGTAATGAACTACTTAGTGTTAAATGGAAGGACCTACATAGCGTTCCAATGAAGGAACTAGCTAGTATTTCAGGGAAGGTACTATCAAGTATTACATGGAAGAAACTCCTAGTGTTCCCTGGAAGCAACTAATTAGTGTTCCATGGAAGAAACTACTTAGTGTACCATAGAAGGAACTAGATAGTGTTCCATTTAAAGATGCAGCTAGTGTTCCATGGAAGGATCTAACTAGTGTTTCATGAGAGTAACTACTTAATATTCCATGGAAGGAATTAGATAGTGTTGTATGAAAAGATCCAGCTAGTGTTCCATGGAAAGAACTACTTAGTGTTTTATGGAAGAAACTACTTAGTGTACCATGGAAGGAACTAGGTAGTGTTATATGGAAGGACCTAGCTAGCATTCCGTGAATGAAACTAGCTAGTGTTCCATGGATGAAACTACTTAGTGTTTCATGGAAGGAACTTCTTAGTGTTCGATGGAAGGAACTAGATTGTGTTCCATGAAAAGATCTAGCTCTTGTTCCATGGAAGGTGCTAGCTAGTGTTTATGGATGGAACTACTAAGTGTTCCATTGAACAAACTACTTACTGTTTCATAGAAATAACTATTTAGTATTCCATGGAAGAAACTATATAGTGTTCCATGGAAGGAAGTTCTTAGTGTTCGATGGATGAAACTATCTTGTGTTCCATGGAAATATCTAGCTTTTGTTCCATGGAAGGAACTAGCTAGATTTCCATGGAAGGAACTATCTAGTGTTCCATGGAAGGAAATACTTAGTGTTTTATGGAAGAAAATACTTAGTGTTATTTGGAAGGAAATACTTAGTGGTCCATGGAAAGAATTACCTAGGGTTCCATGGAGGAAACACTAGTGTTTCATGGTACCAATTCGTTAATGTTACATGGAAGAAACTACTTAGAGTTTTATTAAAATATTTACCTAGTATTACATGGAATAAACTAGCTAGTCTTCCATGGATAAAATTAGCTGGTGTTCCGTGGAAAGAAATACTTTGTTTTCCATTGAAGGAACTACCTATATTTCCAGGGAAATAACTAGCTAGTGTTCCATGGAAGGAACTAGCTAAAACTAGTTAGAGTTTTATGGAAAAACTAGTTAGTGTTACATGGAAGGAATTACTTAGTGTGCCATGGAAGGAACTACTAGGTCTTTCATGGAAGAAACTAGCTATTGTTCCATGGAAGGAACTACTTACGGTTCCATGGAAGAAACTAGGTAGTGTTCCATGGAAGGACCTAGCTTGTGTTCCATGGATAGAACTAGCTAGCGTTCCATGAAAGGGACTACGTAGTGTTCCATGGAAGAATCGACTTAGTGTTCCATGAAAGAAACTAGCTAGTGTTACATGGAAGAATCAATTTGTATTTCAGGGAAGTAACTACTTTTTGATCCATGAAAGGAACTACTAGTGTTCCATGGATGGAACCACCAAGTGTTTCATGGAAGGAATTACTTAGTGTTCCATGGAAGGAAGTTCTTAGTGTTCTATGGGAGTTACTAGCTAGTGTTCCATGAAAGGAACTACTTAGTGTTCCATTTAAGGAACTACTTAGTGTTCCATGGAAAAAACTTAGCTAGTGTTCTATGTTAGGAACTAGCTGGAGTTCAACGGAAGTAACTGGGTAATGTTCCATGGAAGGAACTAGCTACAACTAGCTAGTGTTCTATGGAAGGAACTACTTAGTGTTCCATGAAAGAAACTTCTTAATGTTCCATGAAAGAATCTACTTACGGTTCCATGGAAGGAACAAGCTAGTGTTCCATTGAAAAAACTAGTTAGTGTTCCATGCAAGGAACTAAATAATGTTCCATGGAAAGAACTAGCTAAATTCCCATGGAAGAAACAACTTAGTTTTTCATGGAAGTAGGAATAAATGTTCCATGAAAGTAACTAGCTAGTGATTCCATGGAAGGAACTACTTAGTGTTCCATGGAAGAGACTAGGTGGGTTGCATGCAAGAAACTACTTAGATTTCTATGGAAGGAACTAGCTACTGTTCCATGGAAGAGACTAGCTAGTGTTTAATGGAAGGTGCTAGCTAGTGATGCATGGAAGAAATTAGCTGGCGTTCCAGGCAAGAAACAACTTAGTGTTCCATGGAATGAAATACTTAGTGTAACGTGGAAGGAACAAGATAGTGTTCCATGGTAGAGAATACTTAGATCTTTTGGAAAAACTACTCAGTGTTCCATTGAAGAAACTTTCTAGTGTTCAATGCAAGGAGCTAGTGTTCAATGGTAGGTACTAGCTAGTGTTCCATTGAAGTAAGTCCTTAGTGTTCCATGGAATGAAATACTTAGTGTTATATGGAAGGAACTACGTAGTGCTCCATGGATGAAACTAGCTAGTGTTTCATGGAAGAAATTACTTAGTGTTCCATGGAAGGAAATATTAATGATCCATGGAAGAAACCCACCAGGGTTTCATGAAAGGACTACTTAGTGTTCCTAAGAAGAAATTACTTATTGTTCCATGGAAGGAACTAGCTGTGTTCCATGGAAGGAACCAGGTAGTGTTTTATGGAATAAACTAGCTGATGTCCCATGAAAGGAACTAGCTAGTGTTACATGGAATAAACTAGCTAGTGTTCCATAGAAGGAACTAGTTAGTGTTTTATGGAAGAAACGAGTTAGTGTACCATGCAAAGAAATAAATAGTGTTCCATGGAAGGAACAAGCTAGTTTTCCATGGAAGAAACTACTTAGCGTTTTATGGAATTCACTACTTAATGTTCCATGGAAAGAACTAGCTTGAGTTTTAGAAAATGAACTAGTTAGTGTTACAGGGAAGGAACTACTTAGTGTTCCAGAGAAGGAACTATCTAGTGTTCAATGGAAGGAACTAGCTAGTGTTCCATGGAAAATTCTAGCTAGTGTTCCATGGAAGAAACTAGCTAGGGTTTTTATGGCAGGAACTACCTAGTGTACCCCCCAAAAAAAACTATTTAGTTTTGCTTGAAAAAAACTACTTAGAGTTTCATGGAAAGAATTAGCTAGTGTTTCATGGAAGGAACTAGGTAGAGTTCCATGGGTGGAACTAGCTAGTGTTACTTGGAAGAAACTACATAATGGCCCATGGAAAGAACTACTGTTTTCCATGAAAAAGGTAGCTAGAGTCCACAGAAATAACTAACTAGTGTTCCTTGGAAGGAACTAGTTAAAACTAGCTAGTGTTCCATGTAAGGAATTTCTCAGCGGTCCATGGAAGGAACTTGCTAGTGTTCCATGTAAGGATCTACTCAGTGTTCCATGGAAGAAACTAACTAGTGTTCCAACAAAGATTCTAGATAGAGTCCAAAACAAAAAACAAAAAAAAATACTTAGTGTTCAATGGAAGAAATTACGTAGAGTTCCATGGAACGAACAAGCTACTGCTCCATAGAAGAAACTGGCTAGTGTACCATTGATGGAACTACTTAGTGTTCCATGTAAGGAACTACTTAGTGTTTCATGGAAGGAACTATTAGTGTTCCATGGAAAAAAACTAGCTAGTGTTCCATGGAAAAAATACTTCGTATTCCATGGAAGGAACTACTTAGTTTTCCATAGAAGAAACTACTTAGAGTTTCATGTGTGGAACTAGCTAGTGTTTCATGGAAGAAATTACATAGTGTTCCATGGAAGGAACTACTTAATGTTCCATGGAAGGGATTCGCTAGTGTTCCAAGGATAGAACTACTTAGTGTTCCATGGAAGGAACTAGCAGGTGATCCATGGATGGAACTAGCTAGTGTTTCATGGAAGAAGCTACTTAGAATTCCATGGAAAGATCTAGTAAGCTTTTCATGGAATAAACCAGGTAGAGTTCCATGGAAGTAAGAAGCTAGTGTTTCATGGAAGTAACTAGCTAGAAATAGTTAGTGTTCCATGGAAGAATCTACTAGTGTTCAGTAACAGTAATTAGCTCCTTCCATGGACACTAGCTAGTTCCTTCCAATGAACACTAACTAGTTTCTTCCTTGGAACATTATCTAGTTTAGCTAGTTCCTTCCAAGGTACACTAAGTAGTTCATTCCATGGAACACTATGTAATTTTTTCTATGGAACACTAACTTGTTCCTTTCATGGAACCCTAGCTAGATACATCCATGGAACAGTAGCTAGTTCCTTCCATGGAACACTAGCTAGTTCCTTCCATGGAACACTAACTAGCACCTTCTTTCGAAAAGTAGCTAGTTTCTTTCATGGAACACTAGATAATTTCTTCCATGGAACACTAAGTACTTCCATTCATGGAACACAAAGTAGTTCCTTTCATGGAACACTAGATAGTTCCTTCCATAAAACCCTAACTAGTTGCTACTATGGAACATTATTTAGATTTTTACATGTAACTCTAGCTAGTTTCATCCATGGAACACTAGATAGTTCCTTCAATGGATCACTATCTCTTTCCTTCCTTGGAGCATTAAGTTGATTTTTCCCTCGAACACTAGCTAGTTCTTTCCCTGGAACACTATCTACTTCTTCTCTGGAACTCTAAGTATTTCCTTCCCTGGAAAACTACCAAGTTCATTTTCTGAAACACTAGGTAGTTCCTTCCATGGAACATTAAGTAGTTACTTACATGGAACACTAACTAGTTTCTTCCATGGAACACTTGGTATTTTCTTCTATGGAACACTAGCTATTTTTTTTTCCATGATACGAAAAGTACTTCCTTCACTGCAACACTAAGCAATTTTTTCCATGGAACACTAGCTACTTTGTCTCATGGAACACTAAGTAGTTCTTTCCATGGAACACTATGGAATTCCTTCCATTGAATACAAACTTGTTCCTTCCATGGAACACCAGCTAGTTTCTTCCATGGAACACTAAGTAGATTCTTCCATGGAACACTAGAGAGTTTCTTCCATGGAACACTATCTAGTTTCTTCCATGGAACACTAACTACTTCCTTCCATAAAACACTATCTAGTCCCCTCAATGGAAAATTAAGTAGTGCCATCCATGTAACACTAACTAGTTTTATCCATTGAACACTAGCTAGTTCCTTCCATGAAATTCTAAGTCGTTCCTTCCATGGTACATTAAGTAATTCCTTTTCTGGAACAGTACGTTGTTCTCTCCATGGAATACAAAGTAGTTTCTTCAATTGTATACTATCTAGTTTTTTCCATTCAACACTAGCAGGTTTATTCCAGAGAACAGGAAGTAGTTCCTTCCATGGAACACTAAGTATGTCCTTTCATGAAACACTAAGTAGTTTCTTCCATAGATCACTAGACAGTTCCTTCCATGGAATACTAAGTAGTTCTTTCTATGGAACACTAAGTAGTTCCTTCCATGCAATACTAAGAAGTTCCTTCCATGGAACACTGGTATTTCTTCCATTGAACACTAAATAGTTCTTTCTATTGAACCCTAAGTAGTCTCGTCCATGGAACACTAGCTAGTTACTTCAATTGGAAAATAGCTAGTTCCTTCCAAGTAACACAGTTGTTTTTTTTCTATGGAACACTAACTATTTCGTTCCAAGAAACACTAGACTGTTTCTTACATGGAACGTAAAGTATTTTCATCCATGAAACACTAAGTAGTTCCTTCCATGGAACACTATATAGCTCCTTTTATGGAACATTAAGTACTGTCTTTCATGGAACAATATGTAGCTCCCTCCAAGGAACACTTGCAAGTTCTCTCTAGTTTCTTCAATGGAACACTAGCTAGTTCCTTCCATTGAACACTAGCTAGTTTCTTTCATGGAACACAAATTAGTATTTTCCACCAAAAACTAAGTAACACCTTCCATGGAACACTAGGTCGTTCCATCAGTGGAACATTAACAAGCTCCTTCTGTGGAACAATAGCTAGTTTCTTCAATGGAACACTAAGTAGTTCCTTCAATGGAACACTAAGTACTTGCTTCCATATAACACTAACTTGTTCCTTCCATGTAACATGAGCTAGTTTCTTCTATGGCAAACTAGCTAGTTCCTTCCATGGAACACTAGCTAGTTCCGTCCATGGAACACTAGCTAGTTCCGTCCATGAAACACTAGCTAATTCCTTTCATAAAACACTAGCATGTTTCTTCCATGGATCACTTGCTAGTTTCTTCCATGGAATACTAGCTAGTTCCTTCCCTGGAACACAAGCTAGATCCTTCCCTAAAACAATAACTAGTTCCCTCTTTGGAACACTAATTAGTTCCTTCCCTGGAACACTAACTAGATCCTTCGAGTGAACATTAGCTAGTTTCTTCATTGGAACATTAACTAGTTTCTTCTATGGAACACTAAGTACTTCCTTCCATGAAAAACTAGCCAGTCCCCTCATGGAACACTAAGTAGTTCCTTCCATTGATCACAATGTAGTGCCATCCATAGAACACTAACTAGTTTTATGCATGGAATACTAGCTAGTTCTTCCTTGGAACATTAAGTTGTTCCTTCCATGGAACACTAAGTAATTCCTTCCATTGAACACTACATTGTTCCCTCCATGGAACACTAAGTAGTACTTTCTATGGAACACTAAGTATTTTCTTTTATAGAACATTAGCTAATGCCTTCCATGTAACACTAAGTAGTTGCTTCCATGCAATACTATGAAGTTTCTTCCATGGAACATTAGCTGGTACCTTCCATGGAACACTAGTAGTTCTTCCGTGGAACACTAAGTAGTTCCTTCCATTTAACACTAAGTCCATTTCATGGAACACTAGTTAGTTTCTTCCATTGAAGACTAGCTAGTTCCTTCCATGGTACACTAAGTAGTTCATTCCATGGAACACTAAGTAATTTTTCAATGGAACTCTAACTTGTTCCTTTCATGGAAACTTAGCTAGATACATCCATGGAACACTAGCTAGTTCCTTCCATGGAACACTAACAAGCTCCTTCTTTAGAACACTAGTTAGTTCCTTTCATGGAACACTAAGTACTTCCTTCAATGAAACACAAACTTATTCCTTCCATGGAACACTAGCTAATTCCTTCCATTTAACACTAAATACTTCCATCCATGGAACAAAAAGTAGTTCCTTTCATGGAACACTGGATAGTTTCTTCCATAAAACCCTAGCTAGTTCCTACCATGAAACCCTATTTAGTTTTTTCCATGGAACACTAGCGAGTTTCTTCTAGGGAACACTAGATAGTTCGTTCCATGAACACTACCTTGATCCTTCCATGGAAGAGTATGTACTTCTTTCCATAAAACATTAAGTAGTTTCTTCCATGGAACACTAAGTAGTTTCTTCCTTGGAATACTAGCTTGTTCCTTCCATGGAACACTAAGTAGTGCCATCCATGGAACACTAACTAGTTTTATCCATTGAACACTAGCTAGTTCCTTCCATGGAACACGAAGTTGTTCCTTCCTTGGAACATAAGTGTTTCCTTCCATGGAAGACTACATTGTTCCTTCCATGGAACACAAAGTAGTTTCTTCAATCGTATACTATCTAATTTTCCATTCAACACTAGCCGGTTTATTCCAGTGAACAGTAAGTAGTTCCTTCCATGGAACACTGAGTATATCCATCCATGAAACACTAAACAGTTCCTTCCATGGAACACTACGTAGTTTTTTTCTATGGAACACTAAGTAGTTTCTTCCAGGTGATACTAAGTTCCTTCCATGGTACACTAGCTAGTTTCTTCCATGGATCACTAGTAGTTCTTCCATGGAACACTGAGTAATTTCTTCTATTGAACTCTAAGTAGTCCCTTCCATGGAACACTAGCCAAATATGCCCCGGAAAACTAGCTATTTTCTTGCGAGGAACACTAGCTAGTTTCTTCCATGGAACACTAGCTTGTTCTTTCCATGGAATATTATCTAGATCTTCCAGGGAACACTACTTTGTTACTTCCATGAATCACAAGCTATTTCCTTCCATGGAATATGAGGTCGTTCCTTCCCTGGAACACTATCTAGTTCTTTTCCTGGAACACTAACTAGTTCCTTTTCTGAAACACTTAGTATTTCCACCCATGGAACACTAAGAAATTCCTTACATGGTACATTAGGTAGATCCTTCCATGGAACACTTAGTTCCTTCCATGGAACACTAAGTAGATTTTTTCATGGAACACTGGTAATTCAATCCATTAAACACTAACTTGTTCCTTCCATGGAACACTAGCTACTTCCTTCCATAGTACATTGGTAATTCCTTCCATTGAACACTAACTTATCCCATCCATGGAACACTAGCTAGTTTTTTCCATGGAACACTAAGTAGTTTTTTTCCTGAAACAAAGGCTAGTTCCTTCCATGGCACACTAGTTAATTCCTTTCATTGAACAGTAGATATTTTCTTCCATGAATCACTAGCTAGTTTCTTCCATGGAATACTAGCTAGTTTTTTCCCTGTAACACAAGATATTTCTTCCTTTGGAGCAGTACTAGTTCCTTGCATGGAACACTAAGTACTTCTTTCCATGGAACAGTAACTTTTTTTTCCCATGGAACACTAGCTAGTTCCTTCCATGGAGCACTAAGTAGTTCCTTCCATTGAACACTAAGTAGTTCCTTCCAGGGAACATAAAGTATTTTCTTTTCTGGAATACAAAGTAGATCCTTCCATGGACACTGGGTAAATCCTTCCTTTGAATATTAGCTAGTTCTTTCCATGAAACACTATATAGTTTCTTCCATGGATCACTAGCTATTTCCATCCATGGAATATTAGCTAGTTCCATCTCTAGAACACCAGATAGTCATTTTCCTGGAACACAAACTTGTTCTTTCTCTGAAACACTAAGTAGTTTCTTCCCTGAAACACTAACTAGTTCCTTTCATGAAACACTAGCTAGTTCCTTTCATGGAACATTAAGTATTAACTTATATGAAACCCTAAGTAGTTTCTTCCATGGAAAACTAGCAAGTTTTTTCAATGGAACACTATTTATTTTCTTGCATGGAAAACTAACCAGTTTCGTTCATGGACTACTAGCTAGTTTTAGTTAGTTCCTTGTATGGAACACTAACTAGTTCCTTCCATGGAACACTAAGAAGTTCGATCCATGGTACACTATGAAATTTCTTCCATAAAACACTAGCTACATCTTTCCATGGAACACTAGCTACTTCCATCCATGGAAAACTATCTAGTTCCTTCCATGGAACACTAGTCTGTTTATGCCATAGATCACTAGCTAGGTCCTTCGTTGAAATACTAGCTAGTACCTTCCCTGGAACACTAATCATTTTTTTCCACTGAACACTAAGAAGTCCTTTCCATGGAACACTAGCTAGTTTCTTCCATGGAACAGTAAGTAGTTCCTTCCATGAAACACTAGCTAGATACTTCCATGGAACACTAAGTAGTCCTTTCCATAGAATATTAAGTAGTTCCTTCTATGGAACACTGAGTAGTTTCTTCCATAAAACACTAGCTAGTTCTAGCTAGTTCCTTTCATGGAACACTGGCTAGTTCCTTACATGGAACACTAGCTATTTCCTTCCATTGCACAATAGATAGTTTTTTCCATGGAACACTATGTAGTTCCTTCCATGAATCACTAGCTAGTTTCTTCCATGGAATACTAGCTAATTCCATTCCTGGAACACTAGCTAGTTCTTTCTTTGGAGCACTAACTAGTTTCTTCCATGGAACACTAAGGACTTCCTTCCACAGAACAATAACCTTTTCCTTTCATGGAGCACTAAGTAGTTTCTTTCATTGAACACTAAGGTTTTTTTCCAAGAAACATAAAGTATTTTCTTTTCTGGAACACAAGCTAGTTTCTTCCATGGAACACTAGCTAGTTCCTTCCATGGAACACAAGCCAGTTCCTTCCATGGAACATTAGCTAGTTCTTACCAGGAAACACTACATAGTTTCTTCCATGGAACATTAGCTAGTTCCTTCCATGGAACACTAGCTATTTTCTTCCATGGAACAGTAAGGAGTTTTTTCCATGCAACATTAAGTAATTTTTTACATGGAACAATAGCTGGTTCCTTCCATGGAACACTACACAGTTCTTTCCATGGAACACTAAGTAGTCCCTTCCATGGAACACTAGCTAGTTCCTTCCATTGTAGACTAGCTAGTTCCTTCCATGGAATACTACCTAGTTCCTTCCATGGACCATTAGCTAGTTCTTTCCAGGAAAATCTACATAGTTCCTTCCATGCAACATTAAGTGGTTTCTTCCATGGAACACTAGCTAACTCCTTCCATGGTACACTAAGTAGTTCCTTCCACGGAACACTTAGTAGTTTTTTCCATGAAACACAACTTGTATTTTCCATGAAACACTACCTAGTTCCTTCCATGGAACACGAAAAAGTTCGATCAATGGAACACTATGTACTTCATTCCATAGAAAACTAGCTAGATCTTTCAATGAACCACTAGCTAGTTCCTTCCATGGAACACTATGTAGTTTATTTTATTTAACACTAGATTTTTTTATTTCATGGATCGCTAGCTAGTTCCTTTGGTGGAATACTAGTTAGTACCTTCCCTGGAACACTAGGTAGTTCCATCCAGGGAACACTAACAACTTTCTTCCATAGAACACTAACTAGTTCATTCCATGGAACACTAGCTAGTTCCTTCAATTGAACACTAGCTAGTTTCTTTCATGGAACACTAATTAGTTTTTTCCACAGAACACTAAGTAGTCCCTTCCATGGAACACTAGCTACTTTGTTTTATGGAACACTAGCTAGTTCCTTCCATGTTATCTTAAGCAGTTCCTTCCATGAAAAACCAGGTAGATCCTTCCATTGAACACTAGCTAGTTTTTTCCATTGTACACTAAATAGTTTCTTCCATGGAACACTAACCAGTTCCTTCCATGGAACACTAGCTAGTCCCCTACATGGCACACTAGGTATTTCCTTCCATGAAACAATAAGTAGTGCCATCCATGAAACACTAACTAGTTTTATCCATTGAACACTATGTAGGTCCTTCCATGGAACACTACCTAGTTCCTTTCATGGAACATTAAGTAGTTTCTTCCATTGAACATTTAGTATTTCCTTTCATGGAACACTAGCTAGTTCCTTCCATGGAACACTAGCTATTCCTTCCATGGAACACTAGCTAGTTTTTTCCATGGAACACTAACTAGTTTCCTCTATGGAACAGTAAGTAGTTCCTTTTATGGAATACTAGCTAGACCCTTTCATGGAACACTAAGTAATTCTTTCCATGAAACCTTAACTTGTTCCATCCATGGAAGACTAAGTAGTTCCTTCCATTGGACACTTGCAAGTTCCTTGCATGGAACACCAGCTATTTTCTTCTATAGAACAATAAGTAGTTTCTTCCATGGAACACTAAGTAGTTTTTTCCATAGAACACTAAGTATTTCCATCCATGGAACACTAAGTATTTCCTTACATGGAATACTAAGTATTTCCTTCCATGGAACACTAAGTAGTTTCTTCCTTGGAACATTTATTAGTTTCTTCCATGGAACATTATATTTTTCCATGGGAAACTAGCTAGTTCCTTCCACGGAATACTTGCTAGTTTTTTCCATGGAACACTAAGTAGTTCCTTCCTTAGAACACTAAGTAGTTCCTTTTATGGAACACTAAGCAGTTCCTTTCATGGAACAGTAGCTTGTTCCATCCAAGGAACACTAAGCAGCTTCTTCCATGGAACACTGAGAAGTTTTTTGTTGTTGTTGTTTGTTTGTTTTATAGAACACTAGCAAGAATTTTCCATGGAACACCAGTTAATTCCTGCCATGGAACTCTAAGTAGTTTCATCCATGGAACACTATCTAGATAATTCCATGGTACACTTGCTAGTCCTTCCTTGGAACACTACCTTGTTACTACCATGGAACACTAAATATCTCCTTCTATGGACAACTAGCTAGGTCCTTCCATGAAACACTAAGTAGTTCCTACCATGGAACACTAGCTAGTTCCTTCAATGGAACACTCAGTGATTCTTTCCATGGAACACAAAGTAGTTCCTTCCATAGAATACTAAATAGTTCCTTCCATGGAACACGAAGTAATTCCTTCCATGGAAAAATAAGTAGTTCCTTCCATGAAACACTAGTGAGTGTCTTCCATGGAACACTAGCTAGGTCCTTCCATGGAACACTAAGTAGGTTCTTCCATGGAACACTAGCAAGTTTCTTCCATGGAACAAAAAGGAGTTTCTTTTATGGAACACTAGTTAGTTCCTTCCTTACAAGAATAAGTAGTTTCGTCTATGGAACACTAAGTAGTTCCCTCCGTGGAACACTAAATAAGTCACTCCATGGAACACTAGCTATTTTTTTTCATGGAACACTACCTAATTGCTTCCATGAAACTCTAAGCATTTCCCTCCATGTTGCACAGTAGTTCCCTTTATGCAACACGTAGTAGTTCCTTCTATGTACACTACAAGATTCCTTCCATATATCACTAGCTGGTTTCTTCCACGGAAATCTAAGAACATCCTTCCATGGAACATTAAGTAGTTCCATCCTTGGAACACTAGCTAGGATCTCCCATGGAACACTAACTAGTTCCTTCCATGAAACACTAAGTAGTTTTTTCCATGGAACACTAAGTAGTTCTTTCTACAGAACACTAGATAGATCTTTCCATCCAACAGTAGCTAGTTCTTTTCATGGAACACCAGGTAGTTCCTTCCAGGGCATACTAAGGAGTTACTTCTTTGTAATACTAGCTAGTTTTATCCATGTAACACTAGCTTGTTCCGTCCATTGAACAATAAGTAGTTCCTTCCATGGAACACTAGCTAGTTCCTCCCTTGAATAATTAGCTTGTTCTTTTCACGGAACACTAGCTAGTTTTTTCCATGGAACACTAGCAATTTCCTTCCATTAAAATCTGAATAGATCTTCCATGGAACACTAGTTCATTCTTTCCATGGAACACTAAATAGTTTCATCTAAGGAACACAAGCTAGTTCTTTCCAAGAAACACCAGCTAGTTCCTTCCATGGAAAAATAGCAAGTTACTTCCCTGGAACACGAGTATTTCCTACCATGCAACACTAGCTAATTTCTTCAATGGATACCTAGCTAGTTCCTTTCATGGAATACTAAGTAGTTCATTCCATGGAACACTAGCTAGATCCCTCCATGGAACAATAGCTAGATCCTTCCATTGAACACTAACTAGTTCCTTCCATGCAACATTAACTAGTTCCTTCATTGGAACAAGATAGTTTTTTCCATGGAACACTAGATAATTCCTTCCATAAAACACAAAGTAGTTCCTTCCATTGAACACTAAGTAGTTTTTTCACAAAACGCAAAACTGCTTCTGTCCATGATAAACTAGCTAGTTACCTCCATGAAAACCTATTTAGTTTCAACAATAGAACATTATGTAATTTATTTCCATGAAACACTTACTAGTGACTTCCATGGATCACTAACTATATCTTTCCATGGAACAGTAGCTAGTTCTTCCACAGAACAGTAAGTATTTCCATCCAAGAAACAATAAGTAGTTAGTTCCACGGAGCACTAAGTAGTTCCTTCCAAGGAACACTAGCTAGGTTCTACCATGGAACACTAGCTAGTTTTTCCCTGGAACTCTAGCTAGTTTCTTCCTTGGATCCCTAGCTAATTCCTTATCTGGAACACTAGCTAGTTCCTTCCTTGGAACACTTACTAGATCCTTCCATGGAACACTAAGTAGTTCCTTCCATGGAACACTATCTATTTCCTTCCACGTGACACTAACTAGCTTCTTCCATTGAACACTAAGAAGTTCCGTCCATGATACACTTACTAATTCCTTCTATGGAACACTAAGTAGTTCCTTCCATGGAACACTAGCTAGTTTCTTCCATGGAACACTAGCTAGTTCGTTTCTTGGAACACTAGCCAGTTCCTACCAAGGAAAACTAGCTAATTCCTTCCTCAGAACAAAAAGTAGTTTTTTCCATGGAACACTAGCTAGTTCCTTCCATGGAACACCAGCTAGTTTCTCCCATGGAACACTAAGTAGTTCTATCCATGGAACACTATCTAATTCCTTCCATGGAACACTAGCTAGTTCCTTCATGGAACACTAGCTAGTTTTCTCCATGGAACATTAGCAATTTCCTTTCTTGGAACACTAAGTAATTTCTTCCCAAGAACACTAAGTTGTTTCTTTCCTGGAACACATGCTATTCCTTCAATGGAAACTAATATTTCCTTCCATGGAACACTAAGTACTTCCTTTCATGGAACACTACCTAGTTCCTTCCATAAAACACTTGCTAGTTCTTGTTGTAGAACACTAGCTAGTGCTTTCGATGGAACACTATTTTATTTGTTCCATGGAACACTAACTAGTGTCTTCCAAGGAGCACTAAGTAGATCTTTCCATGGAACACTAACTAGTTCCTTCCATGGAATACTAGCTAGTTCCTTCCATAGAATACTAAGTAGTCCTTCCATGGAACACTAAGTACATCCTTCCAACGAACACTAGCTAGTTCATTCCATAAAACACCATGTATTTCCATCCATGGAACACTAAGTAGTTTCCTTCATGGAACGCTGAGTAGTACTATCCATGGATCAATAGCTGTTTTCTTCCATGGAACACTAAGAAGTTCCTTCCAAAGAAGACTACCAGTTCCATGCATGAAACACAAGCTAGTTCCTTACATGGGACACTAAGTGGTCTCTTCCATTGAATACTAAACAGTTCTTTCCATGAAACAATAAGTAGTTCTTACCATGAAACACTAACTAGTTCCTTCCATAAAAACTAGCTAGATCTTACATGAAACACTAGCTTGTTTCTTCCATGGAACACTAAGTATTTCTTTCCATGGAACACTAAGTAGTTCCTTCCATGGAACACAATCGAATTCCTTTCATGGAACACTAGCTAGTTTCTTCCATTGAACACAAAGTAGTTTCTTCCATGGAACACTTAGTAGTTCCTTCCATGGAACACTACATAGTTATTTTCATGGCAAACTAGCTTGTTCATTCCATGGAAAAATAGCAAGTTTCTTCCATGGAAATCTAGCTAATTCCTTCCATAAAACACTAAGTAGTTCTTTCCATGGAACACTAGCTAGTTCCTTCCATGAAACACTAG
This sequence comes from Molossus alvarezi, assembly GCA_037176705.1. NCBI lineage: Eukaryota > Metazoa > Chordata > Mammalia > Chiroptera > Molossidae > Molossus > Molossus alvarezi. The sequence goes on along the minus strand of JBAWUJ010000040.1, from coordinate 1,340,236 downwards.
CTAGTTCCTACCATGGAACACTAGCTAGTTTTCCCTGGAATTCTAGCTAGTTTTTCCTTAATACCCTAGCTAAATAGTTACCTGGAAGACTACGTAATTTCTTCCCTGAAACACTAAGTAGTTCCTTCTTTGGAACACTACCTAGTTTCTTCCATAAAACACTATCTAGGCCCTTCCTTGGAACACTTGTTGTTACTTCCATGGAAAACTAGGTAGTTTCTTCCATGGAAGACTAGCTAGTTCCTTTTATGCAACACTAAGTAGTTCCCTCCATGGAAAACTATTTATTCCTTCCATGAAACATTAGCCAATTCCTTCCATGGAACACTTATTAGTTCCTTCCATGCAACACTAAGTAGTTCCTTCCATGGAAAATTAGCTACTCCCTTCCATAGAAAACTATATAATTCCTCCATGGAACACTAGCTAGTTCCTTCCATGGAACACTAGCTAGTTCCTTCGATGAATAATACCTAGTTTTCCCCCTGGAACACCACCTAATTCCTTCCATGAAACACTAAGTAATTTTTCCATGGCACACTAGCTAGTTTCTTACATTGAACACTAATTATTTCCTTGCATGGAACACTAAGTAGTTTCTTCCATGGAACACCAGCTAGTTTCTCAGATGGAACACTAAGTAGTTCTTTCATGGAACACTAGATAATTCCTTCCAAGGAATACTAAGTAGTTTTTTCCATGGAACACTACCTAGATCCTTCTCTGAACTATAGCTAGTTCCTTTCTTGAAACACTAGCTTATTTCTTCCATGAAACACTAAGTATTACTTTCCATGAAACATTAGCTAGTTCCATCTATGGAGCACTAGATATATTTTTCCATGAACAACTAAGTAGTTCCTTCCATGGAACACTAGCTAGTTTCTTCCATAAAACATTAGCTAATTTCTTCCTAGGAAATCTAGCTAATTACTTCAATGGAACTCTAACTAGTTCCTTTCCTGGAACACGAAATACTTCCTTCCATGGAACACTCGATAGTTTTTCCATGAAACACTAAGTAGTTTTCTCCACCGAACAGTATGTAGCTCCTTCCGTGGAACACTAGCTAGTTCCTTCCATGAATCACAAGCTAGTTCCTTCCATGAAACACTAAGTAGTTCCTTCCTGGAACACTAAGTAGTTCCTTTCATGGAACACTATGTAGTTCCTCACATGGAACACTACATGGTTCCATCCATGGAACACTTGCTCGTTTCTTTCATGGAACACTAATTAGTTCCTTCTATGAAACACTAGCTGGTTCATTCCATGGAACACTTATCTAGTCCTTTCCATGGAACACTAAGTAGTCCCTTCCATGGAATGAAGTACTTAGTGTTCCACGAAAAATCTCTGTAGGTTTCCTTCCATGGAAACTAAGCAGATTTTTCATGGAACACTAAGTAGTTCCTACCATGAACAATAAGTAGTTCCTTCCATGGAACAATGGGTAGTTCCTTCCTTGAAACACTAAGTAGTTTTTTCCATGCAACACTAGTAGTTCCTTCCATGAAACACTAGCTAGTTCCTTCCATAGAACGCTACCTAGTGTTCCATGAAAAGAACTACTAAGTGATCCATGGAAGAAATTAGCTCATGTTCCATGGAAGGAAGTAGCTAGTGTTCCATGAAAAAAAAATAGCTAGTTTTCCATCAAAGAAACTACTTAGTTTACCATGGAAGGAACTTAGTGTTCCATGGAAAGAACTACTTAGTGTTCCATGGAAGGAGCAAGGTACTCTTCCATAGAAGGAGCTACTTAGTGTTCCATGGAGAAAAACTAGCTAGTGTTCCCTGAAAGAAACTACTCAGTGTTCAATGGAAAAAACTAGACTTTGTTCCTCAGACACCCTGGGTAATGTCCATGGAAAAAATTACTTAGTGTTCCATGGTAGGAACTAGCTAGGGTTCCATTGAAAAAAATACTTAGTGTTCCATGGAAGAAACCAGCTAGAGTTCCATGGAAGAAACTAGCTAGTGTTCCATTGAAGGAACTACTCAGTGTTATATGGAAAAATTAGATTTTGTTCATCAGAGAAACTAGCTAGTGTCCATGAAAAAAATTACTTAGTGTTCCATGTAAGGAATTAGCTAGTGTTTCATGTAAGAAACTATTTAGTATTCCATAGCAGGAACTAGCTGGTGTTCCATGGAAGGAACCAGTTAGTGTTTCTTGGAAGTAATACTTAGTGCTCTATGGAATGAACTAGATATTGTTCCTCAGAAGGAACGAACTAGTGTTACATGGAAAGAACTACTTAGTGTTCCATGGAAGAAAATAGCTAGGGTTCCATTGAAGCAGTAGCTAGTGTTTCATGGAAAGAAATACTTAGTGTTTCATGGCATGTAGAACTTAGTATTTCCTATTAGGTACTAGCTACTGTTCCATGGTAGGAACTAGCTAGAGTTAAATGAAAGATACCAGCTAATGTACCATAAAAGGAACTGCATACTGTTCCATGGAAGAAACTATTTAGTGTTCTATGAAAAAAACTACTTAGTGTTCCATGGAAGGAACTAGCTAGTCTTCCATAGAAATAAGTAATTAGTGTTCCATGGAAGAAAATATCTAGTGTCCATGAAAGAAACTACATAGTGTTCCATGAAAGGAACTAACTAGTGTTCAAGGGAAGGAACTCCTTAGTGTTCCATGGAGAAAACTAGCTATTTTTCCATGGACGGAGCTAGCTTGTGTTCCATGGAAGGAAATATTAGTGTTCCATGGAAGGACTAGATAGTGTTCCAAGGAAGGAACTAGCTAGTGTTCCATGGAAGGCACTAGCTTATGTTCTGTGGATAAAACTACTTAGTGTTCCATGGAATAAACAGGCTAGAGTTCCATAAAAGAAACTATCTAGTGTTCGACCGAAGGAATTAGCTAGTGCTCCATGAAAGGAACTACTTAGTGTTTCATGGAATTAACTACTTAGTATTCCATGGTAGGAACTAGCTAGTGTTCCATGGAATAAACTAGCCAGTGTCCATGAAAATAAATTCTTAGTCTTCCACGGAAGGAACTAGCTTGTGTTTTATAGAAAGAACTACTTAGTGTTCCATGGAAGGAACTAGCTAGTGTTCCATGAAAGGAAGTACTTAGTGTTCCATGTTAAGAACTACTTAGTATGTCATGGGAGAATTTAGCTTGTGGTCCATGGGAGGAACTACTTAGTGTTCCATGCGAGGAACTACTTAGTGGTCTATGAAAGAAACTACTTAACTTCCTATGGAAGGAAATTGCTAGTGTTCCATGGAAAAAACTACTTATTGTTCTATGGAAGAAACTACTTAGTGTTCATTGGCAGCAACTAGCTAGTGTTCCATGGAAGGAACTAGCTAGTGATACAAGGAAAAAACTCCTTGAAGGAACTACTTAGTGTTTCATGGAAGGAACTAGTTAGTGTTCCATTGAAGATTCTAGCGAGTGTTCAATGGGTGGAACTTCTTAATGTTTCATGGAAAAAAGTACTTAGTTTTCCGTTGAAGAAACCAGCTAGTGATCTATAAAAGGAACATTCTAGTTTACATAGAAGGATACCTCGGTTCTCGAACGCCTCGGTTTTCGACCAAATTGGTATTCGACCAGGAGATTCGAGAAACTTTTGTCTCGGAATCCGAACAAATATTTGGAACTCGAACTTCCGAGATGAGCCGAGTTGAGCCGAATGGCGTTCATTTGGCCCAGCGCGCCTTGCTTGCGTCATCAGTGTGAGTGCAGAGAGAGAGTCACGCTTTGTGGAGAGAGTCACGCTTTGTGGAGAGAGTCACGCTTTACACTGAATTTAACCCTTAGCGATGGGTCCAAAGAAAGCCAGAAGTGGTAATGCAGACAAAGGTAAACGGAAAGCTGTGAGAACAACTATTGAGCTGAAGAAAGAAATCATTGCCAAATATGAACAGGGCACACGTGTTTCGGATCTGTCTGCTGAGTATGGCATGCCAAAATCAACCATCTCTACTTTCCTTAAGAATAAAGCTGTTATAAAGGCTGCCAATGTTGCCAAAGGTGTAACGCTGATAACTAAGCAAAGGCCTCAGATAATGGAGGAAATGGAGAAGCTGCTCCTTATTTTCATTAAAGAAAAAGAGTTAGCAGGTGACAGCATCAATGAGGTCGTTATTTGTGAGAAAGCACTACAAATATTCAGTGATCTGAACAAAGAAACACCTGGTACAAGTGGTGAAGGTGCTTTCACGTTTAAAGCCAGCAGAGGTTGGTTTGAGAATTTCAGACATAGAAGTGGCATACATTGCGTCACTAGGCATGGGGAAGCAGCTAGTGCAAACCAGGAGGCTGCTAATAACTTCATTAAAGAATTTAGTGACTATGTCAAGGCAGAAGGGTTTGTTCCTGAGCAGGTGTTCAACTGCGATGAGACCGGATTATTCTGGAAAAAAATGCCAGTCAACACCTACATAACCAAAGAGGAGAAAGCGCTACCAGGGCACAAGCCTATGAAAGATAGGCTTACTCTTGTTTTGTGCAAATGCAAGTGGTGATTGCAAGGTAAAACCCTTGCTTGTCTACCATTCAGACAATCCCAGGCCATTCAAAAGGCACAATGTAATGAAGAGTAAATTGGCTGTGATGTGGCGGTCTAACACCAAAGCTTGGGTTACCAGACAATTCTTTACAGAGTGGGTGCGTGAAGTTTTTGCACCTCGAGTGAAGGAATACCTGGCAGAAAAAAAAATGCCTTTAAAATGTCTATTAGTGATGGACAATGCTCCTGCTCACCCCCCAGCTTTAGAGGAAGATCTAGTTGATGACTATAGCTTCATCAAAGTAAAATTCTTACCCCCCAATACAACCCCTATTCTGCAACCCATGGACCAACAGGTCATATCCAATTTCAAGAAATTGTACACAAAGGCCCTCTTCCGGAAGTGCTTTGAAGTGACAAATGACACACAGTTAACTCTGAGGGAATTTTGGAAAGAACACTTCAACATCCTAAATTGTGTAAACTTGACTGACACTGCTTAGAGTAATGTCACTCATCGCACATTGTATGCGGCATGGCGAAAACTATGGCCCGAAAGGGACAGTGAGGGTTTAGAAGCTGAGTCAGCTCCTGTCGTTGATGAAGATGTTGCTGTAGTTGATGATATTGTGGCCATAGGAAAGACCATGGGCCTTGACATTCAACAAGATGACATCAACGAACTTGTGGAAGGTCACGCTGCTCAGTTAACCGCCGAGCAACTGATGCACCTACAACAACAGCAGCAGAAGGATATGGTGGAAGAAATTTCTTCTGAAGAAGAGGAGAGAGTGGAGGATATTTCTAGTGGCCTTATTCATGAAATGTGTGCAAAATGGGCAGAAATCGCAAACTTTGTTGAACAACATCACCCTGATAAAGTGGTAGCAAATAGAGCAGTTAACATTTTTAATGACAATGTATTGTCCACTTTCTGCAAAATTTCTGAAAGGAGAAAAAAACAGCAAACAATTGAAAAATTCTTCCGTAAAGAAATCAGACAAGTAACTGCAGAGAAAGATTCTGATTCTCCTCAGCAAAAGATACAGAGAACAGAAACACCCGAAGAGCAGTTACCCTCTGTTTTTATTGAAGAGGACTCCCCTTCAAGACAATAAAGGTTGGTACAGGTACAGTAAATGAAACACAATTTACTGTACTTTACAGTACATTTTATTTTATTTTTTTTAATACATACTGTACACTTTTATTTCTTGTTGAGACTTATGTTTTTCTACATATTATATACAAATTAGGCCAGTAAATAGGCATTTTCTGGGGCTTGGAACGAATTAATCCAGTTTCCATTATTTCCTATTGGTTTCATTGCTTCGGTTCTCGAACAATTTGGTTCTCGACCGTCCTCCTGGAACGAATTATGTTCGAGAACCGAGGTATCACTAAGTGTTCCATGGAGAGAACTACTGTGTTATATGGAAGGAACTACTTAGAGTTCCATGAAAGGAAGTATCTAGTGTTCCATGGAAGAAACCAGTTTCTGTTCCATGGAATGAACAAGCTAGTGTGCCATGGAAGGAACTACTTAGAGTTCCATGGAAGGAACTATGTAGTGTCTCATGGAAGGAACTTTCTAGTGTTCCATCGAAGGAACTAGCTAGTGTTGCATGTAAGGAATTACTTTTGTCCCATGGGAGAAACTACTTGGTGTTCAATAAAAGGAAGTAGCTAGTGTTCCATGGAAAGAACTCGCTGGTGTTTCATGAAAAGAACTACTTCGTGTTCCATGCAAGGTATTACTTAGTGTTCCATGGAAGGAACTACTTTGTTTTCCATGGTAGAAACTAGCTGTGTTTCAGGTAAGGAACTAGCTAGTGTTCCATGGAAGGAAATATCTAGTGTTCCATGGAAGGAACTAGCTACTGTCCCTTGAAAATATCTATATTGTGTTCCATGTAAGGAAATACTTAGTGTTCCATGGAAGGAATTACTTAGTGTTTCTTGAAAGGAACTAGCTAGTGTTCCATGGAAGGATCTAGCTAGTGTTCCATGGAATGAACTACTTAGTATTCCATGAAAGAAACTAGCTAGTGTTCCATGGAAGAAACTAGCTAGTGTTGCATGGAAGGAATTACTTAGTGTTCCTTGGAAGAAACTAGCTAGTGTTTCATGGAAGGATCTAGCTAGTGTTGCATGGAAGGTATTACTTAGTGTTCCAGGAAAGGAACATGTTAGTTTTCCATGGAAGGAACTAGCTGGTGTTTCATGGAAGGTACTAGATTGTGTTCCATAGATGAAACTACTTAATGTTCCATGGAAGAAACGAGCTAGTGTTCCATGGAAGATCTACTTAGCTTTTTATAGAAGGACATTGCTAATGTTCCATGGTAAAAACTAGCTAGTGTTCCGTGGAAAAGAACTAGCTTGGGGTTCAAGAGAGGAACTTGCTAATGTTCCATGAAAGGAAATACTTATTGTTCAAGGATGGAACAACTTAGTGTTACATGGAAGGAACTAGCTAGTGTTACAACAAAAAAAACCCCTTAGTGTGCCCTGGAAGGAACTACCTGGTGTTCCATGAAAAGAACTAGCTACTGTTCTATGGAAAAATCTAGCTAGTGTTCTGTAGAAAGAATTACTCAGTGTTCCATGGGAAAAAACTACTTAGTGTTTCATGAAAGGAACTAGTTAGTGTTCCATGGGAGATCCTAGCTAGTGTTCCAAGGATGGAACTACTTAATGTTCCATGGAAGGATGTACTTAGATTTCCGTGGAAGAAACCAGCTAGGGATATATGGAAGGAACCTTGTAGTGTACATAGAAGGAACTACCAAGTGTTCCATGGGGGGAACTATTGTGCTACATGGAAGGAACTACTTAGAGTTCCATGGAAGGAATTAGCTAGTGTTCCATGGAATAAAATAGCTAGTGTTTCATGGAGGGACTTACTTAGTGTTCCATGGAGGAAACCACTTAGTGTTCCATAGAGGACACTACTTATTGTTTTAAGGAAGGAACTAGCTATTGTTCCATGAAAGAAACTTTTTAGTGTTCCATGGAAGGACCTAGCTAGAGTTCCATGGAAGAAACTAGCAAGTGTTCCATGGAAGGAACTACTTAGTGTTCCATGAAAGGAACTAGCTAGTGTTCCATGGAAAAAACTAGCTAGGGTTTTATGGAAGGAACTACTTATTGTTCGTTGGAAGGAATTACTTAGTGTTCCATGAAAGGTAATACTTTCTGTTTCATGGAAAGAATTACTTAGTGTTCCGTTGAAGGAACTAGCTAGTGTTCCATGGAAGGAACTACTTAGTGTTCCATGGAAGGAACCATTTATTGTACCTTGAAAGAAATTATCTAGTGTCCATCTAAGCAACTAGCTAGTGTTTCATGGAAGAAAATACTTTGTGTTCCATGGAAAGAAGTAACCAGTGTACCATGGAATTAATTACTTAGCGTTCCATGGAAAGAACTCGCTAGCGTTTCATGGAAAGAAGTACTTAGTGTTGTATGGAAGGTACTACCCATTGTTCCATGGAAGTAATTACTTAGTGTTCCATGCATGCAACAAGCTAGTGTTCAATGTATGAAACTAGCTTGTGTTCCATAGAAGAAACTAGCTAGTGTTCCATGCAAGGAATTACTTAGTGTTCCATGGAAGGTACTAGCTGGTGTTCCATGAAAAAAAAAAAAACAAAACTAGTGTTCCATGGAGGGATCCCATGGAGGAATCTACTTAGAGGTCCATGGAAGAAACTACTTACTGTTTTAAGGAAGGAACTAGATAGTATTCCATCGAAGGAACTAGCTAGTTTTCCATGGAAGAATCGACTTAGTGTTCCAGGGAAGGAATGAGCTTGTGTTCCATGGAAGCAACTAGCTCCTGTTCCTGTAAGGAACTACTTAGTGTTCCATGGAAGAAACTAGCTAGTGTTCTATGAAAAAAACTAACTAGTGTTCCATGGAAGGAACTATTTAGTGTTCCATGAAAATAATTACTTAGTGTTTCATGGAAGGACCTAGCTAGTGTTCCATGGACGAAACTAGTTAGTGGTCAATGGAAGCAACTAGCTATAATTCGCTGTATAAAAATAGCATGAGTTCTATGAAAGGAAATAATTAGTGTTCCCTGAAGGAACTACTTAGTGTTCCATGGAAGGAACTACCTAGTGTTCCATGAAAGGAACTAGCTTGTGTTCCATGGAAGGAACTATCTAGTGTTCCGTGCAATGAACTGCTTAGTGTTCCATAGAGGGAACTAGCTTGTGTTCCATGAAAGGAACTAGCTTGTGTTCCATGGAAGGAACTATCTAGTGTTTTATGCAAAGACCTGCTTACTGTTCTATAGAGGGAACTAGCTTTTGTTCCAGGAAAGGAACTACCTAAGGTTTCATGGTAGGAAGTACTTAGTGTTCCATGGATGGAACTACTTAGTGTTCCATGTTAGGAACTACTTAGTATCCATGGAAGGAACTAGCTTTTGTTCAAATGAAGGAACTATCTAATGTTCCATGCAAGAAAATGCTTAGTGTTCCAAGGCAAGATCTAGCTAGTGTTCCATGGAAGGAACTATTAGTGTTCCATGAAAGGAACTACTTAGTGTCCATGAAAGAAACTAGCTTGTGTTTCAATGAAGCAACTAGCTAGAGTTCCATGCAAGGAAATACTTAGTGTTCCGTAGAATGAACTAGCTATTGTTCCATGGAAGGAACTATTAGTGTTCCATGGAAGGAACTACTTAGTGTCCATGGAAGGAACTAGCTTGTGTTCCATCGAAGAAACTAGCTAGTGTTCCATGGAAGGAACTACTTAGTGTTCCATGGAAGGAACTAGCTAGTGTTCCATGGAGAGAACGTGCTAGTGTTTCATGAAATGAACTACTTAGTGTTCCATGAAGTAACTACTTAGTGATTCATGGAAGGAACTAGTTTTCCAATAAAATAAACTAGCTAGTGTTTCATGGAGGGAACTATTCAGTGTTCCATGCAGTGAAATACATAGTGTTCATAAAGTTAACTGTTTAATATTCCATGGAAAAAAGTAAGTACTGTTAGATGTAAAAAATCAGTTTGTGTTCCATGGAAAAAACTACTTACTGTTTTATGGAAGGAACCACTTAGTGTTCTACAGTAGGAACTACTTTGTGTTCCATGGAAAACACTAATTAGTGTTCCATGGAAGGAAAAATCTAGTGTTTCATGAAAGGAACTAGTTAGTGTTTGATGGAAGGAACTACTTAGTGTTTCATGAAATAAACCACTTACTGTTTTATGGAAGGGACTAGCTAGTTTTTAATGGAGAAAATTGCTAGTGTACCATGGAAGGAACCAGCTAGTATTCCATAGACGGACCTAGGTAGAGTTCCATGGAAGGAAATAGCTAGTGTTCCATGGAGGGAACTACTTCGTGTTCCATGGAAGGAAGTATGTAGTGTTCCATGGAAGAAACTAGTTAGTGTTCATGAAAGAAAGTTGTCATTGTTCCACGGAAGAAACTACCTAGTGTTCCATGGAAGGAAGTAGCTAGGGTTCCATGGAAGAAACTAGCTTGTATTCCATGGAAGATACTATCTAGTGTCCCATGTAAAAATCTACTTTGTGTTCCATGGAAGGAACTACTTCGTGTTCATGTAAGGAAATATCTATTGTTGCTTGGAGGGAGCTACTTAGTGTTCCATGGAAGGAACTAGCCTGTGTTCTATGGAAAAAAATTGTTAGTGTTTCTTGGAAGGAACTACTTAGGGTTCCAAGCAGAAAAAAACCTAGTGTTCCCTGGAGGAACTACCTTGAATTCCCTACATGGAACTACTTAGTGTTACATGGATGAGATGACTTAGTGTTCCAAGGAAGATACTAGATAGCGTTCCATGGGAGGAACTAGTTTGTGTTTTATGGAAGGAAGTACTTACTACTCCATGAAAGAAACTAATTAGTGCTCCATAAAGAAACTAGCTAGTGTATTATGTAAGGAACTACCTTGTGTTTCATGAGAGAAACTAGCTAGTGTTCCATGGAAAAAATAGCTAGTGTTCCATGGAAGGAACAAGCTAGTGGTCCATGGAAGGAACTAGCTAGTGTTTCATGGAAGGAACTAGTAGTGTTCCATGGAAGGAAATAGTGTTTCATGCAAGGAATTATATAGTGTTCCATTTAAGGAACTAGCTAGTTTTCCATGTAAGTAACTGCTTAGAGTTTAATGGAAGTAACTACTTAATGTTCCATGGAAAGAACTAGCTAGTGTTCCAGAAAAGGAACTAGCTAGTATTTTATGGAATGAACTAGCTAGTGATCCATGAAAGAAGTACCTAGTGTGCCTTGGAAGGAACTTCTTAGTGTTCCATAGAGAAAAAAATCTTGTGTTCCATGGAGGAAACCTTGAGTTCTATGGATGGAACTACTGAGTGTTACATGGAAGAGATGACTTAGTGTTCCAAATAAGGAACTAGATAGTGTTCCATGGAAAGAAATAGATAGTGTCCATTGTAAGGAACTATTTAGTGTTCCATGGAAGGAACTAATTACTGCTCCATGAAAGGAACTATCTAGTGTTCCGTGAAGAAACTAGGTAGTGTAACATGGAAGGATCTAGCTTGTGTTCATTGGAAGAAAATAGCTAGTATTACATAGAAAAAAGTAGCTAGTGTTCCATGAAAAAAACTAACTAGTGTTCCATGGAAGGAACTAGCTTGTGTTCCATGAACGGTACTAGCAAGTCTTTTATGAAAAGAACTACTTAGTGTTTCATGAAAGGAACTACATGGAGTTCCATGGAAGGAAACCGTTAGTGTTTCATGGAAGAAACCTCCTAGCTTTTTATGGAAGAAACCAGCTAGTGTGCCACTAAAGGGAATACTTAGTGTTTCATGAAAGGAAGTATTAGTGTTCCATGGTAGAAACTAGTTAGTGTACCCTGGGAGAAAATACTTAGTGTTCGATGGAGAGAACTAGCTACTGTTCCATGGAAAGAACTAGCTAGTGTTCCATGGAAGTAACTAGCTAGTTTTCCATGTAAAAAACTGCTTAGGTTTCATGGAAGTAACTACTTAATAATCCAAGGAAGGAACTAGCTAGTGTTTCAAAAAAGGAACTAGTTACTGTTTCAGGAAAGAAACTAATTATTTTTCCAGAAAAAGAACTAGCTAGTGTTCCTGGAAATGAACTAGGTAGTGTTACAAAAGAAGAACTATCTAGTGTTTCATGGAATGAACTAGCTAGTGATCCATGGAAAAAAATAGCTAGTATTCCAGGGAAGAAAATACTTAGTGTTCCATTGAAGGAACTACCTAGTGTTCCAAGGAAGGAACAATCTAGTGTTCAATGGAAGGAAAAATGTGTTCCATAGAAAAAACTACTTAGTGTTCCATAGGAGGAACTACTTAGTGTTCCATTGAAGGAAATATCTAGTGTTTCATAAAAGGAAATAGATAGTGTTCCATGGATAGAACTACTTAGAGTTCCATGGAAGGAACTTGGTAGTGTTCCATGGAAGAAACAAGCTAGTGTTCCATGGGAAAAATAGCTAGTGTTTCATGGAAAGAACAAGCTAGTGTTCCATGGAAGGAATTACTTAGTCTTTCATGAAAGGAACTACTTAGTGTTCAATGGAAGGAAACAGCTAGTGTTTTATGGAAGAAACCAGCTAGTGTTTCATTGAAGGAACTAATTAGTGTTGAATGGAAGAAACTAGTAGTGTTCCATGGAAGAAAATAGTTAGTGTTCCATGGAAGGAAGTACTTAGTGCTTCATGGAAAGATCTGGCTAGTGTTACATGGAAGAAATTACTTAGTGTTCCATGGAATGAACAAGGTAGTGCTCCATGAAAGAAACTAGCTAGTGTTCCATGGAAGGAACGACTTAGTGTTCCATGAAAATAACTAGCTAGTGTTACATTGAAGGAACTAGCTAGTGTTTCATGGAAAAAAATTACTTAGTGTTTCATGAAAAAACAAGCAAGTGGTCCATGGAGAAACTACTTAGTTTTACACACAAGGAACTACTTAGTGTTCCATGGAAGAAACTGCTTAGTGTTCCATGGAAGAAACTAGGTAGTGTTCCATGAAAGAAAGCAGATAGTGTACAATGGGAGGAAATGCCCTGTGTTCCATGGAAGAAACTAGCTAGTGTTCCATGGAAGAAAGAAGCTAGTGTACCATGGAAAAAACAAGCTAGTGTTCAATGTATGGAACCAGCTTGCGTTTCATGTATGGAACTAATTAGTGTTCAATGGATGTAACTATATAGTGTTCTATAAAAGGAACTACTTATTGTTCAAAGGAAGAAACCAGCTAGTGTTTCAAGGAAAAAACAAGCTAGTGTTCCATGGATGGAACTAGCCAGTGTTCCATGGAAGAAACTAGCTATTGTTTCACGGAAGTACTAGTTAGATCTCCATATTAAGAACAAGCTGGTGTTTCATGGAAGGAACTAGTTAATGTTCCATGGAAGTATCGGGCTAATGTTTCATGAAAGGAAATGCCTAGTGTTCCATGGAAGGGGCTACATATGGTTCAATAGTAAGAACTACTTAGTTTTCCTTCGAAGGAACTAGCTAGAGTTTCAACGAAGTAACTAGCTAGAGTTCCACTGAAGGAACTAGAAAGAACTATCTAGGGTTCCATGGAAGAAACTACTTAATGTTCCATGGAAGGAACTACTTAGTGTTCCATGCAAGAATCTAGCTAGTGTTTTCTTGAAGAAACTTCTTAGTTTCCATGGAGGGAACAACTTAGTGTTCCATGGAGGATATAGTTTGTGTTCCATTGAAGGAAATACTTAGTGTTACATGGAGGGGACTGGCTAGTGTTCCATGGAAGAAAGTACTTAGTGTTCCATAGAAGGAACTAGTTTTGTTCCATGGAAGAACTAGCTAGTGTTCCATGGAGGTAACTACTTGGTGTTCCATGGAAGGAACTACATAGTTTTTGTTGAAAGGAACAACTTAGTGTTCCATGGAGGATCTAGTTTGTGTTCCATTGAAGGAAATACTTAGTCTTCCATGGAAGGAACTAGTTGTGTTCCATGGAAGAACTAGCTAGTGTTCCATGGAGGTAACTACTTGGTGTTCCATGGAAGGAACTACATAGTTTTCGTTGGATGGAATTAGTGTTCCATGCGTGGAACTAGCTAGAGTTTCATGAAAGGGATTACATAGTGTTCCATGGAAGGAACTCGCTAGTGTTCTATGAAAAACTCTTAGTGTTCCATGGAAGAAACTACTAAGAGTTCCATGGAAAAAAATATCTAGTGTTCCATGGAAAGAGCTAGCTAGTGATCCATGGATGGAACTAGCTAGTGTTCCATGGAAGAAGATACTTAATGTTCCATGGAAAGAACTAGTAAGTTTCCCATGGAAGGAATTAATTAGTGTTCCATGGAAGGTACCTCTTAGTGTTCCATGGAAGGAACTCGCTAGGGTTCCATGGAAGAAAATAATTAGTGTTCCATGGAAGAGAATACTTAGTGTCCCATGGAAATTATTACTTAGTTTTCCATGGAAGGAACTAGATAGTGTTCAATGGAAGGATCTGGCTAGTGTTTCATGGAAGGAATTACTTTGTGTTCCATGGAAAGGACTAGCCTGGGTTTCATTGAAGGAACTACTTAGTGTTACATAAAAAAAAAAAAAAAACAAGCTAGTGTTCTATGGAGGAACTACTTAATTTTTCATGCAAGGAACCACTTAGTTTTTTTTTTTGGAAGAAACTACTTAGTGTTCCATGGAAAGAACTACTTAGTTTTTCATTGAGAAAACTAGCAAGAGTTCCATGGAAGTAACTAGCTAGTATTCCATGGAAATAACTAAATAGTGTTCCATGGATGGAATGAGCTAGTGTTCCATGAAAAAGTCTACTTAGTGTTCCATGGTAGGAAGTTCTTAGTGTTCTGTGGGAGTTACTAGCTAGTGTTCCCTCGAAGGAACTACTTATTGTTCCATTTAAGGAACTACTTAGAATTCCATGGAAAAAATTAGCTACTGTTCCATGGTAGAAACTAGCTAGAGTTCAAAGGAAGTAACTGGGTAGTGTTCCATGGAAGTAACTAGCTAGAACTAGCAAGTGGTATATGGAAGGATCTACTTAGTGTTCCATGAAAGAAATTACTTAATGTTTCATGGAAGAATCCACTTACTGTTCCATGGAAGGAACAAGCTAGTGTTCCATCGAAGAAACTATTTAGTGTTCCATGCAAGGAACTAAATAGTGTTCCATGGAAGGAACTAACTAAATTTCCATGGAAGAAACTACTTAGTTTTTGATGGAAGTAAGAATAAATGTTCCATAAAAGTAACTAGCTAGTGTTTCCATGGAAGGAACTACTTAGTGTTCCATGGAAGAGAGTAGCTTGTGTTGCATGCAAGAAACTACTTAGATTTCTATGGAAGGAACTAGCTCCTGTTCCATGGAAGAGACTAGCTACTGTTTAATGGAAGGTGCTAGCTAGTGATGCATGGAAGAAATTAGCTGGCGTTCCAGAGAAGAATCTACTTAGTGTTCCATTGAATGAAATACATAGTGTACCATGGAAGGAACAAGATAGTGTTCCAATGTAGAGAATACTTAGTTCTGCATGGAAAAAACTAATTAGTGTTCCATTGAAGGAACTTTCTAGTGTTTAATGCAAGGAGCTAGTGTTCAATGGTACCAGCTAGTGTTCCATTGAAAGTACTAGCTAGTGTTCCATTGAAGTAAGCTCTTAGTGTTCCATGGAAGGAAAAACTTAGTGTTATATGGAAGGAACTACGTATTGTCCCATGGATGCAAGTAGCTAGTGTTTCATGCAAGGAATTACTTAGTGTTCCATGGAAGGAACCCGCTAGGGTTCCATGAAAGGATTACTTAGTGTTCCTAAGAAGAAATTACTTATTGTTTAATGGAAGGATCTAGCTAGTGTTCCATGGAAGGAACTATCTGTGTTCCATGGAAGGAACTAGCTGTGTTCCATGGAAGGTACTAGTTGTGTTCCATGGAAGGATCTAGCTAGTGTTTCATGGAATAAACTAGCTGGTGTTCCATAGAAGGAACTAGTGAGTGTTTTATGGAAGAAACGAGTTTGTGTCCCATGCAAAGAAATAAATAGTGTTCCATGGAAGGAACAAGCTAGTTTTCCATGGAAGAAACTACTTAGCGTTTTATGGAATTCACTACTTAATGTTCCATGGGAAAACCTAGCTTGTGCTGTAGAAAATGAACTAGTTATTGTTCCAGGGAAGGAACTACTTAGTGTTCCAGAGAAGGAACTGTCTAGTGTTCCATGGAAAGAGCTAACTAGTGTTCCATGAAAAATTCTAGCTACTGATCCATGGAAGGAACTAGCTAGGGTTTTATGGCCGGAACTACTTAGTGTTCCATAAAAAAATTACTTAGTTTTGCTTGAAAAAAACTACTTAGAGTTCCATGGAAAAAAATAGCTAGTGTTTTATGGAAGGAACTTGCTAGTGTTCCATGGAAGGAGCTAGCTAGTGTTCCTTGGAAGAAATTACATAGTGTTCCATGGAAAGAACTACTTAGTTTCCCATGAAAAAGGTACCTAGAGTCCACAGTAATAACTAGCTAGTGTTCCTTGGAAGGAACTCGTTAGAACTAGCTAGTGTTCCATGTAAGGAACTACTCAGCGGTCCATGGAAGGAACTTGATAGTGTTCCATGTAAGGATCTACTCAGTGTTCCATGGAAGAAACTAACTAGTGTTCCATTGAAGATTCTAGATAGAGTCCAAAACAAAAAACAAAAACTACTTAGTGTTCAATGAAAGAAATTACTTAGAGTACCATGGAAGGAACAAGCTACTGCTCCATGGAAGAAACTAGCTAGTGTACCATTGATGGAACTACTTAGTGTTCATTGGAAGGAACTACTTAGTCTTCCAAGGAAGGAACTATTAGTGTTCCACGAAGAAAGTAGCTAGTGTTCCATGGAAGGAACTACTTAGTTTTCCATAGAAGAAATTACTTAGAGTTTCATGCGTTGACCTAGCTAGTGTTTTATGGAAGAAACTACTTAATGTTCCATGGAAGGGATTCGCTAGTGTTCCATGGAAAATACTACTAGTGTTCCATGGAAGGAACTACTTAGAGTTTTATGGAAAAAATTAGCTAGTGTTCCATGGAAGGAACTAGCAGGTGATCCATGGATGGAACTAGCTAATGTTCCATGGAAGAAGCTACTTAGTGTTCCATGGAAAGAACTAGTAAATTTTCCATGAAATAAACCAGGTAGACTTCCATGAAAGTAAGAAGCTAGTGTTTCATGGGAGCAACTAGCTAGAACTAGCTAGTGTTTCATGGAAGAATCTACTAGTGTTCAGTAACAGTAAGCAGCTCCTTCCATGGACACTAGTTAGTTCCTTCCAATGAACAATAAGTAATTTTTTCCATGGAACACTAAGTAGTTTCGCTAGTTCCTTCAATGGTACACTAAGTAGTTCATTCCATGGAACACTAACTAGCTACTTCTTTCAAACACTAGCTAGTTTCTTTCATGGAATACTAGCCAGTTTTGTACATGGAACACTAAGTAGTTCAATCGATGGAAAACTAGCTTGTTCCTTTCATGTACAATAGCTAGTTTCTAAAATGGAAATCTAGGTAGGTCCTTTCTTGGAACAATAAGTGGTTCCTTCCATAAAACACTAGCTAGTTTCTTCCATGGAACACTAGCTAGTTCCTTCCATTGAACATTAAGTCGTTCCTACCATGGAACACTAGATACTTTCTTCCATGGGAAACTAAGTACTTACTTCATTGGAACACTAAATACTTCCTTCATTGGAACACTAGCTAGCTTCTTCCATGGAACACTGAGTCGTTCCTTCCAAGAAACACTTGCTACTTCTTTTCATAAAGCTAGTTTCTTCCAAAGAACCCTTAGTAGTTCTTTAATGGAACAAAAGCTAGTTCCTTCCATGAAACACTAGCTATTTCTTTCCTTGGAACACTAGGTGGTTTCTTCCTTGAAACACTAGCTAGTTCCTTCCACAGAACATTAAATAGTTCCTTCCATGAAACACTAGCTAGTTTTTCCATGGAACACAAAGCAGTTGCCTCTATAGAACACTAGCTATTTTCTTCCATGGAACACTAAGTAATCTCTTCCATGGAACTGTAAGTAGTTTTTTTCAAGAATTACTAGATAGTTCCTTTTATAGAACACTAAGTAGTTACATCCATGGAACAGTAACTAGTTTCTTCCATGGAACATTAGATAGGTCCTTCCATGGAACACTAAGTTATTCCTTCCATGGAACGCAAGCTAGTTTCTTCCATAAAACACTAGCTATTTCATTCTTTGGAATGAGACACTAGCTAGTTTCTTTCTTGGAACACCAGCTAGTTTCTCCCATGGAACACTAAGTAGTTTCTTCCATGGAACATTAGCTATTTCCTTCAATGGAACATTAAGTAGTTCCTTCCATGGAACACTAAGTAGTTGCTTCAATAAAACACTAAGCTGTCCATTCCATGGAGCACTAACTATTTCCTTCCATGGAACAATAAGTATTTTCTTTTATGGAACTCTAAGTAGTTTCTTCCATGAAACACTAGCTAGTTCCTTCCATTAAACACTAAGAAGTTCCATCGATGAAACACTTGCTAGTTCTTTTTGTGAAACACTAAGTAATTTCTTTCATGAAACACTAGCGCGTACTTTCCATTGAACACTAAGTCGTTCCTTTCATGGAACACTAGTTAGTTCCTTTCATGGAACACTAGCTAGTTCCATCCATGCAACACAAAGAAGTTCCTTCCATGAACACTAAGTAGTTTTTCCATGGAACTCTAGCTAGTTCCTTCCATGGAACACTAGCTAGTTTCTTCCATGGAACATTAAAAATTACCTTCCATGAAACACTATGTAGTTCTTTCCATGAGACACTAGCCAGTTCCTTCCATGGGACATAGCCAGTTGCTTCCATCGAACACTAGCTATTTCTTTCCATGGAACACTAGCTAGTTTTTACCATGGAACACTAGGTAGTTTCTTCCATGAAACACTAGCTATTTTTTTCCATGGAACATAGTAAGTTCTTACCATGGAACACTAGTTTTTTTCCATGGAACATTAAGGTTTTTCTTCCAAGAATTAATACCTAGTTTCTTCAATGGAACAATGGGTAGTTTCATCCATAAAACACTAGCTAGTTTCTTCCATGGAACTCTAGGTAGGTCCTTCCATGGAACACTAAATGGTTCCTCCATGGAACACTACCTAGTTCTTTCCATGAAACACTAGTTATTTCTTTCCTTGTAACACTATCTAGTTCCTTCCATGGAACACTAGCTTTTTCTTTGCATGGAACACCATATATTTCCTTCCATGAAACACTAAGTAGTTTCTTCAATGGGACATTAGCTAGTTCCTTAAATGGGAACTAGCTAATTCCTTCCATGGAACACTAGCCAGTTCCTGTAATGGAACACTAGGTAGTTTTTACTATGGAACACTAAATACTTTCTTCCATGTAACAGTATCTAGTTCCTTCCATGGAACACTAAGTAGTTCCTTCCATTGAACACTAAGTAGTTCCTTTAATGTACACTGGCTAGTTCCTTCCATGGATCACTAGCTAGTTTTTTTCCTTGAACAATAATTAGTTCCTTCCATGGAACACTAAATATTTCCTTCCATAGAACACTAGCTGGTTCCTTCTATAAAACACTAAGTAAATCCTTCCATGACACTAAGTAGTTCCTTCAATGGAACACTAGCTAGTTATTTTTATGGACACTAAGTTTTTTCTTCCATGGAACATTAAGTAGTAACTTCCATGGAACACTAGCTAGATCCTTCCATGAAACACTAAGTAGTTTTTTCCATGAACACTATGTAGTTCCTTCCATGTAACACTAGCAAGTTTTTTTTGCCGGGAACAATAAGTAGCTCCTTTTATGAAACAATATGGATTTGCTTTCATGGGACACTAGCTTGTTCCACCCATGGGACACTATCTAGTTAATTCCACGGAACACTATGTATCTCCTTCCATAGAACACTAAGTATACCCTTCCATAGACCACTAAGTAGTTTCTTCCAAGAATTACTAGGTAGTTCCTTCAAAGGACCACTAAGTAGTTCCATCAATGGAACACTTTTTAGTTTTTTCTATGGAACTCAGGGTACGTTGTTCCGTAAAACACTAAGTGGTTCCTTCCATATAACAATAGCTAATTACTTCCATGAAACACTAGCTATTTCTTTCCTTGGAACACTAGCTAGTTTCTTCCATGGAATACTAGCAAGTTACTTCTATGGAACATTTAGTAGTACATTCCGCAGAACACTATCTAGTTCCTTCCATAGAACACTAAGTAATCCCTTCCATGGAACACTAAATAGATCCTTCCAAGAATTACTAGCTAGTTTCTGCTATGGAACACTCTGTAGGTTTATTCATGGAACATTAGCTTGTTTCTTCCATGGAATTCTAGGTAGGTCCTTCCAAGGAACACTAAGTGATTCCTTTAATGGAACATTAGCTAGTTCCTTCCATGTAACTCTAGCTATTTATTTCCTTGGAACACTACCTAGTTTCTTTCATGGAACACTAGCTACTTCCTCCTATGGGACATTTAGTAGTTCCTTACATGGAACACTAGCTAGTTCTTTCCATGGAACACTAAGTAATCCCTTTCATGGAACACTAAATATTTCCTTCCAAGAATTACTAGCTAGTTTCTTTTATGGAAAATTATGTACATCTATCCATGGAACATTAACTATTTTCTTCCATGCAACCCTAGGTAGGTCCTTCCAGGTAACACTAAGTGATTCCTTCCATGGAACATTAGCTAGTTCCTTCCATGAAACACTAGCTAATTTTTTTCCTTGGAACACTACCTAGTACCTTCTTTGGAACACTAGCTAGTTCCTTCTGTGGAACACTATCTAGTTATTTCCATGGAACAATAAATATTTTATGCCATGATTGAATAGCTAGTTCCTTCCATGGATTACTAGATAGTTCCTTCCCTTGAACACTAACTACTTCCTTTCCTGGGCCACTAGCTTGTTCCTTCCATGGAACATTATGTAGTTACTTCCATGAAACCCTACGTAGTTTCTTTCATGGAAATCTAGATAGTTCCTTCCATAGAACAACTGCTAGATACTTCCATGGACCACTAGATAGTTTTTTCAAGGAACACTAGCTAGTAACAGCATGGAACACTAACTAGCTACTTCCATGAAACACTAACTAGTTCCTTCCATGGAACATTAGCTAGTTTCTTTCATGAAACACTAAGAAGTTCCATACATAGAACACTATATACTTCCTTCCATAAAACACTAGCTAGATTTTTCCTTGGAACACTAGCTAGTTCCATCCATGGAACACTATCTAGTTCCCTCCATGGAACACTACATATTCCTTCCATGGAACACTAAGTAGTCTGTTCCATGGAACACTAAGTAGGTTCTTCCCTGGAACACTGGCTAATTTCTTTGAATGAACACTAGCTAGTTCCTTCCATTGAACACTAAGAAGTTTCATCCATAGAACACTATATACTTCCTTCCATAAAAAACCAGCTAGATCTTTCCTTGGAACACTAGCTAGTTCCATCCATGGAACACTATCTAGTTTCTTCCATGGAACACTAAATTGTTTATTCCATGGATCACTACCTAGTTCCTTCCGTGGAATACTAGCCAATTCCTTCCCTGGAACACTACTTAGTTCCTTCCATGGAACACTAGATGGTTTCTTCCAGGGAACACTAACTACTTTCTTCCATGAAATACTAACTAGTTCATTTTATGAAACACTAGCTAGAACTTTGCATGGAATACTAGTGAGATCCTTCCATAGAACACTATCTAGTTCCTTCCATGGAACACTAGATTGTTTATTCTATGGATCACTAGCTAGTTCCTTCCATGGAATATTAGCTAGTTCCTTCCCAGGAACACTAGTTAGTTTCTTTAATGGAACACTAGCTAGTTCCTTCCAGGGAACAATAACTACTTTCTTCCATGAAACACTAAATTGTTTCTTCGATAGAACACTAAGTAATTCCTTCCATGGAATATTACGTTGTTCCCCCCATGGAACACTAAGTATTTCCTTCCATGGAACACTAAGTGCATTCTTCCCTGGAATGCTAGCTTGTTTTTTCCCTGGAACACTAACTAGTTTCTTCTCTGGAATATTAAGTAGTTCCTTCCCTGGAAAACTAACTAGTTTATTTTCTGAAAAACTAGCTAGTTCTTTCCATGCAACTTTCAGTAGTTACTTCCATAAAACCCTAAGTAGTTTCTTCCATAGAAAACTATCTAGTTTCTTCCATGAAACACTAGCTCGTTCCTTTCATGGAACACTAACTAGTTTTTTACATGGAACACTAAGTAGTGTCTTCCATGGAACACTAGCTACTGTCTTCCATGGAAAACTATCTAGATCTTTCCATGGAACACTACGTAGTTCCTCCTCAAAACATGAACTAGTTCCTTCCATGGAACACTAAATAGTTTATTACGTGGAACACTAGCTAGTTCTAGGTAGTTTCTTCCATGTAACACTAACTAGTTACTACCATGTTATATTCGCTACTTCCTTCATGGAACAATAACTAATTCCTGCCATGGAGCATTCAGAAGTTTCTTCCATGTAACACTAAGTAGTGCCTCCCATGAAACATTATCTAGTTTCTTCCATGGAACATTAAGTGGTTCATTCCATGGAACACTAAGTGCTGTTTTCTATGGAACACTAACTTGTTCCTTTCATGGAACCCTAGCTAGACACTTCTATGGAACACTAGCTAGTTCCTTCCATGGAGCATGAACTAGCTCCTTCTTTGGAACACTAGCTAGTTCCATTCATGCAATACTAGCTAGTTTTTTCCATGGAACACTAAGTTGTTCCTTCCATGCAACACTAGATTGTTTATTCCATGGATCACTACCTAGTATTTTCCGTGGAATACTAGCTACATTAACTTATTTATTACATAGAACACTATATAGAACTTTCCATGGAACACTATCTAGTTCCTTCCATGGAACACTATCTAGTTTAGCTAGTTCCTTCAATGGTACACTAAGTAGTTCATTCAATGGAACACTAACTACCTCCTACTTTCGAACACTAGCTTGTTTCTTTCATGGAATACTAGCCAGTTTTTTCCATGGTACACTAAGTAGTTCCTTCCATGGAAGAATATCTACTTCCTTCAATGAAACACAAATTTGTTCCTTCCATGGAACACTAGCTAATTCCTTCCATGTAACACTAAGTACTTCCATCCATGGAGCACAAAGTAGTTCCTTTCATGGAACACTAGATAGTTCCTTCCATAAAACCCTAGCTAGTTCCTACCATGGAATACTATCTATTTTTTCCATGCAACACTAGCTAGCTTCTTCCATGGAACACTAGATAATTCCTTCAATGGATCACTAGCTCTTTCTTTCTTTGGAACTCTAAGTCGATTCTTCCCTGGAACACTAGCTAATTCTATGCCTGGAACACTATCTAGTTCCTTCTCTGGAACACAAAGAAGTTCCTTCCCTAGAACACTAACTAGTTCATTTCCTAGAGCACTAGGTAGTTCCTTCCATGGAACATTAAATAGTTACTTCCATAAAACCCTAAGTAGTTTCTTCCAAGGAACACTAACTAGTACCTTCCATGGAGCACTATCTAGTTTTTTCCGTGGAACAAAAAGTACTTCCTTCCATGCCACACTAAGCAATTTCTTCCAAGGAACACTAGCTACTTCTTAAATGGAACACTAAGTAGTTCTTTCCAAGGAACACTATGTAATTCTTTCCATTGAACACAAACTTGTTCCTTCCATGGAACACGAGCTAGTTTCTTTCATAGAACACTAAGTAGTTTCTTCCACGGAACATTAAGTAATTCCTTCCATGGGACACTAGCTAGTTCCATCCTTGGGACAATAGATATTTATTTCCATAAAACACTAACTAGTTCCTTCCATGGAACACAGCTAGTTCCTTCCGTGGATCACTAGATAATTCCTTCCATAGAACACTAGATAGTTTCTTCATTGGATCACTACTTTGTTCCTTCCATGGAACACAAAGTCGATTCTTCCTTGGAACACTTGGTAGTTTTTTCCCTGGAACACGAACTAGTTCTTACTCTGGAACACTAAGTTTTTCCTACCCTGGAACACTAACTACTACATTTTCAGGAACACTAGGTAGTTCTTTCCATGGAAGAATATGTAGTTAATTCCATAAAACCCTAAGTAGTTTCTTCCATGGAACATTAAGTAATTGCTTCTAAGGGACACTAGGTATTTCCTTCCATGGAACACAGCTAGTTCATTCCATGGATCACTAGATAGTTCCTTCCATAGAACACTAGATAGTTCCTTCAATGGATAACTACCTTGTTCCTTCCATGTAACACTAAGTCTATTCTTCCGTGGAACACTTGGTAGTTCTTTCCCTGGAACACTAACTAGTTCTTACTCTGAAACACTAGTAGTTCCTTTCCTGGAACACTAACTACTTCATTTTCTGGAACACTACATAGTTATTTCCATGGAAGATTAAGTAGTTAATTCCATAAAACCCTAGGTAGTTTCTTCCATGTAAAACTAGCTTTTATTTTTCCCTGGAACACAATTTAGTTCTTTACATGGTACACTAACTCGTTTCTTCTATAAAACATTAACTAGTTTCTTCCAAGGAACACTAGCTAGTGTCTTCCATGACATACTAGCTAGTTCCGTTTATGGAACACTAAGTAGTTCCTTTCATTGAACAATATGTAGTCCCTTCTATAGAATACTAGATAGTTCCTTCCATAAAACACTAGCTAGTTCCTTGTATGGAACAGTATGTCGTTCATTTCATTAAACACTAGCTAGATCCTTCCATGGAACACAAAGTAGTTCCATCCATAAAACATTAACTAGTTCCTTCCATGGAACACTAAGTAGTTTTTTCCATGTAACACTAACTAATTCTAGCTACTTCCTTAGATGAAACACTAGTTAGTTATTTCCATTATACTAGCTAGTTCCTTCATGGAACACTAACTATTTCCTTCCATGGAACAGTAAGTAGTTCCTTCCATGTAACACTAAGTAGTTCCTCTCGTGGAACACTATCTACTTTCTTTCCTGGAACACTATCTAGTTTCTTTTATGGAACACTTAGTAGTTTCTTCCATGAAACATTAAGTAGTTCATTCCATGGAACACTACGTAGTTCCTCCATGGAATATTAGCTTGTTTTTTTTTGATGGAACACAAAGTAGTTCCTTCTATGGAATTATAGCTAGTTCCTTCCATGGAACACTAAATAGTTTCTTCCATCGAACACTAAGAGGTTCCTCCCATGGAATTTTAAGTAGTTACGTCCATTGAACATTAGCTAGTTCCTGCCATAGAATACTAAGTAGTTCCGTGCATGGAACATTAAGTAGTTACTTCAAAGAAACTTGAAGTAGTTATTCCATGGAAAATTTGCTAGTTCCTTCCATGGAACACTGTATATTTAGTTGCATGGAACACTAACTAGTTTCTTACATGAAATACTAATTAGTTTCTTCCATGGAACACTAGCTAGTTCCATCCATGGATCACTATCTCGGTCCTTCCATGGAAGACTAGCTAAATTTTTCCATAAAACTCTAAGTAGTTCCAGCCATGAAACACTAAGTAGTTTTTTCCATGGAACAATAGCGGGTTCCGTCCATGGAACACTAAGTAGTTCCTTCCATGGAAAACTAAGTAGTTACTTCCATGGAACACCAAATAGTTTCTTCCATGGAACACTTGCTAGTCTCTTCTATGGAACACTACTAGTTTCTTCCATGGAAGACCAAGTAGTTCCTTCAATGGAACACTAAGTTGTCCATCATTGGTACAATAGCTAGTTTCTTCCATGAAAGAGTAGTTTGTTCCTCCCATGGAACTCTAAGAAATACCTTCCATGAAAGAATATGTAATTCTTTCCATTGAACACTAATTTGTTCCATCCTTGGAACACTATCTATTTCCTTTCATGGAACACTAAGTAGTTTTTTCCATGGAACACTAAGTAGTTCTTTACACGGAACACTCAGTAGTTTCTTTCCTCAAACTCTACCTAGTTCCTTCCCTGAAACACTACGTATTTATTTTCATGGAACACAAGATAGTTTCTTTCATGGAACACTAGCTAGTTTCCTCCATGGAACACTAGCTAGTTATTTCTGAGAAACACTAGCTAGCTTCTTCCATGGGACACAAGCCAGTTCCTTCCATGGAACATTAGATAGTTCTCTCCAGGAAACACTACATAGTTCCTTCCATGGAACATAAACTAGTTCCTTCCATGGAACATTAGCTAGTTTCTTCCATGGATCACTAGCTACTTCCTTTCATGAAACACTAAGGAGTTTTTTCCATGCAACATTAAGTAGTTTCTTCCATGGAACACTAGCTAGTTCCTTCCATGGTATACTAAGTAGTTTCTTCCATAGAAAACTTAGACAATTTTTTCCAGGAAACACAACTTGTATTTTACATGGAACACTAGCTAGTTCCTTCCACTGAGGACTAGCTAGTTCCTTTCAAGGAACACTAGCTAGTTATTTCTGAGGAAACTAGCTAGTTTCTTCCATAGAACAGAAGCTAGTTCCTTCCATAAAACATTAGCTAGTTCTTTCCAGGAAAAACTACATAGTTAGATCCATGAAACATTAGCTCGTTCCTTCCATGGAATATTAGCTAGTTCCTTCCATGGAACACTAGCTAGTTCCTTCCATGGTACACTAAGTAGTTCCTTCCATAGAACACTTAGTAGTTTTTTCCATGAAACACAACTTGTATTTTCCATGAAACACTAGCTAGTTCCTTCCATGGAATACTAAGAAGTTCCATCCATGGAACACTATATACTTCCTTCCATAGAAAACTAGCTAGATCTTTCAATGGAACACTAGCTAGTTCCTTCCATGGAACACTATCTAGTTCCTTTTATTGAACACTAGATTATTTATTCCATGGATCACTAGCTAGTTCCTTCGGTGGAATACTAGCTAGTACCTTCTCTGAAACACTAGTTAGTTTCTTCCATGGAACACTAGGTAGTTCCTTCCAGGGAACACTAACTACTTTCTTCCATGGAACACTAACTAGTTCATTCCATGGAACACTACCTAGTTCCTTCCATTGAACACTAGCTAGTTTCTTTAATGAAACACTAATTAGTTTTTTCCACCAAACACTAAGTAGCCCCTTTTGGAACACTAGCTAGTTCGTTTTATGAAACACTAGCTAGTTCCTTCCATGTTATCATAAGCAGTTCGTCCATAAAACACTAGCTAAATCCTTCCGTGGAACCCTAATAGTATTTTTCATAGAACATTAAGTAGTTCCTACTACGGAACACTGAGTAGTTTCTTCTATGGAACACTAGCTAGTACTAGCTAGTTACTTCCATGAAACACTAGCTACATACTTCGTTGGAATTCACCTAGTTCATTCCATGGAACACTTACTAGGTTTTTTCATGGAACACTCTGTATTATCTTCCATGGAACACTACCTAGGTCTACCCATGAATCACTAGCTAGTTCCTTCCATGGAACACTAGCTAATTTTTTCCATAACACTCCAAGTAGTCCCTTCCATGGAATACTAGGTAGTTTTTTCCATAGAACACTACATAATTCCTTCCATGAAAGATTAGCTAGTTCCACGCATGAAACACTAAGTAGTTCCTTGCATGTAAAACTAAGTAATTCCTTCCATGGAACACCAAATAGTTTCTTCCACGGAACACTAGCTAGTTTCTTCCATGGAACACTACTAGTTTCTTCCATGGAAGACCAAGCAGTTCCTTCATTGGAACACTAATTTGTTCCATCAATGGTACAAAACTAGTTTCTTCCATGGAACAGTAGCTTGTTTCTTCCATGGAACTATAAGTAATTTCTTCCTTGGAACATTATGTAATTCCTTCTATTGAACACTAATTTGTTCCATTCATGGAACACTAGCTAGTTCCTTCCATGGAACACTAAGTAGTCCTTTCCACAAAACACACAGTAGTTTCTTTCCTGGAACTCTACCTAGTTCCTTCCCTGAAACACTAACTATTTCTTACCATGGAACAGAAGCTAGTTCCTTTCATGGAACAATGGCTAGTTCCTTGCATGTAATAATAGCTATTTCCTACCAGGGCACAATAGATATTTTTTTTTTCCCATGGAACACTAGATAATTCCTTCCATGTATCATTAGCTAGTTTCTACGATGGAATACTAGCTAGTTCCATCCGTGGAACACTAGCTAGTACTTTCTTTTGAGCACGAACTAGTTCCTTCCATGGAGCACTAAGTAGTTACTTCAATGGAACACTAAGTTGTTTTGTCCAGGAAACATAAAGTATTTTTTTTCTGGAAAACAAGCTAGTTCCTTCCATGGAATACTAGCTAGTTATATCTGAGAAACACTAGCTAATTCCTTCCATGGAACAAAAGTCAGTTCCTTCCACGGAACATTAGCTAGTTCTTTCCGGAAAACACTACATAGTTCTTTCCATGGAAGACCAGCTAGTTCCTTCCATGGTACACTAAGTAGTTCCTTCCATGGAAAACTTAGTAGTTTTTCCCATAAAACACAAGTTGTATTTTCCATGGAACACTAGCTTGTTACTTCCGTGGAAATCTTGCTAGTTCCTTCCATGGAAAATTAAGTAGTTATTTCCAAGAAACACTAAGTAGCCTTGTCAATAAAACACTAGCTTGTTTCATTCATGGAACACTAGCTAGCACCTTCCATGGAACACTAGCTAATAGTTCCCATGGAACTCTAAGTAGTTCTTTCCATGGAACACTAAGAAGTTCCTTCCATGGAACACTAAGTAGTTTCTTCCATCGAACACAAATTTGTTTCTTTCATGGAACACTAGCTTATTCCTTCCATTAAACACTACTGCTTCCTTCCATGGAATACTAAGTAGTTCCTTCAATGGTTCACATGCTAGTTCCTTCTATGAAACAGTAGCTGTTTTCGTCCATGAAACAATAAGCAATCTACTCTATGGAAGACTAATTAGTTTCTCCCATGGAACACTAGCTAGATACTTCCATGGAACACTAGCTAGTTCCCACCATGGAACGCTAACTAGCTCCTTCCATGAAACACCAGGTAGATCCTTCCATTGAACACTAGCTAGTTTCTTCCATTGTAAACTAAATAGTTTCTTCCATGGAACACTAAATAGTTCCTTCCATGGAACACTAGGTATTTACTTCCATGGAACACTTAGTTGTGCCTTCCATAGAACACTATGTTGTTCCCTCCATGGAACACAAAATGTATTCTTCAATTGTATACAATCTAGTTTTTTCCTTTGAAAACTAGCAAATTTATTCCAGTGAACAGTATGTAGTGCCTTCCATGAAACACTAAGTAATTTCTTCCATGGAACACTAATTAGTTCCTACCATGGAACACTAGCTACTTGCTTCAATGGAACACTACGTAGTTCCACCCATGGAACACTAAGTAGTTCAATCCATGGAAAACTAGCTAGAACATTCCATGGAACAATAAGTAGTTTCTTCCATGGATAACTACTAGATACTTTTTTTTTTATTGATTAATTTTTGTTACAAATGATTCTCCTTTTTTCCCCCACTGATTTCCCCCTCCCTCTCCTCTCCCTGCCCCTTCCCCAGATTGTTGTCCATGTCCACTGTTCATGCATACATGCGTATAAGTTCTGTGGTTCATCCCTCCCCCACCTCCCCACTCCTTAGGGGATTGTCAGTCTGTACCCCACTTCTGCGTCTCTGGGACTACCCCATTCCTCAAACTGTTATGTTCATTATATTCCACAAATAATTGAGATCATATGAAATTTGTCTTTCTCTGTTTGGCTTGTTTCACTTGGGATGATACTTTCCAGGTCCCTCCATGTAGTCTCCAAGGATAAGAGATCCTTCTTTCTTACCGCTGCGTAGTTCTCCATTGTGCATATGTACCACAGCTTTTTGATCCATTCGTCTACAGATGGGAACTTGGGCTGTTTCCAGATACTTTTAATGGAACACTAGCTAGTTCCTTCCATGGAACATTAGGTAAATCTTTCCATGGAACACTACATAGTTACTTCCATGGATCAAAAACTAGTTCCTGTTATGGAACACTAAGTTCATTTTTCCCTGGAACTATAGCTAGTTTCTTTCCTGGAACACTAACTTTTTCATTCTCTGAAACACTAAGTGGTTCCTTCCCTGAAACAGTAGCTACTCTCAAAGTTCTTGAAACACTAGCTAGTTACTTCCATGGAACATTAATTAGTTACTTCCACGAAAACCTACGTAGATTGTTCCATTGCAATCCAGCTAGATTTTTCCATGGAACTCTATTTAGATTCTTGCATGAAACACTAACTAGTTTCTACAAATGAAACACCAGGTTGATCCTTCCATAGAATAGTAAGAAAATTCTTCCATGAACCACTAAGTAGTTTCTTCCATGGAACACTAGCGATTTCCTTCCATGGAACACTAAGTAGTTCCATCCATGGAAATCTAAGTAATTCCATCCATGAAACACTAGCTAACTCCATTCCTGAAACACTAAGTAGTTCCTTCCATGGAACACTAAGTAGTTCCTTCCATGGAACAAAAAGTAGATCCTTCCATGGAACACTAGCTGATTCCTTCCATTAAACACTACTAGTTCCTTCCATAGAACAATAAGTAATTCCTTCAATGGTACACTAAGTAGTTCCTTCAATGGTACACTAAGTAGTTCCTTCCATGAAACAATAAGTAGTTTCTTCCCTGAAACACTAGCTAGTTTTTTACATGGAACACTAGCTAGTTCCTTCCATGGAACACTTGATAGTTATTTCCTTGGAATACTAGCTAGTACCTTCCTTGAAACAGTAGCGAGTAACTTCCATGGAACACTAGCTAGTTTCTTCTAAGGAACACTAGATAGTTTTCTCCGTGGTTCACTAGCTAGTTCTTTCCATGGAATACTAGCTGGTTCCTTTCCTGGAACACTAACTAGTTTCTTTCCTGTACCACTAGCTTTTTCCTTCCATGAACCATTAAGTAGTTACGTCCATGAAAACCTAACTAGGTTCTTCATGGAAATCTAGCTATTTCGTTCCATGGCACACCAGCTAGATAATTCCATGGAACACTAGATATTTTTTTCTATGGAATACAATTTAGTTCCTACCATGGAACACTTACTAGCTCCTTCCTTTGAACACTAGCTACTTTCTTCCATGGAATACTAAGTTGTTTTTTCCATACATCACTAAGTAGCTTCTTCCATGGAAGACTAGCTAGTTCCTTCCATGGGACACTAAGTAGTTTTTTCCATGCAACATTAAGTAGTTTCTTCCATGGAACACTAGCTAGTACCTTCCATGGTACACTAAGTAGTTCCTTCCATGGAACACTACTAGTTTATTCCACGGAACACTAACAACTTCCTTGCATGAAACAGTAACCGGTTCCTTCCACGGAACACTAACTTGTTCCTTACATTAAACACTAGCTACTTTCTTCCATGGAACACTAAGTAGTTTCTACCAAGAAACTCTAAATAGTTCCTTCCATGAAAAACTAAGTAGTTTCCTCCCTGGGACTCTAGCAAGTTTCATCCATGGAACAAGAGCTAGTTAATTCCATGAGACACGAGCTAATATTTTACATAGAACACTTTGTAGTTCCTTCCATGGAACACTATGTAATTCCTTCCATAAAACACTAGCTAGTTTTATCCATAAACTACTATGTAGTTCCTTTCATGGAACTCTAAGTAATTCCTCCATGGAACTTAAGTAGTTCCTTCCATGAAAAACTAACCACTTTTGTCCATGGAAGACGAAGAAGTTCCTTTCGTGGAACATTAAGTAATTTTATCCATGATACACTATCTAGTTTCTTCTATGGGTCACTAGCTAGGTCTTTCCATAAAACACTAGCTAGTTCCTTCCTTGGAACACATCTAGTTCCTTCCATGGAACACTAGCTTGTTCTTTCAATGGAACAATAAGTAATTCCTTCCATGGAACACTAAATATTTTCTTCCATGAAACACTAGGTAGTTCCTTTCATGGAACTCTTTCTAGATACTTCAATGGAACACTAGCTAGTTCCTTCAACGGAACACTATCTAATTCCTTTCATGAAACACTAAGTAGTTTTTTCAATGGAACACCAGCTAGTTCCTTTTATGGAACACAAAGTAGTTCCTTCCATGAAACACTAAGTACTTCTCTTATGGAACACTAACTTGTTCCTTCCATGGAACGCTAAGTAGTTCCTTCCATGGAACACTAAGTTGTTTTATCCATGAAACACTAACTTCTATTTTTAATGGAACACTAGCTAGTTCCTTCCATGAAACACAACTTGTTTTATTCCATGGAACACCAGCTAGTTCTTTCCATGGAACACTAATTAGTTTCTTTCATGCAACACGAAGTAGTTCCTTCCATGGAACACTGAGTAGTTCTTTCCATGAAACATTAACTAATATTTTCAATGCAACACTAGCTACTACCTTTCATGAAACAGTGGCTAGTTCCTCCCATGGAAGACTTGCTAATTCCATCCATGGAACAATAGATAGGTCAATACATGGATCACTAGCTAGTTCCTTCCATGAAACACTAGCTAATTTTCTCCATAGATCTCTAACATGTTCCTTCCATGGTACACTAAGTAGTTTTCAATGAAACACTAGCAGGTTCCTTCCATGGAACATTAAGTAGTTTTTTTCCATGGAACACTACGTAATTTATTCCATGAAACACTAGCTAGTTCCACGCATGGAATACTAAGTAGTACCTTCCATGGAAAACTATGTAGTTCCTTCCATGGAACACTAGCTAGTTTCTTCTATGGAAAAATAGCTAGTTTCTTTCATGGAACACTATGTAGTTTTTTTCATTGATCACGAAGTAGTCACTTTCATGAAACACTAGCTAGTTACATCCATGGAACACTAGCTACTTCCCTGCATGGAACAGTAAGTAGTTCCTTTCTTGGAAACCTAGCCAGATCCTTCCATGGAGCATTAAGTAGTTCCATCCATAGAACATTAACTTCTTCCTTCCATGAAACACTAACTAGTTTTAACCATGGAGCAGTAAGTAGTTCCTTCCATGTAACACTAAATAGTTCCTCCAATGGAACACTATCTAGTTTCTCTCATGGAACACTAGCTAGATTCTTCCATGGAACACATAGTAATTTTGCCCATGGAACATTAAGTAGTTCCTTCCATGGAAAACTCATTAGTTTCTCCATGGAACACTAGTTTTTGTGTTTTACTTTTTCATGGCACATTAAGTAGTTCCTTCCATGGAATCCTAGCTAGTTCCTTCCATGGAATACTAAGTAGTACTTTCCATAAAACACTAGCCAGTTCCTTCTATGGAACCCTACTACTTCCTTCCATAGAACCCTAAGTAGTTCCTTCCATGGAACACTAAGTAGTTTCTTCCCTGGAACACAACCTATTTTCTTACCTGGAACACTAGCTAGGTCCTTCAATGGAAAAGTAAGTAATTCTTTCCATGGAACACTAAGTAGTCTCTATAATGTAACACTAGCTAGTTTCTTCACTGGAACAATAGCTAGTTCTTTCCATGGAACACTAGCTTATTTTTTCCATGGAACTCTCAGTAATTCCTTTCATGGAACACTAAGTATTTCCTTCCATGAAACACTAGCCTGATATTTCCATGAGACACTAAGTTGATCCTTCCATTAAACACTAAGTAGTCCCTTCCATGGAACACCAGCTAGTTCCTTATATGGAACGTCACCTAGTTCCTTCCATAAAACAGTAAATAGTTTCTTCCATGGAACACTATCTGGATCCTTCCATGGAAGACTAAGTAGTTCTTTCCAAGGAACATTACGTAGTTCCTTCCATGGAACACTATTTAGTTCTTTCCATGGAAAACTATTTAATTCCTTTTTTGGAACACTAACTAGTTCTAGCTATTTCCATCAATGGAACACCAGCTAGTTACTTGCGTGGAATTCTAGGTAGTTCCTTCAAGGGAAAAACAAGTAGTTCTTTGGAACAATTGTTCCATGGAACAATTATTATCCCCTTCCATGGTATACGAGGTAGTTCCATCCATGAAACACTAGCTAGTTAATTCCATGGAACACTAGCTACTTTTTCCATGAAACTCTAAGTAGTTTCTTCCATGGAACCCTATTTAGTTCCTTCCATGGAACACTAGCTACTTCCTTCCATGGAACACTAAGTAGTTTCTTCCATGGAACACTAAGTAGTTCCTTCTATGGAACACTAGCCAGTTCCTTCCATGGAACAGTAGTTTTTCTTTCCATGGAAAACTAAGTATTTCCTTCCATGGAAATTTAGCTAGTTCCTTCCAAGGTACACTAAGTAGTTCATTCCATAGAACACTAAGTAGTTTTTTCTGTGGAACATTAACTTGTTCCTTTCATAAAACCCTAGCTAGAAACTTCCATGGAACACTAGCTAATACCTTCCTAGGAACACTATTTAATTACTACCATGGAAAGTTAACTAGCTCCTTCTTTGCAACACTATCTATTTCCTTCCAGGGAACACTAGCTAGTTCCTTCCATGGAACTCTAAGCAATTCCTTCCATGGAACACTAAGTACTTTTTTCAATAAAACACTAACTAGTTCCTTCCAAAGAACACTAGCTAATTCCTCCCATGTAACACTAATTACTTCCTTCCATGGAACACAAAGTAGTTTCTTTCATGGAACACTAAGTAATTTCTTCCTTGAAAAACTATCTCGTTTCTTCCACAGAACACTATCTAGTTCCTTCCATGAAACACTAGATAGTTCCTTTCATGGAACACTAGCTAGTTCTTTCCATAAAACACTAGCTAGTTCCTTCCAAGGAACAATAGATAAATTTTACCATGGAAAACTAACTTGCTCCTTCCATGGAAAACTAGATAGTTCATTCAATGGATCACTAGCTATTTCTTCCATAGAATACTACCTAGTTCCTTCCCTAAAACACTAGCTAGTTGTTTTACTGGAACATTAACTAGTTTCTTCTCTCGAACACTAAACATTTTCTTCCCTAAAACAGTAACAATTTTCTTTTCTGGAACACTAACTAGTTCTTTCCATGGAACACTAGCTAGTTAATTATATGGAACAGTAGCTAGTTCCTTCCATGGAAGACTAGGTAGTTCCTTCTATGGAAGACTAAGTAGTTCCTTCCATGGAACACTAGCTTGGTTTTTCCATGGAACACTAAGTAGTTCCAACCATGGATCACTAACTAGTTTCTTCCATGAAACACGAGCCAGTTCCTTCCATTAAATACTAAGTATTACTTTCCATGGAACACTAACTACTAACTAATTCCTTCCAAGGAACAACAGCTAGTTCCTTCCTTGGAACACTAAATAGTTCTGTCCATGGAACAGTAAGTAGTTTTTTTTATGGATCACTAGCTTGTTCTAGCTAGTACATTCCATTAAACACTAAGTAGTTTTTTCCATGTAACACTAAGTAGTTCCTTCCAAGGAACACTAGCTACTTCCTTCCATAAAACCTTAGATAGTTCCTTCCATGGAACATTACCTAGTTCCTTCCATGGATAACTAGCTAGTTCCTTTTTGGAACACTATCTAGTTCCTTCCATTAAACACTAGTTAATTTCATGGAACACTAGCTTGTTCCTACCATGGATCACTAGCCAGTTCAATCCGTAGAACACAAGCTAATTCCTTCCCTGGAACAATAACTAGTTCCTTTTCTAGAAAACTAAGTAGTTTCTTCCCTGGAACACTAACTTGTTTCTTCCATGGAACACTAAGAAATTCCTTACATGCAACACTAAGTACTTTCCTCAATGGAACACTAACTAGTTTTTTCCATGGTACACTAAGTAGTTCTTTCCATGGTACACTATGTAGTTCCTTCCATGCAACACTAACTAGTTCCTTCTATGGAACCCTAGCCTGTTATTTTCATGGAACAGTAGCTTGTTTCTTCCATGGAACACTAAGTGGTGTCATCCATGGAACACTAAGTATTTTATTTTATGGACCACTAGCTATATCATTCCTTAGAACTCAAGTTAGTTCCTTCCATGGAACAATGTGTTGTTCATTCCATAGAACACTAGCTAGATACTTCTATGGAACACTAACTAGTTTCTTCCAATGAACATTATCTAGTTTCAACCATGGAACACTAACCAACTCCTTCCATGGAACCCTAGCTAGTTCCTTCCAAGGAACACTAGCTATATCCTTCCATGGTACACTAATTCCTTCCATGCAACACTACGTAATTTCTTCCATGGAACACTAATTAGTTCCTTCCATGGAACACTAACTAGCTTATTAATGGAACACTATCTAATTCCTTTCATGGAACACTACCTAGTTTCCTCCATCAAACACTAGCTATTTTCTTCCATGAAACACTAGATAGTTTATTCCATTGAACAGTATCTAGTTCCTTACATGGGACAGTAAGTAGTTTCTTCCAATGAGCACTAAGAAGTTCATTGCATGCAACCCTAGCTAGTTTCTTCCATGGAACACTAACTAGTTTCTTCCACAAACACTAAGTAGTTTTGTTCATGGCACAAAAACTTGTTTCTTTCATGGAACACTAGCTAGTTCCTCCCACGGAACACT
The DNA here is from genome assembly GCA_037176705.1 of Molossus alvarezi. Classification (NCBI taxonomy): domain Eukaryota; kingdom Metazoa; phylum Chordata; class Mammalia; order Chiroptera; family Molossidae; genus Molossus; species Molossus alvarezi. The sequence goes on along the minus strand of JBAWUJ010000040.1, from coordinate 1,304,169 downwards.
AAGTAGTTTCTCTCCTGGAACACTAGCTAGTACCTTCCATGAAACACTAGCTAGTTCCTTCCATAAAAAACTAGATAGTACCTTCCATTGAACACTAGGTAGTTTTTTACATGGTACACTAGCTAGTTTCCTCCATGGAACACTAGCTAGTTTTTTCCATGGAATAGTAACTAGTTCCCTCCATGGAAGACTAAGTAGTTCCTTCCATAGAACACTAACTAGTTCCTTCTATGGAACATTAGTCAGTTATTTCATGGAACATTAGCTTGTTCCTTCCATAGAACACTAAGTGGTGTCATCCATGAAACACTAAATATTTTATTTTATAGACCACTAGCTAGATAATTCCATAGAACACTAGTTAGGTCCTTCCATGAAACAATATAATGTTCATTCCATGGAATATAAGCTAGAACTATGTAGTTCCTTCCATTGATCACTAAGTAGTTCCTCCATTGGCTAACTAGCTGGTCCCTTCCATGAAAAACTAGCTAGTTTCTTCCAAGGAAAACTAGCTGTTTCCTTCCATGGAACACCAAGTACTTCCTTCCGTGGAACATTAAGTAGTTCCTTCTGTAGAACACTAGCTAGATTTTCCATGGAACACAAGCTAGTTCCTTCCATAAAACACTAGATAGTTCCTTCGATGGAACACTAGATAGTTCCTTCCATGAGACACTAAGAAATTTCTTCCATTGAAAACTAGCCAGTTTCTTCCATGGAACACTAAGTAGTTCTTTCCATGGAACATTAACGAGTTCCTTCCATTAAAAACTAAGCAGTTTCTTGCATGGAACACTAGCTATCCTAGCTAGTTCCTTCAATGGAACACTAGCTACTTACTTCCGTGGAACTCTTGCTAGTTACTTCCATGGAAAACCAAGTAGTTTTTTTCATTATGCACTAAGTAGCCTTTTCCATGGAACATTAGCTAGTTCCAGCCATAAACACTACATAATTTTTCCATGCTACCCTAAGTACTTCCTTCCTTGGAACACTAAGTAGTTAACTTTATGAAACACTAAGTAATTCCTCCATGAAACACTTGCTACTTCTATCCGTGGAAAAATAAGTAGCTCCTACCATGTAACACAACCTAGTTCCTTTCTTGGAACACTAAGTAGTTCCTTCCCTGGAACACTAGCCAGTTTTTTCCATGGAACACTAGATAGTTTCTTCCATGGAACAACAGCTAGATCCTTCCAGGGAACACTAGCTAGTTTCTGCCATAGAACACTAGATAGTTCCTTCCATGGAACAGTGGCTATTTTTTTCCACTAAACCCTAAGTAGTTTCTTCCATGGAACTCTAAGTAGTTCCTTCCCTGGAACACTAATTAGTTCCGTCAATGAAATTCTATGTAGTTCCTTCCATGGGACACTAACTATTTCTTCCCATCACTATCTAGCTAATTTCTTCCATGAAAAACTAGCTGGTTTCTTCCATGGAACAGTAGCTAATTCTTTCCATGGAACACCAAGTACTTCCTTCCATGGAACATTAGCTACTTTCTTCCATGGAACACAAGCTAGTTTCTTCCATGTTACACAAGCTAGTTCCTTCATGAAACACTAACTAGTTCCTTCCATGAAGTAGTAAGTAGTTCCTTCCAAGGAACACTAAGGTGTTTCTCCCATGGAACACTATCTAGTTCCTTCCAAGAAACAATAGCTAGTTCCTTCCATTAAACACAAAGTAGTCTCTTCCATGGAACATTAAGTAGTTCCATGCATAAAATAATAGGCTGTTTTTTCCATGGAACACTAAGTAGTTTCTTCCATGGAAAACATGCTTGTTCCTTCCATGGAACACTATATAGTTTCTTGCATGGACCACTAATTTCTTTCATGGAACACGAATTAGTTTCTTACATGGAACATGAGCTGGTTACTTCCATGGACCACTAGCTAGTTCCATCCATGGAAAATCAAGTAGTTTCTTCCATGGAACACTAAATAGTTCTTTCCATGGAACATTATGTAGTTCCTCCATGGAACACTAGCTAGTACCTTCCATGGAACACTAGCAAGTTCCTTCCATCGAATACTAAGTAGTTCCTTCCATGGACCACACGCTAGTTCCTTCTATGGAAAATCAAGTCATTTCTTTCAAGGAACACTAAGTAGTTCTTTCCATGGAACACTAAGTAGTTCCTTTACTTGAACGCTAGCTAGTCCCTTCCATAAAACACTAAGGGTCCAATCCATTCAACACTAAGTAGTTCCTTTTATGGAACACTAGCTTGTTCTAGCTAGTACATTCCATTAAACACTAAGTAGTTTTTTCCATGGAACACTAAGTAGTTTCTTCCATGGAACACTAGCTGGTTCCTCCCATGAAAGAATAGGTAGTTTCGTCCATGGAACACTAAGTAGTTTTATTTATAGAACACTAGCTAGATCCTTCCTTGGAACACTAGCTAGTTCCTTCCATAAAACACTAGGTAGTTCCTTCCATGGAACACTAGCTAGTTCCTTCAATGGATCAGTAGCTTGTTCTTCCATGGAACACTAAGTAGCTTCGTTCATGAAACAGTATTGTTTTTTATGGAGCACTAACTAGATCCTTCCATGGAGTTCTAGCTAATACCTCCCATGTAACACTGGCTAGATCAATCCATGGAATAGTAAAGAGTTTTTTCCAAAGAACACTAGCTAGATCTTTCCATGGTACACTAAGTAGTTTCTTCATTGGAACTCTAAGTAGTTCCTTTCTTGGAACAATAATTTGTACCTTCCATGCAACACTAGTTAGTTCCTTCCATGGAACACTAAGTAGTTTTTTCCATGAAACAGTAAGTTGTTTCTTCCCTGGAACACAAGCTAGTTTCTTCTATGGTACACTAGCTTTTTCCTTCCATGAAACACTATAGCTTCAACCATGGTACACTACATAGTTTCTTCCATGGAAAACTAGCTGGTTTCTTCCATGGAACAAGAGTTTGTTCCTTCCATGGAACACTAAGTAGTTGTTTCCATGGCACTCTAAGTGGTTTTTTTTTTTATTGAACACCAGCTAGATCTTTCTATGGAACACTACCTTGCTCCTTCCTTGAAACACTAACTAGTTCCTTCATTGGAACACTAACTTGGTCCTTCCATGGAACACTAGATAGTTTTTTTTCAATGGAACACCAGCTAATTCCCTCCATGGAACAATAAGTAGTTCTTTCCATGGAACACTAACTGGTTTCTTCCAAGGAACACTAGCTAGTTCCTTCCATTGAACACTGAGTAGTTCCTTCCATGGAACACTAAGTAGTTCCTTCCATGGAACACTAGCTAGTTCTCTCCATGGAACACTATGTATTTTTTCCATGGAACACTAAATAGTTCCTGCTATGGAACACTACGTAGTTTCAACCAAGGAACACTAACTAGTTTTATCCATGGAACACTAGCTAGTTCCTTCCATGCAACACTAAATAGATCCTTCCATTGAACATTAAGTACTCTCTTTCATGGAACACTATGTAGTTCCATCTATGGATCACTAGTTAGTTCCTTCCATGAAACACTAGCAAGTTCCGTCTATTAAATACTAAGTAGTACTTTCCATGGAACACTAACTAGTTCCTTCCAAGGAACACAAACTAGTTTCTTTCAAGGGAACACTAATTAGTTCCATCCATGGAACACTAAGTAGTTCCTTTTATGGAATACTAGTTGGTTCTAGCTAGTACCTTGCATTAAACACTATGTAGTTTTTTTCATTGGAACACTAGCTAGTTCTTTCCATGGAACAGTAGCTAGTTTTTTCCATGGAACACTCAGTATCTTTTCTTATGGAACACTGGTTACTTTTTTCCATGGAACGCTAGTTACTTCCTTTCATGAAACCTTAAATAGTTTCTTCCATGGATAACTAGCTAGTTCCTTCTTGGAACATTAGCTAGTTTCTTCCATTAAACACTAGCTAGTTCACTCCATGGAACACTGGCTTGTTCCTTCAATGGATACTGGCTAGTTAATTCCGGGGAATACTAGCTAGTTCCTTCCCTGAAACACTAACTAGTTCCTTTTCTAGAAAACTAAGTAGTTTTTTCACTGGAAGCCTAAATAATTCCTTACATGCAACACTAGGTAGTTTCTTCCATGGAACACTAGCTAGTTTTTTTTTCATGGAACACTAAGTATTTCTTTACATGAAAAGCTAGGTACTTCATTCAATGGAACACTAACTTGTTCCGTTCATGGAGGACTAACTTGTTCCTTCCATGGAAACTAAGTAGTTCTTTCCATGGAACACTAAGTAGCTCCTTTCCTAAAACACTAGCTATTTCCTTCTCTGGATCTAGGTAGTTCATTCCCTGGAACACTAACTACTATCTTCTCTGGAACACTAAATAGTTACTACCCGGAAATACTAAATATTTCCTTTCCTAGGAAACTAGCTAGTTCCTTCCATGGAACATTAAGTACTTACTTCAATGAAACCAAAAGTAGTTTCTTCCATGGAAAACTAGCTAGTTCGTTCAATAGAAAACTATATAATATCTTGCATGGAACTCTAACTAGTTTCTTCCATGGAACACTAACTAGTTACTTCCATGGAGCAGTAAGTAGTTTTTTCCATGAAACACTAAGGAGTTTCTCCCATGGAACACTATCAAGTTTCTTCCAAGGAACACTAACTAGTTTATTCCAAGGAACATAAAGTAGTCGCTTCCGTGAAACATTAAGTAGTTCCATCCATGAAACACTAAGTAGTTCCTCCATGGAACACTAGCTTGTTTTATCCATGGAACACTAAGTAGTTCCTTCCATGCAACACTAGCTAGTTCCTTCCATGGAACAATAGCTAGTTCCTTTCATGGAACACTAAGTAGTTGCTTCCATGGAACAGTATCTAGGTCCTTTCATGGAACAATAGCTAGTTCTTTCCATGGAACACTACCTTATTCATTCCATGGAAAACTAAGTAATTTTATCCATGAAACACTAGCTAGAACTTTCCATGAAACACTAAGTAGTTCCCTTCATTAAACACTAGTTAGTTCCTTCCCTGGAAAACTTCGTAGTTTTTTGCATGGAACATAAGCTAAATCCTTCCATGGAACACAAGCTAGTTTCTTTCATGGAAAACTAAGTCCTTCCTTCCATGAAACACTAGCTACTTTTTTTCATGGAACACTACCTAGTTTCCTCCTCAGAACACTAAGTATTTTATCGGTGGAACACAACATAGTTTCTTCTAGGAACACCAGCTGGTTGCTTCCATGGAACACTAGCTGGTTTTTGCCATGGAACTCTAAGTAATTCCTTCCATGAAACACTAAGTAGTCCCTTCCACGGGACACGAGCTAGTTCCTTCCATGGACATTAGCTACTTCAATCCATGGAACACTATGTAGTTCCTTGCATGAAACACTAGCTAGTTCCTTCCATAGACCCTAAGTAATTCGTTCCATGGAACACTAAGTAGTGCCTTCCGTGGAACACTAGCTAGTTCCTTTCATGGTTCACTAGCTATTTCCTTCCATGGAACACTAGCTAGTTCTTTCCATGATACACTAAGTAGTTTCTACCATGGAACACTAGCTAGTTTATTCCATGTAACAATATTTAGTTCCTTCCATTGAACACCAGCCAGTTCCTTCCATGGAACACCAGCTAGTTTCTTTGATGGGACACGAGCTAGTTCCATCCATGTAACACTAAGTAGATTTTTCCATGTAACACTACGTTGTTCCTTACATGGAACACTAGGTAGATTTTTTCAAGGGACACTAGCGAGGTCCTTCCATGGAACAACGTAGTTCCTTCCATGGAACACTAGCGAGTTCTTTCCATGGAACAATAGCTAGTTCCTTTATGGAACAACAAGTACTTCCTTCCATGGAACACCAAGTATTTCCTTCCATGTAACACTAACTAGTTCCTTCAATGGAGCACTAGATAGTTCCTTCCATGGGACACTAGATAGTTCCTTCCATGGAACACTAGCTAGTTTCTCCTTGGAAATCCAGCCAAGTCCTTCCATGGAACACTAGCATATTCCTTCCATGGAAGACTAAAGAGTTCCTTTCATGGAACACTAGCTAGTTCCTTCCTTAAAACAATAAGTAGTTTCTTCCATTGAACACTAAGTAGTTCCCTCCATGGAACACTAAGTAGGTCCCTCCATGGAACACTAGCTATATTTATCCATGGAATACAGTAATTCCCTTTAAGGAACTCTTCGTTGTTCCTTCTATGTACACAAGCAGGTTCCTTCCATAGATCACTAGCTGGTTTCTTCCTCAGAAAACTATGTACTTCCTTCCATGGAACATTAAATATTACCATTCATAGAACAATAGCTTGTTCCTTCAATGGAATACTAACTAGTTTCTTCCTGGAAACACTAAGAAGTTCCTTGTATGGAACACTAGCTTGTTTCTTCCATGGAACTCAAGCTAGTTCCTTCCATGGAACATTAGGTAGTTCCTTCCATAACAGTAAGTAGTTCCTTGCACGAAACACCAATTAGTTCCGTCCATGGAACACTAGCTAGGTCCTTCCATGACACACTAAGTAGTTTTTTCCATGAAACACTAGCTAGTTTCTTCCATGGGAAACTAGTTAGCTTCTTCCATGGGACACTAGCTAGTTCCTTCCATGGAAACCTAGCTGGTTCTATCCATGTGACACTAGCTAGTTACTTCCTGGGAAACTAGCTAGTTTCTGCCATGGTACACTAGCTAGTTCCTCTCTTGGGACACTATCTCATTCCAACTTGGGGCACTAGCTAGTTCCTTCCATGGGACCCTAGCTGATTTCATCCATGGGACACAAGCTAGTTCCTTCAATAGAAAACTAGCTAGTTTCTACCATGGGACACTAGCTAGTTCCTTCCATGTGACTCTAGATAGTTCATTCCATGGGAAACTAGATAGTTTTTTCCATAAAACACAAGATAATTCCTTCCATGGAACACTATATAGTTCCCTCCTTGGAACACTAGCTAGTTCCTACCATGGAACAATAGCTATGTACTTAAATGGAACACTAGCTAGGTCCTTCCGTGGAACACTACCTAGGTCCTTCCTTTGAACCCTAGCTACCTCCTTCCATAGAATCCTAGCTAGTCCCTTCCATAGAACACTAAGTATTTTCTTTCCTGGAACACTAGCTAATTCTTCCATGGAACACTAAGTAGTCCCTTCCATTCAAGACTAAGTAGTTCCTTCCATGGAACTCTAGCTAGTATCTCTCATGGAATACTGAGTAGTTACTTCCATGGAACAATAAGTGGTTCCTTCCATGAAACACTACATACCTGCTTCCATGGAACACTAGCTAATTCCTTCCTTGTAACACTATCTAGTGTTTTTTAGAGAACACTACCTAAGTCCTTTCATGGAACACTAGCTAATTCCTTCCATGGAACACTAGCTTGTTTCTTTCACCGTACACTAAATATTTCCTTCCATGTAACACTAGTTAATTTCTTCTATGGAAAACTAGCTAGTGCCTTCCAGAAAACACTAGCTAGATTCTTCCATTGAACACTAACTAGTTGTTCCATGGAACACTAACTAGGTCTTTCCATGGAACACTAGTTAGTTTATTCCATGGAACACTAAGTAGTTCTTTTCATGAAACTCTAGCTAGATTTTTCAATGGAACACTAGCTTTTTATTCCATGGAACACTAGAGGGTTCCTTCCATGTGACATTAAGTAGTTTTTTCAATGGAACACTAAGTAGTTCGTTCCATGGAACACGAAGTAGTTCTTTCAATGGAACATTAACTATTTCCTTTTATGGAACACAATCTAGTTCTTTCCATTGAACACTAGCTAGTTACTTCCAGGAACACTTGCTAGGTACTTTCATGGAATACTACCGAGTTCCTTTCATGGACATTAAATAGTTCCATTTATGGATCATAAATTAGTTCCTTTCATAAAACATAATCTAGATAAATCCATGAAACATTAGCTAGTTCCTTCCATAAAACACTAGCTAGTTCTTTTCCTGAAACCCTAGCTAATTCCTTCCATGGAACCCTAGCTAGTACCTTCCATGGAACACTAGCAAGGTTTTTCCATGGAACACTAGGTAGGTTTTTACATGGAACACTAAGTAGTTCTTTTCATGGAACACGAGCTAGTTTCTTCCATGAAACACTAGCTAGTTTTTGCATTGAACACCAAGAAATTTTTTACATGGAACACTAGCTAGGTCATTCCATGGAGCACTAAGTACTTCCATTAATGGAACTCTAGCTACTTCCTTCCATGGAACACTAACTAGTTCCTTCCATAGAACTCTCGTTCGTTCCATACATGGAACACTGTGTGCTTTTTTCCATGGAACCCAGGTATTTCCTTCCATGGAACACTAACTAGTTTTTTCCATAGAACACTAGCTACTTCCTTCCAAGGAACACTAGCCAGTTCTTCCATTGAACACAAATTAGTTTCTTCCAGGGAACACTAAGTAGTTTCTTCCTTTGAACATTCCCTAGTTCCTTCCATGGAACACTAAGTAGTATTTTCCATGGAACACGTGCTAGTTCCTTCCTTGGAACACTAGCTAGTTCCTTCCATCGTACACTAATTATTTCCTTCAATGGAACACTTGCTATTTCCTTCCATGGAACACTAATTAGTTTCTTCATTCCACACTTAGTAGTTACTTCCATTGAACACTAGCTAATTCCTTGCATGGAACACTAGCTAGTGACTTCCAGAGAACACTAGCTAGTTTCTTCCATGGAACACTAAGTAGTACTAGGTAGTACTTTCCCTGGAACACTAGCTAGTTCCTTCCATAGAATACTATGTAGTTCTTTCCATGTAACACTAAGTAGTTCCTTCCATGGAAGAGTAAGTATATTCTACCATGGTACACTAGCTAGTTTCTTCCTTGTATCCCTAAGTATTTCTTTCCATGGAACACTAGGTAGTTACTTCCATGGAACACTAGCAGGTTCCTACCATGGAACACCAAGTATTTCTTTCCATTAAAAACTAGGTAGTGACCTCCATGGAACACTACCGAGTTTTTTCCATGGAACACTAAGTAGTTCCTTTTATGTAACACTAAGTAATTTTTTCCAGGGAACACTAGCTAGTTTCTTCCATGGAACACTAACTAATTTCTTTTATGTAACACAAACTATGTAACTACGTAGTGTTCCATGGAAGGAACTAGCAATTGTTTTATGGAAGGTACTAGCTAGTGTTCCAGGGAAGAAACTACTTAGTGTTCCATGGAAAAAACAAGCTAGTGTTTTATGGATGGAACTACTTAATGTTCCTTGGAAGAGACTACTTTGTGTTTTCTGGAAGGAACTAGCCAGTGTTTCTTGGAAGGAACTAGATAGTGTTCCATGGGAGGAAATCCTTAGTGTTTCTTGGAAGGAACTACTTAATGCTCCATGGAAGGAACTAGTTAGTGTTCCATGAAGGAACTAGCTTGTGTAACATGGAAGAAACTAGCTTGTGTTCCATGGAAGAAAGTAGCTAGTGTTCCATGGAAGGAAGTACTTGGTGTTCCATGGAAAGAATTAGCTACTGTTCCATGAAAGAAACCAGCTAGTTTTTCAAGGAAGTAACTAGCTAGATAGTTATGGGAGGAAATGCTTAGTCTTCCATTGAAGGAAATACATAGAGTTTTATTGACAGAACTAATTAGTGTTCCATGGAAGGAACTACTTAGGGTTCCATTGAGAGAACTACTTAGGTTTTAGTGTAAAAAAATAGCTACTGTTCCATCAAAGGAACTATCTAGTGTTCCATGGAAGAAACTAGCTAGTGTTTCATGGAAAAAACTAGCTAGTGTTCCAGGGAAGAAACTACTTAGTGTTACAAGGAAGGAACTAGTTTGTGTTACATGGTAGGAATTACTTAGTTTTCCACGGACGGAAGTAGCAAGTGTTTCATGGAATGAATTACTTAGTTTTCCATAGAAGAAAATACTTAGTGTTCCAAGGAAGAAACTGGCTAGTGTTCCAAGGAAGGAACTACTTAGGGTAGCATGGAAAAAATTAGCTAGTGTTCCATGGAAAGAACTAGCTAGTGTTCCTAGGAAAAGGCTACTTAGTGCATAATGGAAAAAAACTACTTGGTTTTCCATGGAAGAAACTACCTAGAGTTCCACAGAAGTAACTAGCTAGTGTTCCATTGAAGGAACTAGCTAGAAATAGCTAGTGTTCCATGGAAGAAACTCCTTAGTTTTTTATGGAAGGAACTCGTTAATGTTTCATGGAAAGAACTACTTAGTATTCGATGGAAGAATCTAGCTAGTGTTCAATGGAAGGAACTAGCTAGTGTTCCATGGAAGGGACTACTTAGTGTTCAATGAAAAAAAAAATTGTGTAATGAAAGAAACTGGCTAGTGTTCCATGGAAGGAACTAGTTGGTGTTCTATGGAAGAAACTACATCGTGTTCCATGGAAGGAAGAAGCAAGTTTTCCATGGAAAAAACTCCTTAGGTTTTATGAGTGTAGCTACTTAATGTTCCATGGAAGAATCTATTTAGTGTTCCAGGAAAAATACTAGTTAGTGTTCCAGAAAAAGAACTACTGAATGTTCCAGAGAAAAAACTTGTTAGTGTTTCAGGAAAAAAACTAACTAGTATCCCATGGAAGAAACAGGTAATGTTTTATGGAAGGAACTAGCTAGTGTTCCATGAAAGAAACTATCTAGTGTTCCATGGAAGGGACTAGCTAGTGTTCCAGGGAAAGAACTACATAGTGTTCTAGAGAAGGAACTTGTTAATGTTCCAGGGAAAAAACTAGCTAGTGTCCCATGAAAGAAACAGGTAATGTTTTATGGAAGGAACTACTTAGTGTTCCATGTAAGAAACCGCTTAGTGTTCCATGGAAAAAATTACCTACTGTTCAATGGAAACAACAAGTTAGAGTTTCAGGAAAGGAAGGACCTAGTGTTCCATGGAAGCAACTACTTAGTGATCCATGGAAGGAACTAGCTAATGTTCCATGGAAGAAACTACTTAGTTTTCCATGTATGAAACTACTTAATGTTCCATGGAAGAGACCACTTTGTGTTCCATGGAAGAAAGTAGCTAGTGTTTCATGGAAGAATGTAGCAAGTGTTCCATGGAAGGAACTAGCTAGTGTTCCATGGAAGAAACTAGCTTGTGTTCCATGGACAATACTAGCCAGTGTTCTATGAAATGAACTACTTAGTGTTTCAAGTAAGGAAGTACTTGGTGTTCCATGGAAGGAAACAGCTAGTTTTCCATGGAAGAAACCACCTAGATTTTGTGGAAGGAACCAGCTAGTTAGCCATCGGAGGAACTACTTAGTGTTCAATGGAAGGAACTACATAGGTCTAGTTTGTATTCCATGGAATGAACATCATATTGTTTTATGGAAGAAACTAACTAGTGTTCTATGGGATGATCTATCTAGTGGTCCATAAAATAAAGTATTTATTGTTCCATGGATGCCACCACTTAGTGTTCCATGGAAGAAACAAGCTAATGTTCCATGAAAATATCTGGCTAGTGTTACATAGAAGGAACTAGTTAGTGTTCTATGGAAGGAACTACTTAGTGTTCCATGGAAGGAACTAACTCGTGTTCCATGGAAGGAACTAGCTCGTGTTCCATGTAAAGAACTATCTAGTGTTCCATGGAAGGTACTATCTAGTTTTTCATGGAAGGAACTAGCTTGTATTTCATGGAAGGTACTAGTTCGTGTTCCAGGAGAGATACTACTTATTGTTCCATGGTAGGAACTAGGTAGTGTTCCATGAAAGAAACAAATTATTGTGCCATGAACAAAACTACTTAATGTTTATGGAAGAAAGTAGTTAGTGTTCCCTGGAAGAAACTAGCTAGTGTTGCATGCAAGGAACTACTTAGTGCTCGTTGGAAGGAACTACTTAGTGTCCCATGTAAGGAACTAGCTAGTGTTCCATGGAAGAAACTATCTAGTATTTCATGGAAGAAACTAGCTAGCGTTCCATGAAAGGAACTAGATAGTGTTCCATTAGTAAGCTAGTTAGTGTTCCATGGAAGGAACTAACTAGTGTTCCATGGAAAAAACTACGTAGTTTACCATGGAAAGAACTAGCTACTTTTCCATGGAAGAAACTACATAGTGTTGCATGGAAGAAATTACTTAGTGTTCCATGGAAGGAACTAGCTAGGGTTCCATGGAAGGAGTTGGTTAGTGTTCCATGGCAAAAACTACAGTGTTCCATGGAAAATACTAGCTAGTGTTCCATAGAACTATCTAGCTAGTGTTAAATGGAATGAACAACATATTGTTCTATGGACAAAACTAACTAGTGTTATATGGAATGATCTAGCTAGTGGTCCATAAAATAAAATACTTAGTGTTCCGTGGATGACACCACTTAGTGTTTCATGGAAGAAACAACTACTGTTCCATGAAAATAACTGGCTAGTGTTCCATAGAAGGAACTAGTTAATGTAACATGGAAGGAACTACTTAGTGTTCCATGGAGAAAACTAGTTATTTTTCCATGGAATGAACTAGCTAGTGTTCTATTGAAAGGACTAGCTAGTGTTCCATGGATGGTACTATCTAGTTTTTCATGGAAGGAACTAGCTAGTTTTTCATGGAAGAAACAAGTTATTGTGCCATGGAAAAAACTACTTAGTGTTTATGGAAGAAACTAGTTAGTGTTACATAGAAGAAACTAGCTAGGGTTGCATGCAAGGAACCAATTAGTGCTCATTGGAAGGAACTACTTAGTGTCCCTTGTAGGATCTATCTAGTGTTCCATGGAACAAACTATCTAGTGTTTTATAGAAAAAACTAGCTAGTGTTTCATGGAGGAAACTTGCTAGTGTTCCATGAAAGGAACTAGATCGTGTTCCATGGAAGGAATTACGTAGTTTACCATGGAAGGAACTAGCTAGTTTTCCATCGAAGAAACTACGTAGTTTTGCATGGAAGGAATTACTTAGTGTTCCATTGAAGTAACTACCTAGTGTTCCTTGGAAGGAAGTAGCTAGGGTTCCATGGAAGGAGTTGGTTAGTGTTCCATGGTAGAAACTAGATAGTGTTCCATGGAAGAAACTAGCTAGTGTTCCATAGAAGTATCTAGCTAGTGTTCCATGGAATGAACAACATATTGTCCCATGGAATGATCTAGCTACTGGCCATAAACTAAAATACTTAGTGTTCCATAAATGACACCACTTAGTGTTCCATGGAAGAAATAAGCTATTGTTCCATGAAAATAACTGGCTACTGTTAGATAGAAGGAACTAGTTAGTGTTCCATGGAAAGAACTACTTGCTGTACCATGAAAAAAACTAGTGTTTCATTGAAGAAACTACTTAGTGTTGCATGTAAGGAATTACTTAGTGTTTCATGGAAGAAACTAGCTAGTGTTCCAGGGAAGAAACTACTTAGTGTTACCGGGAAGAAATTAGCTTGTGATCTACGGAATGAACTTGCCAGTGATCCATTGAAGAAAGTACTTGTTGTTCCATGGAAGGGACTACGTAGTGTTGCATGGAAGGAACTAGCTAGTGTTCCATGTAGAACACTACATAGTGTTCCATGGAGGGAACTAGCTAGTGTTCTATGGAAGGAACTACCTAGTGTTCCATGGAAGAAACTACTTATTGTTCAATGGAAGGAACTAGGTAGTGTTCCTTGGAATGAACTAGCTACTGTTCCATGGAAGGAACTAGCTAGTGTTCCATGGAAGAAACTACTTAGTGTTCCGTGGAAAAAACTACTTAGTGTTTAATAAAGGTACTAGCTAGATCAAGCTAGTGTTCCATAAAAGAAACTACTTAGTGTTGTATGGAAGGAACTATTTATTGTTCAATGGAAGGAACTAGCTTTTGTTCCTTGGAAGAAACTAGCTAGTGTTCCATGAAAGGAACTACTTAGTGTTCCATGGAAGGAGTGTTCCATGGAAGGAACTACTTATTATTTAATGGAAGAAACTAGCTAGTGTTCCTTGGAAGAAACTAGCTGGTGTTCCATGGAAGGAACTATTTCGTGTTACATAAAAGAAACTAGTCAGTGTTCCTGAAAAGAACTAGCTATTGTCCATAGAAGGATCTAGCTAGTATTAAAAAAAAAAAAAAAAAAAAAAAAAACAAAGAAAAACAAGCAAAAAACAAAAACAAAAAACAAAACTACTACTTAGAGTTCCTTGGAAGAAACTACTTAGTGTTCCATGGAAGAAACAATCTACTGTTCCAAAGAAGGAACTAACTAGTTTTCAATGGAATAAACTGCTTAGTGTTTCATGGAAGGCACAATAAGTGTTCCATAAAGAAACTAGCTAGTGTTTTTTGAAAGGAACTGGCTATAGTTCGAAAGTTGGGATATTTAGTGTTTCACGGAAGAAATAACGTTATATTCCAGGTAAGGAATTAACTAGTGTTCCAGGGAAGAAACTAGCTAGAGTTCCAGGAAAAAACAAGTTAGTGTTCCATGGAAGGAACTAGCTAGTGTTCCATGGCAGAAACTTCTTAATGTTCCATTAAAGAAACTAACTAGTCTTCCATGGAAACAAATACATAGTGTTCCATGGAAGGAACTACTTACTGTTCCATGGAAAAAAAACTGGCTACTGTTCTATGGAAGGAAATAGTTAGTGATCCATGGTATAAACTAGTATGTATTCAATGGAAATTACTACTTAGTGTTCTATGGCAGAAAGTAGCTAGGGTTTCATGGCGAGAACTAGCTAGTGTATCAAGGAAAGAACTAGCTAGTGTTTTGTGAAAAAAGTACTTAGTGTCCCATAGAGAAACTACTTAGTGTTCCATGGAAGGAACTATCTAGTGTACCAGGGAAGGAACTAGCTAGTGTTTCATGAAAGTACTACTTAGTTTTCCATGGAAGACATAAGCTAGTGTTCCAGGGCAGGAACTAGCTAGTGCTCCATTGAAGGAACTAGGTAGTGTTTCTAGGAAGGAACTAGCAAGGGTTCCATGGAAGGATCTGGTTAGTGTTCCATGGTAGAAACTAGATAGTGTTCCATGGAAGAAACTAGCCTGTGATCCATAGAAGTATCTAGATGGTGTTCCATGGAATGAACAACATATTGTTCCATGGATGGAACTAACGAATGATTTATGGAATGATCTAGTAGTGGTCCATAAAATAAAATACTTTGTGTTTTATGGATGACACCACTTAGTGTTCCATGGAAGGAACAAGCTACTTTTTCATGAAAATAACTGGTTAGGGTTACATAGAGGAAACTAGTCAGTGTTCCATGGAAGAAACTACTTAGTGTACCATGGAAAGAACTACTTAGTGTACCATGGAATAAATTAGTTAGTGTTCTATTGAAGAAACTACTTAGTGTTGAATGTAAGAAATTACTTAGTGTTCCATGGAAGAAACAAGCTAGTGTTCCAGGAAAGAAACTACTTAGTTTTCTAGAAAAGGAACTAGTTGCTCCAGGGAAGGAATTACCTTGCGTTCTACGGAATGAACTGGCCAGTGATCCATGAAAGGAACAAGCTAGTGTTCCATGGAATGAACTAGCTAGTGTTTAATGGAAGGAACTAGCTAGTGTTCTAAAGAGGAACTAGCTAGTTATCCATGGAAGGAACTACTTAGTGTTCCATGGAATAAACTACTTAGTGTTTAATGGAATGTACCAGCTAGAACAAGCTAGTATTCCATGGATGGAACTATTTAGTGTTCCATGAAAGGACTAGCTTGTATTCCTTGGAAGGAACTAGTGTTCCATAAAAAGTAATACTTAGTATTTAATGGAAGAAACTTGCTCGTGTTTCATGGAAGGAACTAGCTAATGATCCATAAATTGAACTTCTTAGTGTTCCATGGAAGGAAGTACTTGTTGTTCAATGTAAGGGAATACATAGTGTTGCATGGAAGAAACTAGCTAGTGGTTCATGTAAAGCACTTCATAGTGTTCCATGGAGGGAACTATCTAGTGTTCCATGGAAGGAACTACTTAGTATTCCATGGAAGGAACTAGCTAGTGTTCCTTGAAACGAACTAGATACTGTTCCATGGAGGGAACTAGTTAGTGTTCCATAGAAGGAAATACTTAGTGTTCCATGGAAAAACTACTTAATATTTAATGGAAGGTACTAGCTAGAACAAGCTAGTGTTCCATAGATAGAACTATTTAGTATTCCATGGAAGAAACAACTTATTGTTCCATGGAAGAAACTACTCATTATTCAATTGAAAAAACTAGCTAGAGTTCCTTGGAAGAAACTATCTAGTGTTCCATGGAAGGAACTAGTTCATGTTACATAAAAGAAACTAGTTAGTGTTACAAGGAAGGAAGTAGCTAGTGTTCCATGGAATGAATTAGCTAGTGTTCCAAGGAAGGAACTACTTAGTGTTCCAATGAAGGAAATAGTTAGTGTTCCAAGGAAGGAGCAATTAGTGTCCATGGAAGAATCCAGGAGGTGTTCCTTAAAAAAAAAAACAAAAAAACTACCTAGAGTTCCATGGAAGAAACTACTTAGTGTTTCATGGAAGGAACAATGTACTGTTCCATGTAAAAAACTAGCTAGTGGGAACCGAAAAGTGGCGACGGAGTGAACGGAGCTACACAGACCATCTCCCAGAACCAAACTGGAATTACAACTATAACACAGACAAATCGACGGGAAAAACCAACAGAAAAGCAGCTTGCGAGGACCATACAACGAGGGACACTGACTCCATCCCGGTAGGCTTGCGAAGGCGCGAGATGGGGCTGGGAGCCCACGGTCCGCAGCGCGGCAGCGGCCTTAGCTGGGAGCAGCGCCCTCGGGTCACACTCCCCGGCGGCTCCACAGTGCAGCCGGGACAGAGGCTGAAACAGCCACAGCCACTCACCTTGGGCTACGGCGGAGGGAGGGCGGACTGGACTGGAACTGAGTCGGGACACTTGGGGTTTGGAGGATGCTCAGAGCTTTGGCTGAGTGCAGTCACGCAGGAGGGTGGCCCTATTGCTCCTTCCCAGGGCTCTGAGGAGAGGCAGCAGCCCCTCCCTCGGAGATCCAACCCCACCCTGTGGGCCATTGAAGTGCTAATTGAGGCTCACTAACAACCAGCATCTGCCCCACCTTCGTGAGAGCCCCTTGGCTGAGCACCAGAGGGAGTTTTTCAATCAACTGACAACCAAAAACTCATCAATTAACCTAGACTGCTAGCCTCCAGGCAAAAAGCTAGAGGATAACAGTACGTTTCTTGGGCTGAGCAACTTTAACCAGGAAAGTAAGACTTGACAGAGGTGTTCAACGTGGGTCCTCCCTCGCTCATCTAAACACAAGAGAGGGAGCCACAAACAGCAGAACACCAACACCCACAGGGAGAACTTGACAGGCCCCAAAGCCCACAGTGATAGCCAAAATGGTGAAACACAGAAATAGAAGCCAAATGAAAGAGCAAGAACCCTCCACTGAAGATGAGATCAATGCGGAGCAATTAGGTATGTTAAAAGAGCTAGAATTCAGAGCGATGATCTTGAGGAAGCTGAACAGCATGAGTAAGGACATAGAGACAGTGAAAATAAGCCAATTGGAAATTAAAAACCAACAAGAAGAGATAAAAAAACGACATATCAGAAATGAAAAACACATTGGAAGGTTTAAAAAGCAGAGTAGGGGAAGCTGAGGACCGGATCAGTGAATTAGAAGACAGGGTAGAAAAAATCAACCAATCACAAAAACAAAAGGAAATAACTATTAAAAAACAAGAAGACAGCTTAAGAGAACTATGGGACAACTGGAAACGTAATAATATTCGCATCATAGGAGTCCCCGAAGAAGAAGAAAATGAGCAAGGGATAGAGAATATATTCAAAAATATAGTGAGAGAAAACTTCCCTAATTTGGTGAAGGAAGAAGGCATTCAAGTTCAAGAAGCACAGAGAGTCACAAGTAAGAAGAACCCAAACAGGACCACACCAAGACACATAGTAATTAAAATGCCACAAATTAAAGACAAAGAGAGAATCCTAAAAGCAGCAAGAGATAAGCAACAGGTTACCTACAAAGGGAACCCCATAAGGCTCTCAGCTGACTTCTCACTACAGGCCAGAAGAGAATGGCATGAAGTAATCAAAGTCATGAAAAACAAGAATCTGAATCCAAGACTACTCTACCCAGCAAGGCTATCATTCTAAAAAGAAGATCAAATAAGGAGCTTCCCAGACAAAAAAAGGCTAAGGGAGTACATTAGCACCAAACCAGCATTGCAAGAAATGTTAAAAGGACTGAGGTAATTAGCAGTAGAAATGGGAAGAAAAATAGAACCACACTAAACAAAAATGGCAATAAATAAGTACATATCAATAATCACCTTAAACGTTAATGGATTGAATGCTCCCATAAAGAGACACAGAGTAGCTGATTGGATAAGAAAGCATGACTCATCTATATGTTGTTTACAAGAGACCCACCTCTCAACAAAAGACTCACATAGGTTGAAAGTGAAGGGATGGGAAAAAATTTCCAAGCAAATGGAAAGCAAAAAAAAGCTGGGGTAGCAAATCTCATATCTGATAAAATAGATTTCAAAATGAAGACCATAACTAGAGACAAAGACGGCCTATACATAATATTGAAAGGATCTATCCAACAGGAAGATATAAACTTGATAAACATATACGCACCCAATATAGGAGCACCAAAATATATTAAAAATCTTCTGGAGGACTTCCAAGGAGAAATCGACAACAATACAATCATAGCAGGGGATTTCAACACCCCATTGACAGCACTGGATAGATCCTCTAGGCAAAAAATTAGCAGGGAAACAGAGACTCTAAATGAAGCACTAGACCAAATGGATTTAATAGATATCTACAGAGAATTACACCCCAAAACTACAGAATTCACATTCTTCTCAAGTGCACATGGGACATTCTCAAAGATAGACCACATGATAGGACACAAACTAAATCTCTACAAGTTCAAGAAGATTGAAATCATATCAAGCATCTTCTCAGATCACAATGGCATGAAACTAGAAATCAATTGCAACAAGAACATGCAAAGACATTTCAACACATGGAGGCTAAATAGCATGTTATTAAACAATGAATGGGTCACCGAGGAGATCAAGGAAGAAATAAAAAACTTCCTGGAAACCAATGAAAATGAACACACAACAACACAAAATCTATGGGATGCAGCGAAAGCAGTTCTGAGAGGGAAGTTCATAGCACTACAGGCCTACCTCAAAAAACAAGAAACATTTCTAATTGAGTGTCTAACCTCACAACTTAAAGAATTAGAAAGCAAACAAAAAGAAAACCCCAGAGCAAGTAGAAGGAAGGAAATAGTAAAGATCAGAGCAGAAATAAATGACATAGAGACCAAAAAAACAATTCAAAGGATCAATGAAAGAAAGAGCTGGTTTTTCGAAAAGATAAACAAGATTGATGGACCCTTAGCTAGACTCACCAAGAAACAAAGAGAGAGAACCCAAATACACAAAAGCAGAAATGAAAGAGGAGAAGTAACAACCAACACCATGGAAATACAACAGATCGTTAACAACTACTACGAATAACTATATGGCAACAAATTCGACAATCTAAGCGAAATGGACAAATTTCTAGAAACACAGTCTCCCAAAACTATTCCCGGAAGAGATAGAAAACTTGAACAGACCAATAACAACTAAGGAAATTGAAGAGGTAATCAAGACTCTCCCAGCAAACAAAAGCCCAGGCCCAGATGGTTTCACGGGGGAGTTTTACCGAACATTCAAAAAAGAACTAACACCCATTCTCCTCAAACTATTTCAAAAATTTCAAGAAGAAGGAAGACTTCCAAACACGGTCTATGAGGCCAGCATAATTCTAATTCCAAAACCAGAAAAAGACACTACAAAGAAAGAAAACTACAGGCCAATATCCCTGATGAACATAGACGCCAAAATCCTGAACAAAATATTAGCAAATCGGATCCAGAAATACATCAAAAAAATTATTCACCATGACCAAATGGGATTCATCCCAGGGATGCAAGGCTGGTACAATATTCGCAAATCAATAAACGTGATACACCACATCAACAAAATGAAGAATAAAAACCACATGATCATATCAATAGATGCTGAAAAAGCATTCGACAAAATCCAGCATCCATTTCTGATAAAAACGCTCAGCAATGTAGGAATAGAGGGATCATATCTCGACATAATAAAGCCTATATATGAAAGACCTACAGCCAACATCATACTCAATGGACAGAAACTAAAAACATTTCCATTAAGAACAGGAACAAGACAGGGATGTCCACTCTCGCCACTCTTATTTAACATTGTACTGGAAGTCTTAGCCACAGCAATCAGACATGAAGAAAAAATAAAAGGGATCCAAATTGGAAAGGAGGAAGTGAAACTGTCATTATTTGCAGATGACATGATATTGTACATAGAAAACCCTAAAGACTCCATCAAAAATCTACTAGACTTAATAAATGAATTTGGCAAAGTAGCAGGATACAAAATTAACGTCAAGAAATCGACGGCATTCTTGTACATCAATGATGAACTCACAGAAAGAGAAACTGAAAAAACAATCCCATTTACCATCGCGCCAAAAAAATTACGATACCTAGAAATAAACTTAACCAAAGAAGTAAAGGACCTATTTGCAGAAAACTACAGGTCATTGAAAAAAGAAATAGAGGAAGATATAAAAAAGTGGAAGCACATACCCTGTTCATGGATTGGAAGAATTAACATCATTAAAATGCCCATACTACCCAAAGCAATCTATAGATTCAATGCAATCCCCATCAAAATACCAACGACATATTTTATAGAACTAGAACAAATACTTCAAAAGTTCATATGGAACCAAAAAAGACCCCGAATAGCCACAGCAATCTTGAAAAAGAACAAAGTAGGTGGGATCACAATACCAGATATCAGGTTGTACTACAAAGCGACTGTAACCAAAACAGCCTGGTACTGGCACAAGAACAGGCATATAGACCAGTGGAACAGAACTGAAAACCCAGAAATGGACCCAAGGCAATACGCTCAATTAATATTTGACAAAGGTGGCAAGAGCATACAGTGGAGTAAAGACAGCCTCTTTAATAAATGGTGTTGGGAAAATTGGACAGCTACATGCAAAAAAATGAAACTAGACCATCAAATTACACCATACACAAAAATAAACTCAAAATGGATAAAAGACTTAAATGTGACCCGTGAATCCATAAAAATTCTAGAAGAAAATGTAGGCAACCAAATTTCGGACATCATACGGAGCAGAATTTTCACTGATACATCACCTAAGGCAACAGAAATAAAGGAGAAAATGAACACATGGGACTACATCAAACTCAAAAGCTTCTGCACAGCAAAAGAAACAATCATCAAAATGGAAAGGCAACCCACTGTATGGGAGAACATCATTGCCAATGATGTATCAGATAAGGGGTTAATTTCCAATATATATAGAGTGCTCATACAACTCAACAAAAGAAAGACAATGAACCCAATTAAAAAATGGGCAGAGGAGCTGAATAGACACCTCTCCAAACAGGACATACAAATGACCAAGAGACATATGAAGAAATGTTCAACATCACTAATCATCAGAGAGATGCAAATTAAAACAACAATGAGGTATCACCTCACACCTGTCAGAATGGCCGCCATCAACAAATCATCAAACAACAAGTGTTGGCGAGGGTGTGGAGAAAAGGGGACTCTAATACACTGCTGGTGGGAATGCAGACTGGTGCAGCCGCTATGGAAAACAATATGGTGCTACCTCAAAAAATTAAAAATTGAACTTCCATTTGACCCAGTGATCCCACTGCTGGGAATATACCCTAAGAAGCCTGAAACACCAATCAGGAAGAATATATGTACCCCCATGTTCATAGCAGCACTATTTACAATAGCTAAGATCTGGAAACAGCCCAAGTGTCCACCAGTAGACGAATGGATAAAAAAGCTGTGGTACATATACACAATGGAGTACTATGCAGCGGTAAGAAAGAAAGATCTCTTATCCTTTGAGACGACATGGAGGGACCTGGAAAGTATTATCCTAAGCGAAAGAAGCCAAGCAGAAAAAGACAAGTACCACATGGCTGACCCAGGATAGGTGCCAGGTTAGTTGCATGGCCCATCTGACCACTGTGACCTACCTCACTTCTGTGACCTGTGGCCTTGTAATAACCCACAGGGCTGGATTGGGCCTCTGCAGTGACTCCCCAGCAGGCTCAGGGAAGGGCTTCCCAAGATCTTGTCACCTTTAACCTCAGACTTGATGGTCGAGACAGAGCTGCCCCATGGAGAAATGGGAAGTTTCCCCCAAATGGATGGCAATTGCCCCCAGTGCAGGGACATTCAGGCTGCCTGGGGTATAGGAAAGAAGGAGTGGGCAGGCAAATAAACCCTTGGGTGGGTTGGAAATCCTATCAGAACATTAAGATTTTTAGGCACAAGAATGACATGATCTGATCTATATATTTTAAAGGTCATTCTGTGGTTTGACATTTGAAGGGATATTTGAGATGTGTCTTGAGAGCACAGGAGGGTTAGACAGACAAAGTCGGTGAGATTGCCTCTGACACAAGAGTAGGCACTCAGCCTGGAGGCAGGAGAGATGAACATCAGAGACCAGAGCACATCATTTAGAGGCCTGTGAGGGAACAGGGCAGAGAAACAGAAGCCCATCCATGGAGGGGACTTGGAAGAAGGGAAAGGGAACCCTCCATGAATGGAGCAGGAAGGGGGGACAGTAAAATCAATGGATTAGACAGAGTATAGAGAACGGGGACCCTCTATGGATAAGGAAGTGCAGGAAAGACCAGGGGCCTCATTAAGGGGGCAGGGTAGAAGTGACTGGAGAGGAGGGGCAGGTGACAGGGGACACTGACTGTTCTGTGAAAGGTTTCTCATTCCCCCAGGCCTGCCCCTCCTAGTGTCCCCATACTCCCTGCCCTGACCATTTGAAGAGTCCTGCGTTCCCCCTGCCTTGCCTTTTTATGGATGGCTCGCTGTCTTCCCTGCTCTGACCACTCTGTGGTTGGTCCCTTTACCCCTTGGCCTTGTCCCTCCTTGAAGGGTCCTGTTTTCTTGCCCTGTCCCCTCACTCACATGCATTTGAAGGGTGTGCAGTGCAGAACTCTGCCTCCTAGAGAGGGTGCTAAGTGTAACTTTGGCTGCTTAGTTTCAGTGGGCATAAACCACCCAAAAGACCTTCATCTGCCTGCTTGCCTTTTGCTGCAACCCAGTGAGCCTGGCTCCACCTGCCTTGAGGGCATGAACCTGGGATGGTGCTGCCAAGGCAGCCAGTAAACATGCATCTGGTTAGACATCTGAAGAGAACTGAAGTTCTCTTAGGAAGGAACTGGAGGAAGGCATCTGCTAGAATTGGCCACACACAGGAGACTATACTTTTTATGACACAGTGATGGGATCACAGCTGCATGATCACACACTGCATCCCTAAGGTCCCATGAAATGCCCACAACAGGAACCAGCTCCCTTGCCTCTGAAAACCCAGAGAACCTCTGCTAAGCCACTGATCTCACATGGTTGAACTCAGACCACATATCTGAGACACCTGTAGTCCCTGGAGGTAGCCTGTTTGGACTTTTTAATTCAACTCTCACTAACAAAGCCAGACTTGGGTCTGTTGGACACTGCTCTAAGATTTGTGATCATCAATGGGTGGCAGCTAGACCTGGAATACCCTGGGACATTCCCTGAGTGGCCTCAGACCCAGCACTGACATCAAATTTGAACCCATATGAATCTGGTAAACACCACTTGACTCTTCCTAGGGACTCATTGTGATTCTACCTCATGGAACTGGAGAACTTGCAGAGGATGTATCAGTAACTGAGGCTAACAGGCAGACAGCAGGTGGAGGCAGGCAGAGATAGACCTCAGGGTGCTTGGAACCTTTGCTGACTTGTGCCAAGGCTAAAAGCTGGCAAAGGCCAACCTTGATGCACAGCTTGGATCTTCCTGTGCTCACTGATGTCCAGCAGAGGCACCCACAAATGGTGAATTGCTTTGTAGCTCCAAATACATCACACAAGATCAGTCACAGGAAGTGTCTGACATTGGCCAGCACCAGAGTCCTTCCCAGGAGGCCCTAAAAACAACACACCCAGTATGGCTTCAGACAACAACAAAGTCTGATCCAATTCAGTTCACAAGTGGCACATCCAATGGCAGATGACGGCAGGCACCAGACCCTACTGAACCAAATTCCACACCAAGTGATCAGCACCTGGACAGCAGTTAATACACTATGGTCAGGGTTGATCTTCACAACCAGCCAGCCTGAAAGGTTGATACCATGCAAAAATGAACCAATAACAAAGAAGACTCAAGTACAACAGGAGGGTCCACATAAAACACACAGGAAACATTTTTGGAGTATCTTGCTCATGTGATCAAGAAGACTGTGCCACTACATAAGCCCACAGGGTCAAGACTGGAAGTCACAGCATATCTACATAATGCATAAAAACAATAGCACAGAGGTGTCCACAATGGGGAGACAAAGAAACAAGCCCCAAATTTAAAAACAGCAGACACCTCAAGAAAAAAGCAATTACAGAAGACCCACCTTAGAATGAAAGATATACAGACTGAAAGTAAAGGAATGGAAAAAGAATTTTTATGACAATGAAAAAGAACCTCGATATCTAATACCTCTATATTACAAAATAGACTTTAAAACACAGCTATAGTAAGAGACAAAGAAAGACACTACATAATGATAAAGGAAGCAATCCAACAAGAGGATGTAACCCTTGCAAACATGTATGCACCTAACATAGCAGCACCTAAATATATGAAGCACAGCTTGATGAGATAAAGGGAGAGATCAACAATAATGCAGGCAAACTGGGGGATTTTAACACCTTATTGACATTGATAGATCCTCCAGACAGACAGGCAACAAGGACACAGCAGCCTTCAAAAGCAAACTGGTCAGACTGCTTTAATTGATGTCTTCAGAACATTTTGCCCTGAAGCAGCAGAATATGCATTCTCTTCAAGTGCCCATGGGACATTTTCTAACAAAGACCACATGCTAGGACTCAAAATAAGTCTCAGTAAATTTAAAAAGATAGGAATCTATCAAACATCTTCTCTGACCATAATGGTATAAAACTAGAAATCAATCAAAAGTAATAAACTGACATACAGGTGCTGCATTAAAGAATTGTATATACCTAAAATCTATGTAATTTTATGAACCACAATCACAACAATAAATTCAATAAAAAATAATAAAAAAACAATGAGAAGCAAAAAATTAAAAATGTTGTGAACACGGATGGTGGTGATAATTGCACAATGTCAATGCACTTAATGTTACTGAATTGTATATGCAAATATGGTTAAAATGGTAAATTTTGTGTTATATACATTGTACAATAAAAATTATTACCTGTAGGATTAAAACAAAACAAAAATTACAAAACACACAAAGACACAAAGACTAAATAATGTTACTAAACAATGGATGGGTTAACAAAGAGATTAAGAAAAAAATCAGGAGGAGAAAAAAAATGGCGGCGAAGTGAATGGAGCGACCCAGACCGTCTCCCAAGACCAAACTGGATTTACAACAAAAATAAAGGCAAACCGTCAGGAAAGGGCAGCCAAAAGACATCTTGGAGGACCACTTAACCAGAAACACCCACTCAGTTCTGGTAGGCTTGCGAGGACGGGAGAGGGGACCGAGAGCCCAGGGTCTGCAGCGGCCTGGGCAGGGGCCAGGGAACTTGGCGGGAAATTAATCCTACCATCTCCCTTCCCACCGTGCACGGCCCTGGGAACTCTGTAGCCAGCCCAACTCTCCGCTGAAGCCGCACAGACTCCTGGCCCCCAGGGAACTCGGCGGGACCGGGGAACTTGGTGGGAAGTTAATCCTACCATCTCCCTTCCCACCATGCACGGCCCTGGGAACTCTGTAGCCAGCCCAACTCTCCGCTGAAGCCGCACAGACTCCTGGCCCCCAGGGAACTCGGAAGGACCGGGGAACTGGGCGGGAAGTTAATTCTACCGTCTCCCTTCCCACCATTCACGGCCCTGGAAACTCTGTAGCCACTGAAGCCGCACAGACTCCTGGCCCCCAGGGAACTCGGCGGGACCAGGGAACTTGGCGGGACCGGGAAACTTGGCGGGAAGTTAATCCTACCATTTCCCTTCCCACCGTGCATGGCCCTGGAAACTCTGTAGCCGGCTCAACTCTCCCCCGCACAGACTCGCGGCCCCCAGGGAACTCGGCGGGACCGGGGAACTTGGCGGGAAGTTAATTCTACCGTCTCCCTTCCCACCGTGCACGGCCCTGGAAACTCTGTAGCGGGCTCAACTCTCCGCCGCACAGACTCCCGGCCCCCAGGGAACATGGTGGGACTGGGGAAATCGGCAGGAAGTTAATCCTACCATCTCCCTTGCCACCCTGCATGGGCCCTGGGAACTCTGTAGCCAGCTAAACTCTCCACTGGAGCCACACAGACTCGAGGGCCCCAGGGAACTCAGCTGGACCAGGGAACCCAGTGGGACCAGGGAACTCCGCAGGACCAGGGAACTCAGCGGGAAATTATTCCCACCGCCTCCCTTGCCACCCTGCATGGGCCCTCGTAACGCTGTAGCCTGCTAAACTCTCGGCTGGAGCCACACAGACTCCCAGAGAACAGGCGACTTGGCGGGATTAAAGTGGGTCCGCCCTGGTGCATCCAAACCCAGGAGAGGGAGCCACAAACAGCAAAACACCAACACCCACTGGGAAAACTTGGCAGACTCCAAAGCCCACTGTGATAATGAAAATGGTGAGAAACAGAAACAAAAGCCAAATGAAAGATCAAGAGACCGCTATAGAAGATGATATAAATGAGGTGCAGTTAAGCAAGTTAACAGAACTAAAATTTAGAGCCATGATGTTGCAGAAGCTCAACAGCATGTGTAAGGACATGAGCAACATGAGTAAAGACATAGAAATGTTGAAAATAAACCATTTGGAAATGAAAAACCAACAGGAAGAAATGAAGAATGACATATCAGAAACTGGAAGGTCTAAAAAGGAGAGGAGGGGAAGCTGAGGACCGGATCAGTGATTTAGAAGACAGGCTAGAAGAAATCAACCAATCACAAAACCAAAAGGAAAAAAAAGATTAAAAAACAGGAAGAGAGCTTAAGAGAATTCTGGGACAACTGGAAACGTAATAATATTCGTATCATAGGAGTCGCTGAAGAAGAAGAAAGTAAGTGAGGGCTAGAGAATTCAAAGAAATAGTGACAGAAAACTTCCCTAATTTGGTGAAGGAAGAAGGCATTCAAGTTCAAGAAGCTCAGAGAGCCCTAAGTAAGAAGAACCCAAACAGGCCCACACCAAGACACATAGTAATCAAAGTGCCAAAAATTAAAGACAAGGAGAGAATTTTAAAAGCAGCAAGAGATAAGCAACAGGTTACCTACAAAGGAACCCACATAAGGCTCTCAGCTGACTTTTCACAAGAAACATTACAGGCTCGAAGGGAATGGCATGAAGTAATCAAGGTCATGAAAAACAAGGATCTGAATCCAAGACTACTCTACCCAGCAAGGCTATCATTCAAAATAGAAGGTCAAATAAAGAGCTTCCCAGACAAAATAAGGCTAAGGGAGTACATTAGCACCAAACCAGCACTGCAAGAAATGTTAAAAGGACTGCTGTAATTACCAGGAGAAATGGGAAGGAAAATAGAACCACACTAAACAAAAATGGCAATAAATAAGTACATATCAATAACCACCTTAAATGTAAATGGACTGAATGCTCCCATAAAAAGACACAGAGTAGCTGATTGGATAAGAAAGCAAGACTCATCTATATGCTGTTTACAAGAGAACCACCTCACAACAAAAGACTCACATAGATTGAAAGTGAAGGGATGGAAAAAAATCTTTCAAGCAAATGGAAAAGAAAAAAAAAGCTGGGGTAGCAATACTTATCTCTGATAAAATAGACTTCAGATTGAAGGCCATAACTAGAGACAAAGAAGGCCACTACATAATATTGAAAGGATCTATCCAACAGGAAGATATAACCTTGATAAACATATATGCACCCAATATAGGAGCACCAAAATATATTAAAAAACTATTGGAGCACTTCAAAGGAGAAATCGATAGCAATACAATCATAACAGGGGACTTCAACACCCCACTCACATCACTGGATAGATCCTCTAGTCAAAAAATTAGCAAGGAAACAGAGACCCTAAATGAAGCACAAGACCAAATGGATTTAATAGATATCTACAGAGAACTACACCCCAAAACTACAGAATTCACATTCTTCTCAAGTGCACATGGAACATTCTCAAAGATAGACCACATGTTAGGGCACAAACTAAGTCTCTACAAGTTCAAGAAGATTGAAATTATAACAAGCATCTTCTCAGACCACAATGGTATGAAACTAGAAATCAATTGCAAGAAGAACATACAAAGACATTTTAACACATGGAAGCTAAATAGAATGTTATTAAACAATGAATGGGTCACCGAGGAAATCAAGGAAGAAATCAAACACTTCCTGGAAACCAATGAAAATGAGGACACAACAATACAAAATCTATGGGATGCACCAAAGCAGTTCTGAGAGGGAAGTTCATAGCACTACAGGCCTACCTCAAAAAAGAAGAAAAATCTCTAATAGACTACCTAACCTCACAACTTAAAGAACTAGAGAGTAAACAAAAAGAAAACCCCAGAGCAAGTAGAAGAAAGGAAATAGTAAGGATCAGAGCAGAAATAAATGACATAGAGACCAAAAAAACAATCCAGAGGATCAATAAAACAAAGAGCTGGTTTTTCGAAAAGATAAACAAGATTGATGGACCCTTAGCTAGACTCACCAAGAAACAAAGAGAGAGAACCCAAATAAATAAAATCAGAAATGAAACAGGAGAGATAACAACTGACCCTACAGAAATACAAAAGATTGTTAACAACTACTATGAACAATTATACGGCAACAAATTCGAAAATCTAAGCGAAATGGACAAATTTTTAGAAACACATAGTCTCCCAAAACTGGATCAGATAGAGATTGAAAACTTGAACAGACCAATAACAACAGAAGAAATTGAAGATGTAATCAAGACACTTCCAGCAAACAAAAGCCCAGGCCCGGATGGTTTCACAGAGGAGTTTTACCGAACATTAAAAGAAGAACTAATACCCATTCTCCTCAAACTATTTCAAAAAATTCAAGAAGAAGGAAGACTTCCAAACTCGTTTTATGAAGCCACCATAACTCTAATTCCAAAACCATAAAAATGCACAACAAAGAAAGAAAACTACAGGCCAATATCCCTGATGAACATAGATGCCAAAATCCTGAACAAAATACTAGCAAATCGAATCCAGCAATACACCAGAAAAATTATCCACCATGACCAAGTGGGATTCATCCCAGGGATGCAAGGCTGGTACAATATTCGCAAATCCATAAATGTGATACACCACATAAATAAATGGAAGAATAAAAACCACATGATCATATCAATACATGCTGAAAAAGCCTTTGACAAAATCCAGCATCCATTTCTGATAAAAACGCTCAGCAGTGTGGGAATTGAGGGATCATACCTAGACATAATAAAGGCCATATATGAAAGACCTACAGCCAACATCATACTCAATGGGCAAAAACTAAAAGCATTTCCCTTAAGAACAGGAACAAGGCAAGGATGCCCACTTTCGCCACTCCTATTTAACATAGTACTGGAAGTCTTAGCCACAGCAATCAGACAGGAAGAAAAAATAAAAGGGATCCAAATTGGAAAGGAGGAAGTGGAATTGTCATTATTTGCAGATGACATGATACTGTACATAGAAAACCCCAAAGACTCCACCAAAAGCTTACTAGACTTAATAAATGAATTTGGCAAAGTAGCAGGATACAAAATTAACGTCAAGAAATCGATGGCATTCTTATACACCAATGATGAACTCACAGAAAGAGAAACTAAGCAAACAATCCCATTTACCATTGCGGCAAAAAAATTAAGATACCTAGGAATAAACTTAACCAAAGAGATAAAGGACCTCTTTTCGCAGAAAACTACAGGTCTTTGAAAAAAGAAATAGAGCAAGATGTAAAAAAGTGGAAGAACATACCCTGTTCATGGATTGGGAGAATTAATATCATTAAAATGTCCATATTACACAAGGCAATCTATAGATTCAATGCAATACCCATCAAAATACCAACGGCATACTTCAAAGAATTAGAACAATTACTTCAAGAGTTCATATGGAACCAAAAAAGGCCTCGATTAGCCACAGCAATCTTGAAAAGAAAGAACAAAGTTGGAGGGATCACAATACCAGATTTCAGGTTATACTGCAAAGCCACCATAATCAAAACAGCCTGGTACTGGCACAAGAATAGGTATATAGACCAGTGGAACAGAATAGAGAACCCAGAAATGGACCCTAGGCAATATGCTCAATTAATATTTGACAAAGGTGGCAAGAGCATACAGTGGAGTAAGGACAGCCTCTTTAATAAATGGTGTTGGGATAATTGGACAGCTACTTGCCGAAAAATGAAACTAGACCATCAACTTACACCCTACACCAAAATAAACTCAAAATGGATAAAAGACTTAAATGTAACTCATGAATCCATAAAAATTCTAGAGGAGACTGTGGGCAACAAAATCTCAGACATCATACGCAGCAGAATTTTTACTGACACATCACCTAAGGCAATAGAAACAAAGGAGAAAATGAACACATGGGACTACATCAAACTCAAAAGCTTCTGCACAGCGAAAGATACAATCATCAAAACGGAAAGGCTACCCACTGTATGGGAGAGCATAATTGCCAATGATATATCAGATAAGGGGTTAATTTCCAATACATATAGAGTGCTCATACAACTCCACAAAAGGAAGACAAAGAATCCAATTAAAAAATGGGCAGAGGAACTAAATAGACACCTCTCCAAACAGGACATACAAATGGCTAAGAGACATATGAAGAAATGTTCATCATCACTAATCATCAGAGAGATGCAAATCAAAACAACAATGAGGTATCACCTCACACCTGTCAGAATGGCCGCCATCAACAAATCATCAAACAACAAGTGTTGGCGAGGGTGTGGAGAAAAGGGGACTCTAGTGCAGTGCTGTGGGGAATGCAGACTGGTGCAGCCACTATGGAAAACAATATGGTGTCACCTCAAAAAATTAAAAATTGATCTCCCATTTGACCCAGTGATCCCACTTCTAGGAATATACCCTACGAAGCATAAAACACCAATCAGAAAGAATATATGTACCTCCATCTTTGTAGCAGCACTATTTACAATCGCTAAGATCTGGAAACAGCCCAAGTGCCCATCAGTAGACGAATGGATCAAAAAGTTGTGGTACATATACAGAATGGAGTACTACGCAGCGGTAAGAAAGAAAGATCTCTTATCCTTTGAGACTACATGGAGGGACCTGGAAAGTATCATCCTAAGTGAAACAAGCCAAACAGAGAAAGACAAATTTCATATGATCTCACTGATTTGTGGAATATAATGAACATAACAGTTTGAGGACAATCCCCTAAGGAGTGGGGAGGTGGGAGAGGGATTAACCACAGAACCTATATACATGGATGCATGAACAGTGGACATGGACAACAATCTGGGGAAGGGGCAGGGAGGGAAGGGGGAGGGGGGAATCAGTGGGGGAAAAAAGGGGAATCATTTGTAACAAAAATTAATCAATAAAAAAAAAAGAAAAAAATCAGTCACCAAACAGGACATAAATATGGACAAGAGACATATGAAATAATGCACAATGTCACTAATTATCAGAGAGATGCAAATTAAAACAACAAGGTATCACCTCACGCCTGCCAGAATGGCTGCCATCAACACATCATCTAGCAACAAGTGCTAGTGAGGGTGTGGAGAAAAGGGGACTCTAGTACACTGCTGGGGGAAATGCAAACTGGTGCAGCAATTATGGAAAACTATATGGTGTTTCCTCAAATAATTAAATATGAACTTCTATTTGACCCAGTGATCCCATTTCTTGGAATATATCCTAAGAAGCCCAGAACACCAATCAGAAAGAATATATCTACCCTTCTGTTCATAGTAGTTCTATTTACAATTGCTAAGATCTGGAAACAGCTCAAGTGCCCATCAATAGATGAATCACTAAAAAAGCTGTGGTACACATACACAATGAAACACTATGCAGCTGTAAGAAAGAAAGATCTTCTACCCTTTGAGACGACATGAAGGAACCTGGACAGTATTATGCTAAGTGAAACAAGCCCAGCAGAAAAAGACAAATATCATATTATCTCACTTATTTGTAAAATATAATAAACTAAATAAACTGATGAACAAAATTAACCCAGAGACATAGAGGTAGGGTACAGACACAGAAGAGGGAGTGTTGTAGAAAAAGAGATAAACTACAAAACTTATATGCATGCATGTATAACCAATGGACATAGACAATAAAACTGGGGATAAGGTGGGGGAGATGGGGAGGAGGGTGTCAATGGGGGAGGGAGGAGAAACTTCTGTAACAAAAACAAATTAATAAAAATAATTTTAAAAAAAATCAAAAGATACCTAGAAACATATGAAAATCAGAAAACAACAACCCAAAATTTATGGGATACAGCCAAAGCAGTCCTATGAGGAAAATTAATAACATTACAAGCCTACCTCAAGAAACAGGAAAAATCTCAAATAGATAATATAATATTGCATTGAGAGAAACTAGAAAAAGAAAAACAAACAAAACTCAAAGTGAGTAGAAGAAAGGATATAATAAAAACCAGAGTAGAAATAGATAAAATTATGACTGTATAATCCAAGAGTTTAGTAAAACCCAGAGCTAGTTTTTTTTAAAAAAGATAAACAAGATTGACAGTAACCTTTATCCAGACTTGTCAAGAAAAAAAGAGAGAGGACCCAAATAAATAAAATCAGAAATGAAAAAAGAGAAGTAACAATCAACTGCACAGTAATACAAAGGGTTGTAAGAAAATATTAGAAACAACTATATGCTGGCAAATTGAACATTCTGAACTAAATGGACACATTCCTAGAAGCATGCAATCTTCCAAAATTCATCAAGAAAAAGCAGAATATCTAAATAAACTGATTACTACTAATAAAATTGAAGCAATGAAAAAAAATGCCAACAAACAAAAGTCCTGGGTCAGATGGCTTTACAGGTAAATTTTACCAAACATTCAAGGAAAAACTACTATTTGTGCATCTCAAACTATTAAAAAAATTAAGACAAGAAAATATTTCCAAAACCAAATAAAGGTACTACAAAAAGAGAAAACCATGGGCCAATATCACTGATGAACGTTGATACAAAATCCTCAACAAAATATCAGCCAACAGGATTCAGCAATATATTAAAAAGATCATACACTGTGATCAAGTGGCATTTATTTTGCAGATGCAAGGTTGGTACAATATCTAAAAATCAATAAACATGGTACAGCGTATAAGCCAAATAAAAAATAAAAATTACATGATCATATCAATAGATGCAGAAAAAGCCTTTGATAAAATCTATCACCCATTAAGGAAAAAAAAAATTCAGAGAAATGGGAATAGAAGTAATATACCTCAAGATAATAAAGGCATATATGACAAACATCATACTCAACATCATTCTCAATAAGCAAAAACTAAAATTGTTTACCTTAAGATCAGGAACAGCACAGTGATAGCTGCTTTTAACACTCTTGTTCAACACAGGACTGGAAGTTGTAGCCAGATCAATTAGATAAAAATAATAATTAACAAACATTCAAATTAGAAAGGAAGAAGTAAAACTGTCATTATTTGCAGGAGTCATAATAATGCATATAGAGAACCCAAAGCATTTCACTAAGTTTCTACCAGAACTAATAAAGGAATTCAGGATATCAGCAGGACACATAATGAAGGTTCAGGAACAAGCTACATTGTTACATATGCACAATGAACTCTCAGAAGGGAATCTAAAAACAAATCTCATTTCACAATTGCCTCAGAAAAATAAGTGTAAGCAAAATGTAGAAGACCTGAACCCAGAAAATTATGACACTGAAAAAATAAACTGAAAAAATTACAAATAAGTAAAGGCATATACTGTGTTTATGAATAGGAAGAATTTTCACAAACACATCGTCTAGGCCAAGAGAAACAAAGGAACAAGCTTCTCCACGGCAAAAGAAACCAGCATCAAATGAAAAGGGAACCCACTCTTGGGGAGAACATATTTGCCAATGATCCACTGGATAAGGGATTAATATCCAAAATATATAGAGTACTCATACAACTCAACAACAACAAAAAAAAGACAAACAATCCAAATTTTAAAAATGGACAGACCTGTACAGACACTTCTCCAAACAGGACATACAAATGGCCCAGACATTAAAAAAAAAAAAAAAAAAAAAAAGTTCAACATCACTAATCATTAGAGAGATGCAAATTAAAATGACTATGAAATATTACCTCACACCTTCCAGAAAGGCTGCCAATAACAAATCTTTAAACAACTAGTGCAGGAGAGAATGTGGAGAAAATGGTACTGTAGCACACTACTGGTGGAAATGCAGACTGGTGCAGCCACTAGGGAAAACAATATGGTGCTACCTCCAAAAATTAAGAATTGAACTGCCATTTGATCCAGTGATTCCACTTCTAGGAATATATCCTAAGAAGCCTGAAACACCAATCAAAAAAAAAAAATACATGTACCCCCATGTTCATAGCAGCACTATCTACAATTGCTAAGGTCTGGAAATAGCCCAAGAGTTCAGTAGTAGATGAGTGGCTAAAAAAGCTGTGGTACATGTACACAAAAAACACTATGCAGCTGTAAGAAAGAGAGATCTCTTACCCTTTGAGACAACATGAAGGGACCTGGAGAGTTATCATGCTGAGAGAAATAAGCCAATCAGAGAAAGACAAAAACCACATGATCTCACTTATTTATAAAATATCATGAACAAAATAAACTGTTGCTCAAAATAGATCCAGAGACAGGAAGTAGAGAACAGACTGCAAAACCTCAGAGGTAAGTGGGGCTGGGAAGAGATACACCAATGAACTTATATGCATATATGCATAAGCAATGGACACAGATGATAGTTTGGGGAAAGTGTTGTAACCCAGGAGATCGACCACACTCAGACTCAATTTTTCAGTTTTGGGGGATGTTTTATTACCTGTGCAGGGACTGCAGCCAACCTACCCAGAGGAGAACAGCAGCCCCGAGCTCAGGGGGAGGGTTGCTTATATAGGGCAGGGGTCATTCACGAGTTTAGCCGAGCAAGCAAGCTGCTTGTACAGAAGCGGAGGCAGTTAGCAATAAGCAGGAAGGAACCTAGGTGGGAGTGAGCTGAGGTGAAAGGAAACTGGGTAAATTGGGTCGGCATACATCTATCCTGCTATTCATTCCATTATCCAAGTTTTATAAACTAACAAATTCAAGACGGATATCAGCAGTCAGTCGGGTGCAATACACACATGTTTAACAGTTACAATTTTATGGGGTAAAGGGAGCTTCAGTTTCTCCCTATCAGTTTCTTTACAGAGCATGCAGGACACTCTGGCCTTGGGGCCGTTTCTGTCCTCCCTTTTCCTGAAGGATGTTGCTTTTCAAATTCCCAGTAAAGGTCAAACTCTGGTTAATTTTTATGGGACTAAAGCCGTCCATAACATTCCCCATTGTTCATCTTGCTGTCTCTGAGGTTGTTAATTAGGGTAGCTTAAAGACAAGTTGGATTCTAAGGACAGTGAGCTACAACAGAAAGCAGGAGGTGGGTGGGAGTGGAGTGGAGGGAGTCAATAAAGGAAAAAAGGGAGGACATCTGTAATACTTTCAACAATAAAGATAAAATATAAACAGTGTTGTAGAGATAAAATAATTATACTTTATTTTTAAAAAGTCTATACTGCTCTTCCAGTGAGGCTCAGTGATTGAGTGTTGACCCATGCATCAAGAGGTCACCGGTTCAATTCCCAGTCAGGGCACATGCCCAGGTTGTGGGCCAAATCCCCAGTGGGGGGGGGGGGGCATGCAGGAGGTAGCTAATCGATGTTCTCTTTCTACAATGTTTCTATTTGTCTCTCGCACTTTCTCTCTAAGATCAATAAAGAAAAAGAATCTGCACTACCCAAAGCAACCTATAAATTCAGTGCAATTCCTATCAAGATACCAATAGCATATTTCACAGAACTACGACAAATATTCATAAAATTTATATTGAACCACAAAAGACCCCAAATAGCCAAAGCAATCTTAAGAAGAACAAAGTTTGAGGAATCATGCTACCTGATAACAAACTATACTGTAAGGCCATCATAATCAAAACAGCATGGTACTGGCATAAAAACAGATACATAGAGCAATGGACCAGACTAGAGAGCATAAAAATAAATCTACACCTTTATGGTCAATTAATATTTGACCAAAAAAGGCAAGGATATATAATGGGGTAAAATAGTATATTCAATAAATGGTGTTGGGTAAATTGCACAGATACGTGAACAACAAAAAAGATAAATAAAACTAGATCACCTTCTTACAGCACACATACACACACACAAAAAAAACTGAATGGATTAAAGATGTAAATGTTAGAATCAAAGCCATAAAAACTCTAGAAGAGCCCTGGCCAGTTTGGCTCAGCGGTTGGAGCGTCGGCCTGCGGTACAGAGAGACCAGGGTTCGGTTCCCGCTAAGGGCACGTACCTCGGTTGCAGTTTGTCCTCGGCCTTGGTTGGTCGTGCGGGTGGCAGCCACTCGATGTATCCCTTCACGTCGATGTTTCTCTCTCTCTCTCTTTCTCTCTCCCTCCTGCTCTATCTGAACAAAAAATGGAAAAATGTCCTCAGATGAGGATTAAAAAAAACTCTAGAAGAAAGCATAGGCAGTAAAGTCTTGGACAGTTCTTGTGTCAATATTTTTTTCTTATATTTCTTCTCAGGCAAGGGTAACAAACAAAAATAAACAAATAAAACTACACCAAACTGAAAAGTTTTTGCACAGCAAAGGAAGCCATCAACAAAATGAAAGGACAACCCTTTAAATGGGAGAATATATTCACCAATACATCTGATGAAGGCTTAATATCCAAAACTTATAAAGAATTTTTTTTCCATTTTTTGTTCAGACAGAGTGGGAGGGAGAGAGAGGAGGGAAGAGAGAGAGAGAGAGAAATATCAACATGAAAGGGACACATCAAGTGGCTGCCACCTGCACAACCAACCAGGGCCAGGGACAAACTGCAACCGAGGTATGCACCCTCAGTGAAAACTGAACCCAGGTCTCTCTGGACCGCAGGCTGATGCTCTAACTGCTGAGCCAAACTGGCCAGGGCCAAAACTTATAAAGAATTTATGAAATTCAACATCAGCCCTGGCCAGTGATGCTCAATTGGTTGCGCACTGACCTGTGTGTCACAAGGTTGCTGGTTCAACTCCTGGTCAGAGCACATGCCCAGGTTGCAGATCAATCCCAGGTCAGGGTGCATGTAGGAGGCAGCTGATTAAAAGTTTCTCTTTCACCCTGTTTCTCTCTCCCTCTCACTGTCCCCCCCTTTCTCTTCCTCTCTTTCTAAAAACATATTTTAAAAAACAAACAACAGTATGAAAGTACTTAACACCATTATACTGTGTTTCAAAAAATAGTTAAAATTTCATCGTGTCTACCTCACTGTGATAAAACTATCCAAAAAGGAAAAGGCCAGGATTCACACAGCCATGATGGGACCAGCTCAGGTCTCCTGAGCCCCTGCTCTCCTGAGGCCCCTCAGCACGCAGTGATGAGCAGAGCCTGGGGTCCAAGGTCTGGTGAGCAGCCCTGGACAAGCCTCAGTTCTCTCCTGTCTGCCTTACAAGCCTACAAAGAGAAGCAAAGGATGCTGCTTGTGGAGAGTAGCCCCTGTGTGCTTAGCAGAGAGGTGCCCACCCAGGCCAGCTGCTACCTCTGGCATGTCCAGGGACAGCAGAACAGCCCTACTCAATGTACAGCCACTTGCAGCTGAGGGGCGAAATTCCCAATGGTGACCCGACCTGCCAGTAGTGCCATGGTGCCCCCCATGAAGGAGCCATCTAAGACGTGCCAACAGGGCTTCAAACTATGGCCTATTTTATTTTATTTATTTTTTATCCTCACCTGAGGATATTTTTTTCATTTATCTTCAGATAGAGCAGAAGGGTAAGAGGGGGTAGAGAGAGAATCATTGATGTGAGAGAGACACAAAAAGTGGTTGCCACCACACAACCCCAAACATGGCTAGGGACAAACTGCAACCAAGGTACTTGCCCTTAGTTGGAACCAAACCCAGGTCTCTCTAGTCCACAGGATGATACTCTAACCACTGAGCCAAACTGGCCATGCCAGTGGCCTTTTATAAATATCTACAGCAAGCCCTGGACAGTTTGACTCAGTTGTTAAAACATTGGCCCTAGGATGGTAGGGTCACAGGTTTGGTTCCAAGTCAAGGGCATGTACCTGGATTGAAGGTTTGATCACTGGTCCCTATTAGGGTCATGGGGGAGGCAAAAAATTAATGTATCTCTCACATATTGATGTTTTTCTCTTTTTATCTCTTCCCCTCCCTCTCTCCTTTCCACTCTTATCTAAAAATCAATGGAAAAATGGCCTCAGGTGAGGATTAACAGCAACAACAAAAAATAAGTGTTTACATCCATAAACATCTTCACCCAAAATCCTTGATTCCAGATGACAATTGTGCTATCACAGAGAAGTGTACAATTTACTTTCTAGGTGACTCTTAGGGCTGGTTGGTGATGTGTACACTATGGGGCATATGTTAGAAGCTGATGACATCGCTGTTTGAGGCTGTCCCGTGACTTTACCTTTATCTGAAGAGGAGAGCAGAGGTCTACGTTTAAGGCCTTGAGATTACTATGAAAGAACTCTCTTCCATGGGCACACACAGACACACACACACATTTATA
The DNA here is from genome assembly GCA_037176705.1 of Molossus alvarezi. NCBI lineage: Eukaryota > Metazoa > Chordata > Mammalia > Chiroptera > Molossidae > Molossus > Molossus alvarezi. Next base: position 1,265,265 of record JBAWUJ010000040.1, on the reverse strand, counting down.
CACACCCAGATGCAATCATTTATATGCACTGACGTTTACTAAGCCACACACACAGTCACACATTTTGTCACAGTCACACATTCACACAGTTACTTCCATTCACACACACTCACTCACACCCATCTGCTGTGAGGGGCTGGGGTAGACACCCATCACCACTGCACCTGGCAGACCTGCACCTGGGGTTGGTTCCAGGGCATTCATCCTGCTCACTCCTCTCACCTGGGCCAAACTCAAAATCTACTTGTGAAATGTCATCAGCAGATGTTTTTTGTTTCCTCAGACCCTCCTGGCACAGCCTTCCAGCTGCAGCATAGCACACCTGTGTGTCCAACCCCCAGACTGCCAGGCCAATCTGTCAGGGGACAAGCAGTATAACAGTCACACACAAAAAAGAGAAATAGGAAGGAAGGAAGAAAAGAAGGAAGGAAGGAAGGAAGGAAGGAAGGAAGGAAGGAAGGAAGGAAGGAAGGAACAATGGAAGGAAGGAAGGAAGGAACAATGGAAGGAAGGAAGGAAGGAAGGACAGAAGGATGGAACAAAGGAAGGAAGGAAGGAAGGAAGGAAGGAAGGAAGGAAGGAAGGAAGGAAAGAAGGAAGGAAGGAAGGAAGGACAGAAGGAAGGAAGGAAGGATGGAAGGAAGGAAGGACAGAAGGATGGAACAAAGGAAGGAAGGAAGGAAGGAAGGAAGGAAGGAAGGAAGGAAGGACAGAAGGATGGAACAAAGGAAGGAAGGAAGGAAGGAAAGAAGGAAGGAAGGAAGGAAGGAAGGAAGGAAGGAAGGAAGGAAGGACAGAAGGATGGAACAAAGGAAGGAAGGAAGGAGAGAAGGATGGAACAAAGGAAGGAAGGAAGGACAGAAGGATGGAACAAAGGAAGGAAGGAAGGAAGGAAAGAAGGAAGGAAGGAAGGAAGGAAGGAAGGAAGGAAGGAAGGAAGGAACAAAGGAAGGAAGGAAGGACAGAAGGATGGGACAAAGGAAGGAAGGAAGGAAGGAAGGAAGGAAGGAAGGAAGGAAGGAAAGAAGGAAGGAAGGAAGGAAGGACAGAAGGAAGGAAGGAAGGATGGAAGGAAGGAAGGACAGAAGGATGGAACAAAGGAAGGAAGGAAGGAAGGAAGGAAGGAAGGAAGGAAGGAAGGAAGGACAGAAGGATGGAACAAAGGAAGGAAGGAAGGACAGAAGGATGGAACAAAGGAAGGAAGGAAGGACAGAAGGATGGAACAAAGGAAGGAAGGAAGGAAGGAAAGAAGGAAGGAAGGAAGGAAGGAAGGAAGGAAGGACAGAAGGATGGAACAAAGGAAGGAAGGAAGGAGAGAAGGATGGAACAAAGGAAGGAAGGAAGGACAGAAGGATGGAACAAAGGAAGGAAGGAAGGAAGGAAAGAAGGAAGGAAGGAAGGAAGGAAGGAAGGAAGGATGGAACAAAGGAAGGAAGGAAGGACAGAAGGATGGGACAAAGGAAGGAAGGAAGGAAGGAAGGAAGGAAGGAAGGAAGGAACAATGGAAGGAAGGAAGGAACAATGGAAGGAAGGAAGGAAGGAAGGACAGAAGGATGGAACAAAGGAAGGAAGGAAGGAAGGAAGGAAGGAAGGAAGGAAGGAAGGAAGGAAAGAAGGATGGAACAAAGGAAGGAAGGAAGGACAGAAGGAAGGAAGGAAGGAAGGATGGAAGGAAGGAAGGACAGAAGGATGGAACAAAGGAAGGAAGGAAGGAAGGAAGGAAGGAAGGAAGGAAGGAAGGACAGAAGGATGGAACAAAGGAAGGAAGGAAGGACAGAAGGAAGGAAGGAAGGATGGAAGGAAGGAAGGAAGGACAGAAGGAAGGAAGGAAGGAAGGAAGGAAGGAAGGAAGGAAGGACAGAAGGATGGAACAAAGGAAGGAAGGAAGGACAGAAGGATGGAACAAAGGAAGGAAGGAAGGAAGGAAGGAAGGAAGGAAGGAAAGAAGGATGGAACAAAGGAAGGAAGGAAGGACAGAAGGATGGAACAAAGGAAGGAAGGAAGGAAGGAAGGAAGGAAGGAAGGAAGGAAAGAAGGAAGGGAGGAAAGAAGGATGGAACAAAGGAAGGAAGGATGGAACAAAGGAAGGAAGGAGGGAGGGAAGGAAGGAAGGAAGGGTGAATGGAACAGAAAGCTAGTCATGAAACCTGCATTTCCTAGGATTAAAAGCTCTTAAGGAAAAGTTGAGCTCTGCAGAATCTTCAGGTCCCAACCTCTCTCTTCCTCACGGATAACTGTATTCCTTCCCTTTCTGGCTGTCATGTGAAATACATTGTTTATGAGAAAAGAGACAAGCGTTAGAGCCCCAATCCTGCCCCTGGCTGCTGGGAGGGAAAAGATGCAGCCTGGCACCCTCCTCGGAGACCTGCCCCTGAGAGTCAGGGCTGCACCAGTAGACTCCCCTCCTCATCTCCTTTTACAGGAACTTCTTGGGACAGCTCAGTGCTAGAGGCTCAGGTGTAGGACCATGGTTCCCACACAGCACATGCCATGTGCAGCATCACCGCGACAAAGGCAGCCTGATGCATCAGGGACAGTGCAAGAAAGACAGAAGAGTTTCTGACATGAATTGAGTTCAGAACAGCCTGTGTTGCAGTTATCCCAACCCCCTTGTTCCTATGCAGACAGTGAGGATTCAGCATCCTTCTGGAGGTGGTGAAGCTGTGTTTAAGGTCAAGCTCAGTGGCTGGAGCCTGACCTTTTTTGAGCAGGTGCTCAGGAGGGCAGAGTGGAGGCTAAACCCTGGAATGAATGAACTTAACCCACCCAAGGGAACAGCTGAGTTCCTGGGAGGGAGATCATGTCAGAGGATGGTGACCGTCTCTGCAGCCAAACTGTCTGCTCCATGCCCTTCTGTTGGCCAACAGGAAATATGAGAATAGGCCAGTGCTGGGGCACACATATCATCACCAGTGAGTTGAGCCCATTCGACTTCAATGAAAGCTTTTCCTTCTGTCTCCCCTGATGCAGACCCAGGAGCTGCTGCTGACTTGTGTCTCCTGCTCAGAGCGTGAGACACAGCCCTCTGCACCTCTGTTCCTGGCTGAATGGATGAATACACAGATGAACAGACAGATGGCGGGTGATTTTAGGGAGAGGAAAGGGCAGGCACACATCTGTTCCATTTTCTCCAGTCAAGGTTCTTCTCTGAGGACTGTGACTGTAGTATTTCAAGGTCAGACAGTGACCCCAAATGTCTAACATTAAGAGTGTTCCAAGGCCTGGATTTTAGCACCTGCTTTAACAAACAGATAGGAATGGTGTGTAAGGTGAGATTTAGTGAATAATTCAGAGCCCCTCAAATATTCGAAACATCTTCTGTTCTCTTCAGTAACCTGATTTCTGATATTACTTACATTGCAATCCTCTAAATACTTCAAATTTTAATGAAAGTAATAAACGTATATGTTTAACATAAAAGAGTGCAGAGGACTGATTATGTGGAGACAGATATAGAGGGAGTGAGAGAGAAGGAAAGAGCAAGGGATGGAGGATGGAAAAGAAAGAAGGAAGGAGACGAGAGGAGGGCCCCCAGCCCACCTCTTCAAATTCAGACCAGCTCCTTGGGGAGAACCATTTCAACTGGCTCTGAGGTCAGGTCTCCACTCCTGTCCATAACCCTCAGGCACCTTCTCCATCAGCTTCAACACTTGTCCTGCTGACAGGTAAGGACGTGGCTCCTGACTGTGGCCCATCTCCTAGCAAGGCCTCAGCAGCAACTGCAGTGCACTTGCTGATGTGTCTGCAGCGATCATCCATTCACAGCGCCTCCCCACGAGGGAGTTGCCCATGCGCCCACCATACAGGGGAAGGTACCAGGTGGCCACCTTCCTCTCCCCATCTCTCCTCAACTAATGACAGATGCTTCACCTTGTCCGGGTTGACAATACTTAGTCTTTTTTTACCCATAATTTTGTTTCCCGTGCTTTGCCTATGGAGTCTAGGAGTTGAAAACCAGTTACTCTGAATTAGTGAGCATAGCATAAACCCCAATGAAGAGTGGCCCCAACACAATCATTTGTTTCCCATGCCCTGCCACAAAGGTGAACATGTACCTGAGCTGCTACTGGGGACCCCAGGTGGCAGGCTCTGCCCCCTGACCCCACAACTTTTACTCACATTACTATAACTTAAAACTGTTCCCCCAACAGCAGTTGAGACTCAGGTACCTAGACACACCCCCAGCAGTAGTGACTCTGGAGCAGGCATCTATCACCAGGCAGCAGCAGCACAGATCTGCAGCAGAGACACAACCCCAGCAGCATCAGCAGAGGATGATCAGAAGCAATGATTCAGCCCAAGTAGCAGCAAGGCTGAGGTAGCTGAGACCCACTCCTAAAAACTAAAGCAGCAGATTTGAAGTGGAGCCCTCACCCAGCAGCAGCATCCTCAGCCCCAAACAACAGCAGAGGACTGGAGCTGAGAGTTCCACCGGCAACAGCACTAGCAGTACCAGCACTAACATGGAGCTGACACTAACCCCCAGCAGCATCTGCAGCAACTAATTAGAAGCTGAGCCCCACCATGCAGAAGCGCATCTCAGGAGCACCCCAAGGAGACCCATGCACCCCAGGAGTGCCTACCTCAACAGACAAATACCAGCCACCAGTTGTCAATCCTCCAGAACCCACAGCAAGCAAGAGGTGCCAAACAGCAAAACAGTCTGGGAGGCATGGCAGCCTTATTTGTTACACACCAACCTGCTTACACATTCCAACATTCCTCACCGGGCCAAAAACTACCAGACTGCTAAAATGGTGAGACAAAGAAACACCACCAACTGAAAGGAAAAGATGAATCACCAGAAAAGGAACTACATGAAATGGAAGAAAGCAAACTGTCAGATAAAGAATTCAAAGCAGAGAATCTAAAATGGCGGTAGAGTGAATGGAAGCTACACAGACCACCTCCCAGAACCAAACTGGAATTACAACTATAACACAGACAAATAGATGGGAAAAACCAACAGAAAAGCAGCTTGCGAGGACCATATAACCAGGGACACTGACTCCATCCTGGTAGGATTGCGAAGGTGTGAGACGAGGGCTGGGAGCCCACAGACAGCAGCGGCCTCAGCTGGAAGCAGCGCCCTCGAGTTACACTCCTAGGCGGCTCCACAGTGCAGAGCCGAGACAGAGGCTAAAAAAGCCACAGCCACTCACCTTGGGCTCCAGCAGAGAAAGGCCAGACTGGACTGGAACTGTTTGGGGACACTCAGGATTTGGAGGCACTCAGAGCATTTGCTGAGTTGCTGCCACACAGAATGGTGGCCATCTTGCTACTTCCCAGGGCTCAGGGGAGAGGCACCAGGCCATCCCTGGGAGATCCAACCCCACCCTGTGGGCCATTGAAGTGCTAATTGAGACTCATTAACAACCAGCATTTGCCGCACCCTCATGAAATCTCCTTATGCTGAGCACCTGGGGGAGTTTTTCAATCAACTGACAACCCAAAACTCTTCAAGTAACCTCAACAACTAACCTCTAGGCAATAACCTAGAGGATAACAGTACCTTTCCTGGCTAGCAACTTTAACCAGGAAAGTAAGACTTGACGGTGGTGTTTAACATGAGTCCTCCCTCACTCATCTAAACCCAGAAGAGGGAGCCACAAACAGCAGAACACCAATACCCACAGGGAAAACTTGAAAGGCTCCAAAGCCCACTGTGATAGCCAAAATGGTGAAATACAGAAACAGAAGCCAAATGAAAGAACAACAGGAGACCTCCACCAAAGATGAGATCAATGTGGAGCAGTTAGACATGTTAACTGAGCTAGAATGTAGAGCCATGATCTTGAGGAAGCATGAGTAAGGACATAGAGACACTGAAAATCAGACAATTGGAAATTAAAAACCATCAAGAAGAGATAAAAAAAATGACATATCAGAAATAAAAAACACATTGGAAGGTTTAAAAAGCAGAGTAGAGAAAGTTGAGGACCAGATCAATGAATTAGAAGACAGGGTAGAAAAAAATCAACAAATCACAAAATCATAAGGAAAAAAAGATTAAAAAACAGGAGGACGGCTTAAGAGAACTGTGGGAAACAGGAAACGTAATAATATTTGCATCATAGGAGTCCCCGAGAAAGAAGAAAATGAGCAAGGATTAGGGAATATATTCAAAAAAAAATAGTGACAGAAAATTTTCCTAACATGGTGAAGGAAGAAGGCATTCAAGTTCAAGAAGCACAGAGTCCCAAGTAAGAAGAACCCAAATAGGCCCACAGCAAGACACATAGTAATTAAAATGCCAAAAATTAAAGACAAGGAGAGAATCTTAAAAACAGCAAGAAATAAGCAACAGGTTACCTACAAAGAAAACCCATTAGGTTCTCAGCAGACTTCTCACGTGAAACACTAAAGGTCAGAAGAAAATGGCATGAAGAAATCAAGGTAATGAAAACAAGGATCTGAATCCAAGACTACTCTACCCAGCAAGGTTATCATTCAAAATAGAAGGTCAAGTAAAGAGCTTCCCAGACGAAAAAAGGCTAAGGGAATACATTAGCACCAAACCAGCACTGCAAGAAATGTTAAAAGGACTGCTGTAATACAGGAGAAATGGGAAGAAAAATAGAACCACACTAAACAAAAATGACAATAAATAAGTACATATCAATAATCACCTTAATTGTAAATGGATTGAATGCTCTCATAAACAGACACACAGTAGCTGATTGGATAAGAAAGCCTGACTCATCTATATGTTGTTTACAAAAGACCCACCTCACAAGAAAAGACTCACATACGTTAAAAGTGAAGGGATGGAAAAAAATCTACCAAGCAAATGGAAAGCAAAAAACAAACAAAAAAAAACAAACAAACAAAAAAAAAAAACTGGGGTAGCAATACTCATATCTAATAAAATAGATTTCAAAATGAAGACCATAACTAGACACAAAGAAGGCCACTAAATAATATTGAAAGGATCTATCCAACAGGAAGATATAACCTTGATAAACATATATGCACCCTATATAGGAGCATCAAAATATATAAAAAATCTTCTGGAGGACTTCCAAGAACAAATTGACAGCAGTACAATCATAGCAGGTTGACTTCAACACCCCATTGAAACCACTGGATAGATCCTCTAGACAAAAAATTAGCAAGGAAACAGAGACTCTAAATGAAGCACTAGACCAAATGGATTTAATAGATATCTACAGAGAATTACACCCCAAAACTACAGAATACACATTCTTCTCAAGTGCACATGGAACATTCTCAAAGATAGAACACATGATAGGACACAAACTAAATCTCTACAAGTTCAAGAAGATTGAAATCATATCAAGCATCTTCTCAGATCACAATGGCATGAAACTAGAAATCAATTGCAACAAGAACATGCAAAGACATTTCAACACATGGAGGCTAAATAGCATGTTATTAAACAATGAATGGGTCACTGACGAGATCAAGGAAGAAATTAAAATCTTCCTGGAAACCAATGAAAATGAACACCCAACAACACAAAATATATGGGATGCAGTGAAAGCAGTTCTAAGAGGGAAGTTCATAGCAATACAGGCCTACCTCAAGAAATGAGGTCTAAACTCACAACTTAAATAATTAGAAAGCAAACAAAAAGAAATCCCCAGAGCAAGTAGAAAGAAGGAAATAGTAAAGATCAGAGCAGAAATAAATGACATGGAGACCAAAAAAAGAAAAAAAAAAAACAAACAAAAAAACAATTCAAAGGATCAATGAAACAAAGGGCGGGTTTTTTGAAAAGATAAACAAGATTGATGGACACTTAGCTAGACTCACCAAGAAACAAAAGGAGAGAACCCAAATACACAACATCAGAAATGAAAGAGGAGAAGTAACAACTGACACCACAGAAATACAATAGATTGTTAACAGCTACTATAAACAACTATATGGCAACAAATTTGACAATCTAAGCAAAATGGACAAATTTCTAGAAACACACAATCTTCCAAACCTGGACCAGGAAGAGATAGAAAACTTGAACAAACCAATAACAACTAAGGAAATTGAAGAGGTAATCAAGACAAGACTCTCCCAGCAAACAAAAGCCCAGGCCCAAATGGCTTCACGGGGGAGTTTTACCAAATATTCAAAAAACAACCAACACCCATTTTCCACAAACTATTTCAAAAAATTCAAGAAGAAGGAAGACTTCCAAACACATTCTATAAAGCCAGCATAATTCTAATTCCAAAAGAACAAAAAGACACTACAAAGAAAGAAAACTACAGGCCAATATCCTTGATGAACATAGACGCCAAAATCCTGAACAAAATACTAGCAAAATGGATCCAGTAATACATCAAAAAAATTATTCACCATGACCAAGTGGGATTTATTCCAGGGATGCAAGGCTGGTACAATATTCACAAATCAATAAATGTGATACACCACATAAAAAAAATGAAGAATAAAAACCACATGATCATATCAATAGATGCTGAAAAAGCATTCGACAAAATCCAGGATCCATTTCCGATAAAAACCCTCAGCAATGTGGGAATAGAGGGATCATATCTCCACGTAATAAAGGCCATTTATGAAAGACCTACAGCCAACATCATACTCAATGGACAGAAACAAAAAATCTTTCTATTAAAAACAGGAACAAGACAGGGATGTCCACTTTCACCACTCTTATTTAACATAGTACTTGAAGACTTAGCCACAGCAATCAAACATGAGGAAAAAATAAAAGGGATCCAAATTGGAAAGAAGGAAGTGAAACTGTCATTATTTGCAGATGACAGGATACCATACGTAGAAAACTCCAAACACTTCATCAAAAATCTACTAGATTTAATAAAGGAACTTGGCAAAGTATCAGGATACAAAATTAACGTCAAGAAATAATCGGCATTCTTGTACACCAATGATGAACTCACAGAAAGAGAAACTGAAAAAAACAATCCTGTTTACCATCGGGCCAAAAAAATTAAGATACCTAGGAATAAACTTAACCAAAGAAGTAAAGGAACTATTTGCAGAAAACTATAGGACATTGAAAAAAGAAATAGAGAAAGATATAAAAAGTGGAAGCACATACCCTGTTCATGATTGGAACAATTAACATCATTAAAATGTCCATACTCCCCAAAGCAATCTATAGATTCAATGTAATCCCCATCAAAATACCAACGACATATTTCACAGAACTAGAACAAATACTTGAAAAGTTCATATGGAACCACAAAGACCCTGAATAGCCATAGCAATCTTGATAAAGAAGGACAAGTTAGGTGGGACCACAATACCAGATATCAGGTTATACTACAAAGCGACTGTAATCAAAACAGCCTGGCACTGGCATAAGAACAGCCATATAGGGCAGTGGAACAGAAGAGAGAACCAAGAAATGGACCCAAGGCAGTATGCTCAATTAATTTTTTTTTCCAAATCTTTATTGTTGGATGTAAAATGTATTACAGATGTTCCACATTTTTCCCCCGTTGACCCCCTCCTCCCCACTCCCACCCCCCTCCCACCTTTTCCCACACTATTGTCTGTGTCCATTGGTTATGCATATAAGTTCTTTGGTTTATTTATTCCCACCCCCTCAACCCCTTTCCCTTTGAGGTTTGTCAGTCTAGCAATGAGTTTGTGCTTCTTAATCCCTTCACCTTTTTCACCCATTCCCCCAACCCCCCTCCCAACTGGCAACCAACAAAATGTTCTCTGTATCTATGAGAATGTTTCTGTTCTTCCTGTTCATTTTGTTTGTAGATTCCATTGTTGATAGATATGTATTCATTGTCATTTTGTTTGTTCATACATTTTATCTTTTTCTTCAAAAAGACCCTTCATCATTTCATATAATAACGGTTTGGTGGTGATGAACTCCTTTAACTTTTTCTTGTCTGGGAAAGTTTTTGTATGTCCATCGATTCTAAATGACAGCTTTGCAGGATAGAGTAATTTTGGTTGTAGGTTCTTGGTTTTCATCACTCTGAATATTTCTTGCCACTCCCTTCTGGCCTGCAAAGTTTCTTTTGAGAAATCAGCTGACAGCCTAATGGGAACTTTCTTGTAGGTAACTAGCTGCCTTTCTCTTGCTGCTTTTAATATTCTCTCTTTGTCTTGAACCTTTTGCATTTTGATGATGATGTGTCTTGGTGTGGGCCTGTTGGGGTTCATCTTGTTTGGGACTCTCTGTGCTTCCTGGACTTGTATGTCTGTTTCCTTCACCAAGTTAGGAAAGTTTTCTGCCATTATTGTTTCAAACAGGTTTTCGATTTCTTGTTCTCTCTCTTCTCCTTCGGGCACCCCCAAGATGCGAATGTTGGCACGCTTGAAGTTATCCCAGAGGCTCCTTACTCTATCCTCATTTTTTTGGATTCTTTTTTCTTTTTGCTCTTCTGATTGGGGATTTTTTGCTTCCTTATATTCCAAATCGATGGTTTGCTCCTTGGATCTACATACTCTATTATTGAAGCTGTGTAAATTATTCTTTATTTCAGTTAATGCCTCCTTTAATTCTAACTGTGTATCCATGATTTCTAACTGGTCCTTTTTTATGCTCTTGATGCCCTCCCTAAGTTCACTGAGGTTCTCACTAAGTTCATTGAGCATCCTTATAAGCAGTATTTTGAACTCAGTATCTGTTAGGTTGCTTATCTCCCTTTCGCTTAGTTCTTTTATTGGGGTTTTGTTCTGTTCTTTCATTTGGGACCTGTTTCTTTGTATCCTCATTTTGGCTGCCTCCCTGTGTTTGTTTCTGTGTATTACTTAATGAGAGGTATGGGGCTCGCTGAGACCCGGTGCTGCTCGTTTGAAAGAATTTAGGAAAAACCTGAAGCAGGATCCAAGACCGGCCAATCCTATGGTTAAGCAAGTGGCAACAGCTTGAAAGTTGTGTGGGGTGGGGCGGGGCCTCAGGGAGTCAGCAGGGCGGGGCTACGAGTGTGAGCCAGGTTGCTGGAGTCCCAGATATGGCTTCTGTCTGCCGCCCCCGGGAAGGGCTCACCAAAGGAACAAAGGCCTCTGACAGCACGTTTGTCCCCAAGGAAGCCCCCTCTCCAGCTCTCGCTCCAGTGTCAAACAGCTCAGTTCTTCCCTGTGTGTCTCTGGTGCCCCTCGAGCTGCCTCCCCTCCGAGCTTAGAGGGAGAGAGTCCGATAAGTCCGTGCGTGGGCCCTTTAAGGAGCTGCCTGGGGCTCCAGCCGCTTCAGCTTCCCTGAGCCTCAGTTTCCGCTGGTTTTTCCAGCCAGAAGTTATGGGGATTCTCTTCCTGGCACTGGAACCCTGAGCAGGGCACCTGGTGTGTGACGGGGACCCCTCAGTCCTCAGGAAGGACCTTCCCAGCCACGGGATCCTCCTGATTTTTATCCACCACGCTTGGGTGTGGGACCAGCCCGTCTCGCGGCTGCACGCTCCACCGCCGCTGTGCCGCAGCCCCTCCTCGCGCCGCCGCCCCTCCTACCGGTCTGGATGTAGCTGCTTTTTTTTTTTCCTTAGTTCCGTAGTTGTACGGCTTCCATTCAGCTTGATTTCCGGCGGTTTTGAATGATGGTTGTTCTGTAGTTTAGTTGTAACTTTGATGTGGTTGTGGGAGGACGCGATACCGCGTTTACCTACGCCGCCATCTTGACCGGAAGTCTCAATTAATTTTTGACAAAGGTGGCAAGAGCATACAATGGAGTAAAACAGCCTCTTTAATAAATAGTGTTGGGAAACTTGGACAGCAACATGCAAAAAAAAAAATGAAACTAGACCATCCACTTACACCATACACAAAAATAAACTCAAAATGAATAAAAGACTTATATGTGACCCGTGAATCCATAAAAATTCTAGAAGAAAATGTAGGCAACAAAATTTTGGACATCATACGAAGCAAAATTTTCACTGATACATCACCTAAGGCAACAGAAACAAACAAAAAAATGAACACACGGGACTATATCAAACTAAAAAGCTTCTGCACAGTACAAGAAACAATCATCAAAATGGAAAGGCAACCCACTGTATGGGAGAACATTATGGACAATGATGTATGACATAAGGGATTAATTTCCATTATATATAGAGTGCTCATACAGCTCGACAAAAGAAAAAGAACCCAATTAAAAAATGGGCAGAGGTGCTGAATAGACACCTCTCCAAACAGGACATACAAATGGCCAAGAGAAATATGAAGAAATGCTCAACATCATTAATCATCAGAGAGATGCAAATTAAAACAACAATGAATTATCACCTCACACCTGTCAGAATGGCTGCCATCAACAAATCATCAAACAACAAGTGTTGGTGAGGGTGTGGAGAAAGGCAATCTCTAATACACTGCTGGTGGGAATGCAGACTGGTGTAGCCACTATGGAAAACAATATGGTGTTACCTCAAAAAATTAAAAAATTGAACTTCCATTTGACCCAGTGATCCCGCTTCTAGGAATATACCCTTAGAAGCCTGAAATACCAATCAAGAAGAATATATGTGCCCTTATATTCATAGCAGCAGTATTTACAATAGCTAAGATCTGGAAACAGCCCAAGTGTCCACAGTAGATAAATGGGTAAAAAAGCAGTGATACATATACACAATGGAGTACTATGCAGCTGTAAGAAAGAAAGATTTCTTATCCTTTGAGAGGACATGGAGGGACCTGGAACGTATTATCTTAAGTGAAATAAGCCAAGCAGAAAAAGACAAATACCACATGATCTCACTTATGTATGGAATATAATGAACATAACAGTCTGAGGAATACGGTAGACCCAGAAGCATGGAAGTAGGGCACAGACTGACATTTCTCAAAAGAGGGTTTAGGGGGATGGGAAGAGATAAACCACAGAACTTATATGCATGTATGCATAACCAATGGACATAGACAACAACGCCAGTGATGGGGTGGGGGGGAGTTTGGGGGTGCTAATGGTGTAAAAAAGGAGAAACATCTTTAATAAATAAATAATAAAGAAACAAGAAAAAAAACAGAGCAAGTAGAAGGAAATAATAGTAAAGGTCAGAGCAGAAATAAACAACATAGAGACTATAAAAAGAAAACAATTCAATGTAATTTGACCCAGTGATCCCATTTCTAGAAATATATACTAAAAAGCCTGAAACATCAATCAGAAAGAATATATGTACCACCATGTTCTGAGCAGCACTATTTACAATAGCCAAGATCTGGAAACAGCCCAAAAGTCCATTAGTAGATGAATGGATAAAAAAGCAGTGGTACATATATGCAATGGAGTACTATGCAGCTGTAAAAAAGAAAGATCTCTTATCCTTTGAGATGACATGAAGGGACCTGGAAATTATTATGCTAGCAAAACAAGCCAAACAAAGAAAGACAAGTATCATATAATATCACTTATTTGTGGAATATAATGAACATAACAGTCTGAAGAACAGGGCAGTCCCAGCGACGTGTAATTAGGGTACGGACTGACAATCCCCAGATGAGAGAGTGGGGGGAGATAAACCACAGAACTTATATGCATGTATGCAGAACCAATGGACATGGACAACAAAACTGGGGACAAGGTGGGGAGGGAAGGGGACAAGGGTATCAATGGGGTAAAAGGAGATTCATCTATTACAAAAATAAATAAATAAATAAAAATAAAGAAAGATATTAAACTGCAAAAAAAAATTGAAAAGATCAATGAAAAAAAAGAGCTAGTTCTTTTAAAAGAAAAACAAGATTTGTGGACCTTTAGCCAGACTCACCAAGAAACAAAAGGAGAGGGCCCAAATAAACAAAACCAGAAATGAAACAGTAGAAGCAACAACTGACGCTACAAAAATACAAAGGATCATTAAAACATATTATGCAAAGTTATACACCAAAAAACTAGAAAGTGTAGGCCAAATGGACAAATTTCTAGAAACACACAGTCTCCCAAACTGAACTGGGAACACATAGAAAACTTGAACAGACCAATAATAACTAAGGAAATTGATGATGTAATAAAAAAAACTTTCAGCAAACAACAGCCCAAGGAGGACAGCTTCATAGGGAGTTTTACAAAACATTCAAAGAAGATCTAACACCCATTCTCCTCAAATTATTCCAAAAAATCCAAGAAGAAGGAAGACTTCAAAACTCATTTTATGTGGGCAGCATAATCCTTATTCCAAACTGGGTAAAGACACTACAAAAAAGTAAACTACAGGCCAATATTCCTGATGAATACAGATGCCAAAATCCTTAACAAAATATTAGCAAATCAGATCCAGCAATACATCAAAAAAAGTATTCATCATGGTCAAGTGGGATTCATCATAGGGATGCAAAAATAGTACATTATTTGCAAATCAATAAATGTGATACACCACATAAACAAAATGAAAGATAAAAACCATATGATCTTATCAATACATGCTGAAAAGGCATTGGACAAAATCCAGAACATATTTCTGATAAAAATGCTCAGCAATGTGGGAATAGAGGGATCATATCTTGACTTAATAAAGGTCATATGAAACACCTACAGCCAACATCAGAGTCAATGGGCAAACACTAGAAACACTTCCCTTAAAAACAGGAACAAGGCAGAAATGCCCACTTTTGCCACTTTTATTAAACATAGTACTGGAAGTCTTAGCCACAGTAATTAGACATTAAGAAAGAATAAAAGGGATCCAAATTGGAAAGGAGGAAGTAAATCTGTCATTATTTGCAGATGACATAATATTTTACATAGAAAACCCTAAAGACTCCATCAAAAATTGACTAGATTTAATAAATGAAATTGACAAAGTAGCAAAATACAAAATTAACATCAGGAAACAGCCCAACTGTCCATCATTACACGAGTGAATGAAAAAGCTGTGGTACATATACACAATGCAATACCATGCAGCTGTATGAAAGAAATATCTCTTATCCTGTGAGACAACATGGAGGGACCTGGAGAGCATCATGCTAAGCGAAATACGCTAATCAGAGAAAGGCAAATACCACATGATTTTTCTTATTTGTGTAATATATTAAACAGAATAAACTGATGAACAAAATAGAAACAGAATCATAGAAAGGAGTACAGTTCAGACTAAAAAACCACAGAGGAAGGGGTTGGGGGGGAGGATGAGGTAAACCAAAAAACGTATATGCACGTAAGCATAACCAGTGGACATAGACAACAATGCTGGACAACAAACCTTGAAAAAGAAGAACAATGTAGGAAGGATCACAATACTGGATATCAGGTTATACTACAAAGTGACTGTTATCAAAACAACCTGGTACTGGCACAAGAACAGGCAGATAGATCAATGGAACAGAACCCAGAAATTGACCCAAGACATTGTGCTCAATTAATATTTGACAAGGTTGGCAAGCTCATACAGTAGAGTAAAGACAGCTCCTTTAATAACTGGACAGCTACATGCAAACAAATGAAGCTATACCATCAACTTATGCCATACACAAGAATAAAAATAGATAAAAGACTTAAACGTGACTCAAGAATCTATAAAAATAGTGGAAGAAGAAATTGTAGGCAACAAAATTTCACACATCACACGCAGCAGAATTTTCACTGATGCAATGCCTAAGGCAAGAGAAACAAAGGAAAAAATAAATACATGGGACTACATCAAACTAAAAATCTTCTGCACGGCAAAGGAAACTACCATCAAAAAAGGAAAGGAAACCCACTATATGGGAGAGCATAACTGCCAATGATACATGAGATAAGGGGCTAATTTCCAAATATATAGAGTATTCATACAACTCAACAAAAGGAAGACAAAGAACCCAATTAAAAAAATGAGCAGAGGACCTAAATAGACACCTCTCCAAATAGGACATACAAATGGCCAAGGGACATAGGAAAATATCCCCAATGTCACTAATCATCACAGAGATACTGTTGTAACCCAGGAGATTGACCACACTTAGACTCCATTTTTTAGTTTTTGGGGATGTTTTATTACCTGAGCAGGGACTGCAGCCAACCTACACAGAGGAGAACTGCAGCCTCGAGCTCAGGGGGAGGGTTGCTTATATAGGGCAGGGGTCATTCAAGAGTTTAGCAGAGCAAGCAAGCTGCTTGTACAGAAGCGGAGGCAGTTAGCAATAAGCAGGAGGGAACGGAGGGGGGAGGGAGCTGAGGCGAAAGGGAACTGGGTGAACTGGGTCAGCATACATCTGTCCTGTTATTCGTTCCATTATCCAAGTTTTAAAAACTAACAAATTCGAGACAGATATCAGCGGTCAGTCAGGTGCAATACACACATGTTGAACAGTTACAGTTTTATGGGGTAACGGGAGCTTCAGTTTCTCCCTATCAGTTTCTTTACAGAGCATGCAGGACACTCTGGCCTTGGGGCCATTTCTGTCCTCCCTTTTCTTGAAGGATGTTGCTTTTCAAATTCCCAGTGAAGGTCAAACTCTAGTTAATTTTTATGGGGCTAAAGCCTTCTATAACATTCCCCATTGTTCATCTTGCTGTCTCTGAGGTTGTTAATTAGGGCAGCTTAAAGACAAGTTGGATTCTAAGGACAGTGAGCTACAACAATACAAATTAAAACAACTATGAGTTATCACAAATCATCAAACAACAAGTGTTGGTGAGGGCGTGGAGAAAAGGGGACTCCAGTACACTGCTGGTGGGAATGCAGACTGGTGCAGCCACTAGGGAAAACGCTATGGTGTTACCTGAAAAAGTTAAAAATTAAACTGCCATTTGAGTCAGTAATCCTGCTTCTAGGAATATACCCTAAGAAGCCTGAAACACCAATCAGAAAGTATATATACACCCCCATGTTTGTAGCAGCACTATTTACAATAGCTAAAATCTGGAAACAACCCAAGTGTCCGTCATTAGATGAGTGGATAAAAAAGCTGTGGTACATGTACACAATGGAATACTATGCAGCTGTAACAAAGAAAGATCTTTTATCCATTGAGAGACATGAGGGACCTGGAGAGTATTATCCTAAACGAAACAAGCCCAGCAGAGAAAGACAAATATCACATGATCTCACTTATTTCTGGAAAATAATGAACTAAATCTGATTAACAAAATAGACCCAGAGACATAGAGGTGGCCTACAGACTGACAATCCTCAGAAGGGGGGGGCTGGGGAGAGAAGGGATAACCCACAGAACTTATATGCAAGTACGCATAACCCATAGGCATGGACAACAAAGCTGGGGATGGGGAGGAGGGGGTTAGTAGCGGGAAGAATGAGAAACATCTGTAATAAAAATAAATAAAGTGGGGTAGCTTCAAACTGCATAGAGGTCCGCTCTCAGCAGCTGGGCAGTTGTCAGGAACAAACATACCTTTTGGGCAGAGAAATGTTCCACTAAAGGCCAAATGAAAATCGAGCTGTCAGACTGGGGGTCGCTGACTCCAGGGCTGTGTTCTGAGGGCCCAGCCCAGGGCCCATAATTAGGGCTCCACTCCTGGAGCCAGGACAGGGGACCCAACGCCTAAACCACACCCGGCTCTGCGGCCCAGACTCCAGAGGAGAAGGAGGGCGGCAGGGCGCGAGGTCCGGCTCTCCCAGGGGCACCCACCCCAGCTTCCAGCCCCTGGCATCTGTACCCTTCAAGCCCGCACTGCGACTCGTCCTGGCCCCGCACTGCCTACCTGGCACCTGCACCCCACAAAGCCCGCAAAGCCGGCAAGGCCCACGCCACATTCAGCCCTGTTCAGCCCTGTGGCCCTGACTCCAGAGAATGGAGGAGGGGCAGTGGCGTGAGGTCCAGCTCTCCCAGAGGCGCCCACCCCTGGATCTTGCGCCCCGCAAGCCCGCACCTCCACTCTTCCGGGCCCCACACCGCCTACCTGGCTCAGACTCCAGTCCTGGCCCAGCTGCACCTACCGCTGCCTTAGGAAGAAAGGACGGAGGCTCCGACATCTCAAAGAAGAAAATGGGGGCTCCTTGCGCCAAGATGGTGTCCAGGCAGTCGGTGTGGCCTGTGGGCGGGACCGCGCATGGGCAGGAGGCGGGGCCAGAAGCGGAGTCTGAGGAAGCACCTGGCTGTGGGCGGTGGGCTGGCTGACCCAGAGAGGTGCAGCCCCATGGGGCTGAGGACTGGGGAGGTCAGGGGCTGAGCCCCTGGGCCCCAAAGGGCTGGGCCTCCTGCCCTGTGCACCTGCTGGATGCTATTTTATTTAATTAATTAATTAATTAATTAATTTATTTATTTATTTATTTTTGTTACAAATGTTTCTCCTTTTTTCCTCACTGATACCTCCCCCCCCACCTTGTCCCCAGCTTTGCTGTCTATGTCCACTGTTCATGCATACATGCATATAAGTTCTGTGGTTTATCTCTCTCCCCCAACCCCTCTTCTGGGGA
Source organism: Molossus alvarezi (assembly GCA_037176705.1). Lineage (NCBI taxonomy): Eukaryota > Metazoa > Chordata > Mammalia > Chiroptera > Molossidae > Molossus > Molossus alvarezi. Next base: position 1,246,996 of record JBAWUJ010000040.1, on the reverse strand, counting down.
TTGTCAGTCTGTACCCCACTGTCACATCTCTGGAACTGCCCTGTTTCTCAGAATGTTATGTTCATTATATTCCACAAATAAGTGAGATCATGTGATATTTGTCTTTCTCTGCTTGGCTTGTTTTGCTTAGGATAATACTCTCCAGGTCACTCCATGTCATCTCAAAGGATAAGAGATCTTTCTTTCTTACAGCTGTATAGTACTCCATTGTGTATATGTACCACAGCTTTTCATCTATTTGTCTACTAACGAACATTTGGGCTGTGTCCAGATATTAGCTATTGTAAATAGTGCTCTATAAACATGAGGGTACACATATTCTTTCTGACTGGTGTTTAAGGCTTCTTAGGGTATATTTCTAGAAGTGGGATATCTGGGTCAAATGGAAGTTCAATTTTTAATTTTTTGAGGTAACACCATATTGTTTTCCATAGTGGCTACACCAGTCTGCATTCCCACCAGCAGTGTATTAGAGGTTTTTTTTCTCCACACCCTCGCCAACACTTGTTGTTTGATGATTTGTTGATGGTGGCCATTCTGGCAGGTGTGAGGTGATACCTCATTATTGTTTTAATTTGCATCTCTCTGATGATTAGTGATGTTGAGCATTTCTGCATATGTCTCTTAGCCATTTGCATGTCCTGTTTGGAGAGGTGTGTATTTAGTTTCTCTGCCCATTATTTAATTGGGTTCTTTGTCTTCCTTTTGTTGAGCTGAATGAGCACTCTCTCTATATATATATTGGAAATTAGCCCCGTATCTGATGTATTATTGGCAATAATGGTCTCCCATGGAGTGGGTTGCCTTTCCATTTTGGTGGTTGTTTCTTTTGCTGTGTAGATGCTTTTGAGGTTGATGTAGTCCCATGTGTCCATTTTCTCCTTTGTTCTGTTGCCTTATGTGATATATCAGTGAAAATTCTGCCACGTATGATGTCTGAAATTTTGTTGCCTACATTTTCATTTAGGATTTTTATGGATTCATGGGTCACATTTAAATCTTTTATCCATTTTGAGTTTATTCTTGTGTATGGTGTAAGTTGATGGTCTAGTTTCATTTTTTTGCATGTTGCTGTCCAATTTTCCCAACACCATTTATTAAAGAGGCTGTCTTTTTTTTTTTTAATGAATTTTTATTTATTTTTTTGTTACAGATATTTTACCTTTTTACCCCATTGGCACCCCACCCCCACCCCACCTCCGCCCCGTCCCCGGCTTAGTTGTCCATGTCCATTGGTCATGCATACATGCATATAAGTTCTGTGGTTTATCTCTTCCCACTCCCCACCCCCCATCCCCTCTTCTGAGGGATGTCAGTCTGTGCCCTACTTTCATGTGTCTGGGTCTACTGTATTCCTCAGACTGTTATGTTCATTATATTCCGTATATAAGTGAGATCATGTGGTATTTGTCTTTTCTCCTTGGCTTCTTTCACTTAGGATAATACTTTCCAGGTCCCTCCATGTCGTCTCAAAGGATAAGAGATCTTTCTTTCTTACCGTTGCATAGTACTCCATTGTGTATATGTACCACAGCTTTTTTATCCATTCGTCTACTGGTGGACACTTGGGCTGTTTCCAGATCTTAGCTATTGTAAATAGTGCTGCTATGAACATGGGGGTACATATATTTTCCTGATTGGTGTTTCAGGCTTCTTAGGGTATATTCCCAGCAGTGGGATCACTGGGTCAAATGGAAGTTCAATTTTTAATTTTTTGAGGTAGCACCATATTGTTTTCCATAGCGGCTGCACCAGTCTGCATTCCCACCAGCAGTGTATTAGAGTCCCCTTTTCTCCACACCCTCGCCAACACTTGTTGTTTGATGATTTGTTGATGGCGGCCATTCTGACAGGTGTGAGGTGATACCTCATTGTTGTTTTAATTTGCATCTCTCTGATAATTAGTGATGTTGAGCATTTCTTCATATGTCTTTCGGCCATTTGGATGTCCTGTTTGGAGAGGTGTCTATTCAGCTCCTCTGCCCACTTTGTAATTGGGTTCTTTGTCTTCCTTTTGTTGAGTTGTATGAGCACTCTATATATATTGGAAATTAACCCCTTATCTGATACATCATTGACAATGATGTTCTCCCATACAGTGGGTAGCCTTTCCATTTTGTTGATTGTTTCTTTTGCTGTGCAGAAGCTTTTTAGTTTGATGTAGTCCCATGTGTTCTTTTTCTCCTTTATTTCTGTTGCCTTAGGTGATGTATCAGTGAAAATTCTGCTCCGTATGATGTCCGAAATTTGGTTGCCTACATTTTCTTCTAGAATTTTTATGGATTCACGGGTCACATTTAAGTCTTTTATCCATTTTGAGTTTATTTTTGTGTATGGTGTAAGTTGATGGTCTAGTTTCATTTTTTTGCATGTAGCTGTCCAATTTTCCCAACACCATTTATTAAAGAGGCTGTCTTTACTCCACTGTATGGTCTTGCCACCTTTGTCAAATATTAATTGAGTGTATTGCCTTGGGTCCATTTCTGCGTTTTCAGTTCTGTTCCACTGGTCTATATGTAAAGAGGCTGTCTTTATTCCACTGTATGCTCTTGCTATCTTTGTGAAATATTAATTGAGCATATTGTCTTGGGTCTCTTTCTGGGTTCTCTATTCTGTTCCATTGATTTATCTGCCTGTTCTTGTGCCAGTACCAGGCTGTTTTGATTACAGTGGATTTTTAATATAAGCCAGGTTTGCACTGAATGCAGGGTTGTGAGCTGTGGCATCTTGGACAAGCTCCAAGCCTGAGCTTCCTTTTCTCCCCGTTTGGTTACCAGTGCAGTGGTGCTTACCTCATGGGTGGTCATGTCTCAGTTTCCAGTGTCAAATCAAACCAACCCTGGGGAAGATGACAGCCAGGTGAGTCATGTGTCTCCTCTGGACAGATCCACGAGCTTGGGCCACAGAGTCAGGCTTTTGGGAGCCGGTGTCTTTGGGTGGGCTAGATGGGTGGGGCTTAACAAATGGGGATGGACCTGTGGGGCTGGACCTGTGGGGCTGGAACCATGGGGCTGAATCAGTGGGGTTTGCCTCACCAGAGCCTTGTGCTCACACTGGTGCCCCACTCAGCTGCACAGTCCAGCATCCAGCCCCTCATGTAGCTGAGCTTCCTAAGAGCATTGGGCTTCTTCCCTGGTCTCTCAGGGCTTTAGGACAGTGTTCCAGCCTTGGGAGCTGGGTGTCACTTCCGTCACCTGTTGATAGAAGCTGTTAGGAACCCACCCAGGAGAGAGTGAGCTGTGTGCTCTGAGGTGTGTAGCCCAACCCTCACACCGTTTGTTCTACCAGGTGGAACCTGTGACTGAGGCCCCTGAACCCAAGCCCAGCCTGGGATCTTGGGTCCACCTAGACTTAGGGTGTGTGGTCAGTGACAACATCGCCCACAAATTGTCTTATGGCCCCAGCTCCTTTTATAGCAACAGAGCTCGCTGTGGACAAGACATCTCTCCATACGAGGCATCAACTAGGGTTCGGCCCTGTCTGAAGCCCACATGGCACACCACTTCTATTTTGGGTGGGCTGGAGTGAGGCAAGCAGGCAGGCTTGGGGACAGTTGTCCACACCCCCTAAACATCCTCTGTGCAGCCGGGGAGTGAGCCCAACCTGGCCAGCGGATATGGCCGGGCCCCCCTTTTCTTTGTTTGTTTCTTTCTCTTTTTCTTCTTCTTAGTGTGCATCTGCCTTTCTAAAAAAAAAAAAAAAAAAAAAAAAAGAATTCTTAAGTCTATTCATTAAATTTAACAAATTTTAAAGCAGTTTTAGATTTACATAAAAATTGAGCAGAAAGTACAGTTTCTGTACTCTCCCTTCTAATTTCTCCATTGTTAACACCACCTGCTAGTGTGGTTACTGTTTGTTACACTTGATGAGCCAGTATCGATATATGATTATTATTATTTTTATTTATTTATTTTATCCTCACCAGAGGATATTTCGCATTTATTTTCAGATAGAGCAGGAGGGAGAGGGGAAGAGAGACATTGATGTGAGTGAGACACACCTACTGGATGGCCCCCGCAGGACCCCAACTGGGTCTGGGGAAAATCTGCAACTGAGGTATGTGCCTCCAGCAGGAACCGAGCCCAGGACCCTCTGGTCCACAGGCCGACACTCTAACTGCTGAGAAAAACCTGCCAGAGCAGTGATACATTATTATTAACCACAGTCCATAGCAGCCCCCGGGACTCGTTCCTGACAGGGTCCATTCTGTGGGTCTGGACAGACATGTCAGCATCGCAGTTTCAGGCAGAGGGGCTCACACCCCACAGGTTCACGCTCACCTGTGCATCCTCCCCCAGCCCCTGGCAAATGGGGGTCCTCCGCTATCTGGTGACTCTGTCTTCTCCAGGTGGGCGTGTAGCTGGAATCGCACAGCATCTAACCTCTCAGGTCGGCTTCTGTGCCTCAGTCACATGCGTTTTGGGTTCCTCCGTCTTTTCATGGCTTGATAGCTCATTGCTTTCTGTACTGTACTGTTCTGTTGTCTCGGTGGACCCCGGTGTGTCTGTCAGGCCCAGCAGGGTGCCCTGATATATCTGTCATCCATGGTGGGGCATCCCCTGGTGTGTCCATCACCCACCTCAGGGCGTCCCCAGGGGTGTCCATCACCTACCACAGTGCATCCCTCTGTGTGACCGTTGCCCGCCTCAGGGCATCCCCCGGGGTGTCCGTTGCCCAGCGCAGGGTGTTGGGGTGTCCTCCAGCCTTGCAGATCATGAGTCCAGTGGCTGTCTGCATCCATGTGCAGGTTTTGGAGGGGACACAGTTTTTACCTCCTGTGGGGAAACACCTGGTTTCTTTAGTTCCTGCTGTCCCGATGCCTGGCGGGTCCCCAGTGACAAGGTGTGCAAGGCCATCAACATTGCACAAACTGGGCTCCCATCAGTGGGAATGTGTGGTATTAATTCACTACTGGATGTCACTGTCCCTTGGCCCTCAGCACCTTTGAGCATGTGGAGCACAGTCTTCACCCCTGACCAGAGTCTGCTCTTGTCCCCAAACTTATTGTGAGTCACAGAGAAACCCTGGTTGCTGACTCTTCAACCCACACCCAGAGACTGTGCTGCTTCCCATCCCCTGGCCACCCCTGCTCTCCTTGTCCTCTGTCTCTCTCCTGTCAGAGCAACCTTTAAACATGCAGATCTAACCTGCAGACACCCCAAACACTTTTTGGAACCAAACCCCTTGGGTGGGTATTGTGGGGTGCTGGGGCTCTCCTGGGTGGAAGAGGGGCTGAAGGTACTGTGTTTGCACTTTGGGGTCCCTGGGCCAGTGGGGAGGGGCCTTTCTGAGATGGTGTGTCTTTGAATCTGTCCCCAGCATAATTGCCCTCTGCTGACAGAAGAGTCCCTGGCTGGGCCAGTCTGAGGGGCACAGTAGGGAGCCCCTCCACACAGACCCCAGGGCTCACATTGCCTTTCCAGGGACTGGGCCAGCCAGAGGGGCACGATAAGAAGCTCCTCCCTGCATCACTTTCCCAGGGGCAGGGCCAGCCTGAGTGGCAGAGTAGGGAGCTCCTTCCTGCATCACCTTTTGCATGACAGTCTACGGGATCATGCTGTATCAATGTCAGGGCAGTGGAAGGCTCTGGTTGTGCCTTCGTGCCTGCCTGTGTGTGCCTTGGGGGAGGTAAAGCAGGTACTGCATGGCAGTGGGCATGTGGGAACTCTCTGTACAACTTGCTCAGTCATACCCTGAGCCCCAACATGCTCTAGAAAGAGAGGGAGAAAGGGAGAGAATGAGGAAGAAAAGAGAAGAAAGAAAAGGAATACACACATAGAGGCTATTTAGAAAGAAGCACAAAGACCAACCTCCTGGTACTGAGGATGCCATTGCAATATTCTGAAGGGAAAAGGAGCAAAGGAAAGGCCAACTCCTCAAGGCTGGATCTGGTGCAAGGTCAGCCACTGCTCGTGTGTTCTGCCCGGGGCCACCAGACATAAGCTACAAAGCCATCTACACATGGCTGCTTCTTTTGCTGATCTTGGAGGTGCCCAGGCAATGTAAAACTGGGAACCAAAGCTGGCTGCTACTAGTGACAGGGTCATGGCCAGTGACTTATAAGAGGTATGGGGCTTGCTGAGGCCAGATGTTGTTTGTATAAGAGAATTTAGGACCATCTGAAGCAGGAGCCAAGACAGGCCAATCCTAAAAAAAAAAGCCAATGGACATAGCTTGGGTGGGCCTGAATGTTTCATGGGGCAGGGCCTCAGGCAATAACCAGGGTGGTCCAGACAGTGGGAGTCAGGTCACAGGAGTCCCAGATACAGTGCCCGCCCACCCGGCTGCCTGCCCATGGGTGAAGGGCTCACCCATGGAACAGCAGCCTCCACCAGCACGTGTGCCTGGGACAAAGCTGCCCCTCCAGCTCTCACCCCAATGCCAAAGGACTGACTCAGTTCTTCCCAGGGATGTCTCTGGTGCCTTTCAAGCTGCCTCCATCCCTCCCTTCCTCCCACTCCCACTCTGGGGCCCTAAGAAGCAGGGTCCCCTGAACTTTGTGCTGGGTAGGCCCTTTCAAAGGAACTGCCTGGGACCCTGGCAACCTCGACCTCGATTCCCTGTGGTTTGCACAGCCACAAGGGATGGGGACGTCTCTTCCTGGTACTGGGATCCTGAGCTGTGGGAGGGAAACCCCTTGCTCCTCAGGGTGGATGTTCCCAGTGGAGGGATCCCCTCTGATTTCTCACTACACTCTTTGGTCTCCCATCAGATCATGTCCCTTGTCACCGGCCAGAAAGCCCTCCTTGAGAAACAAACAGCGCATGGCAGCTTGGTGGTTGGCAGCCGCTTTTCCCTCGCCGGCCTCCTGAACATCCTGGAGGTCGAAAGGGAGGGTGAGGTCTCCTCGGCCCTCTCAGGGTCTCTGCCCCGGCCGAGGCCGCGGACTGACGCGAAGCCGATGAACAGGACGAGAGCACGGCGGTATTGAAATGTTTTATTGACTGATCAAGTATTTGTATTTTGCCAGAGGCGAAGTGGGGGAGGGAGGGAGCGAGCGAGGGAGGTGTGGAGGCCCGTGTGTGTCTGTGTGCGAGGGAGGGAGGGAGTGTCTGTGCGTGTGTGCCTCTCTCCGGCCCGCTTCCGGGTCTGCCCGCAGAACCGCGGTCACGCGATCGAGGCACCGAACGAGCGAGGAAGACTTGCGGGGGACGCGTGACCCCGCCATCAAAGGCGGCCCTGGCAGCCGGTTGCCTGGGCGACCGGAGAGACCGGTTGCCTGGCACCGGACTTCGCCGCTGCAACGGACAGCGACCGGGTCCACCAGTGGACCGGATCTCTAACGGGCCGTGACTGGGGGCTCCTGTGGGGTTTGTGTGTGTGTGTGGGGGGGTGTGTCCGTGGTATGGGGCGTGGCCGGCTGCGGTTGGCCCGGTGTGCTGGGGGCTGGGCGGGCGCAGGCAGACCAGGCAGTACATATTAACACGTTTACTGGATTGACTTACATTTAAAAAGTACGTACTCATTTCACCTAAGACACGACAGTCCCTACCTCTCTGAAAACAGTTGCAGTGTGCACCAGGACCGTTTCCACCCCTGTGGATGGTTGAGGGCGGCGCCGGCGAAAACCCCAGGCCACCGGGGTCAGGCTTCTCTGCCCACAGCAGGTGTCCTCCACTGGAACTGAGATCTCACAAAGAAGCTGCTTCCTCCCTCCTAGGAAATCCCCAAATCCACCAGGGGAACTGCTTACCCGACTGACCTTCCTGGGCACAGGAGGGGCCTAGGGGAGCAGTCACTTCCAAGACTCCCCGAAGGTCCCTGTCCTGCAAGACCGGAGAGCTCTATGAGACTAGGGGGGTGAGAGAGAGGAGGAGAGGGAGACGGGGGCGGGGCGGGAAAGAGAGACACAGAGAGAGAGAGAGAGAGAGAGAGAGAGAGAGAGAGCGCAGGAACCAGACCAGAGAGGAGAGAAGACAAGTGTCCAAAGCGCCCTCCCACTGCTGTGAATCAACCAGGAGCCCGGGCTCCTGAGCGCTGGGCCACGCGTCTCTGTGGCCCTGTTCGTCAGGATGCGATGTGATGCGATGCGATCCAGCTGGCCTCACTGTGACGTGGAGCAATTGCACAGCACCTGCCAGCTGGCAGCTATGATAAGCTCCTCACACAGGAGGTTGACAGATGGCCAGGTCAGGGCACCATGAGATGGGCCTTAAGGATGGGGGCGGGGCGAAAGGGACGAGAGGCCTCAGCAGTCGTGGGTGATGGCAATTAGCAGCGCACTTGCGCACCGGGGACATGGAAGGCACTGTGTAGAAGCAGGGTAGGGGTAAATGACACATGGCAGTACCTGCCATGAAAACTACTTGCATAGGCCTCAGAAATGAAGGTAGGGGCCTCAACCCTTAAACTTACTTCTTGACACCTCTGTCCTGTGGAAATGAAATACATGTAAATTGGCCACTCCGAGCTGTGTCGTCCATTTGCTTCTCCTTTTTACACATGTCCACTTTTCCCAGACAAAATGGGATTTGGTGGACTGAAGAGGGTGACAGAGGGGTTCCTGGCAGGACACCGCGAACCACTCCTGTGGTGGCAGGCACGGACACGGCGGGGCAAACTCCCGAAAAGTCCCAACCTAGGCAGCGCCGCCCTCCACCCCTGTGTTTTGGCCGCCGCCCCGACAACCCACCAAGCTTTCGTCCAATGGAGAAGCAGCAGATGTGTTCCATGGTACACCCCTCTACTGCACAGCCCACCTGCTACCAGCCTCCCCAGGACCGGGGGCCCTACCCTTTGGGCACCATGAAGCTTTGCCCCCACTCCTCCCCTTGCCTTGCGGTGGAATCTCTGCCAAGGGCAAGTGGTGCGGCTGGGAGAGGAAGAGGCCTACTAAGGGAACTTGCCTGCCATCAACCCCTCCTTCCTGTTCTCCTGTAGGGGATCTTGGGCTGACTTCACATTGGTTATTGTTACAATGAGTGTGTGGGGAAAGCCAAAAAGAATAAACTGATTAACTGTTTTATATTTCGATCTTCCAGCTCTCTCCCTCCTTCCCTCATATTTGACCATACCCCCTGCCCCCCTCCCACTCCCTCTAAAAGTCAACCTGTGATGAAAATGGGACCTGCACCACTCACAGACACCAGAGAGGTGTGACTGGACGATCCCCTAATCACCGGGAGAGGGCTGTCCCCAGCCTGGATCTTTGTGTTCTCATGGAGCAGGATGTTGAGGAAACACTGCACATAACATTTGCATTTTGCTCACTCAGTGGATTTATGGCAACATGAATGCAAGTGAATGGAGCACAAACTGAACTCATGCACATTTATTACAAAAACGGAGCAAACAAACCTGCGTGTCTGGCCTAGGAAGCACAGGCAGGCTCTCAGCTCATCTAAAGAGCCTTTTCTGCCTCACATCCCCTTCTATCTGGAAGTTTTTGTTTTTAAGTTTCCTGGCTAGATATTCCTGGTGCAGTTGGACTCCCAAAGTCTCCTCTTTTCTTTGGTCTAGTTCCTGGGAAGGAACTGTTTTTCGTGTCGCTTGGTTGCTTGGTTCATTCCTTTGAACTCTTCTTTTCTCCTCCCTTCCTCCCTCCCTGCTGTCCCAAGGACTTCAGGATGATTGCCACTAAGCGGTGTCTGAATTCTCCTCCTCTCCCCTTCCATGCCCCCTCCTCTGCCGCTCACTTCTGTGACAAGTAGAGTTTGTTAGCCTTCTTCTCAAGACAAGACACTGCTACACAAGTCCCACAGAGCTCTTTGGCTTTGTTTAACATTCCTGCCTCAGTTTCTCCATTCCTCTTCTCCCAGAATTTTCCTGGAATTTCAGTGCCCGACTTCAAATCTAGGAAATACCCTCGGGTGAGGATTAACTGAAGCACCTGCATCAGCAGCAGCACCAGCACCACCACCACCACCAGCAGCTGCAGCAGCAGCAATAGCAGCAGCAGATCCACCACGACCACCACAATCAATAACACTAGCAGCACCAGCACCAGCACCAGCACCAGCACCAGCACCACAACAACAAAGAATGACTCAAAAAACTCATCATACTCAAAGATTACACATCAGGTCCCAGAGTGAATGTTGTGGAAGGCAGGGAGACAAATAGGGGACCCTCTCTGACACATGCAACAACTGCCTGACTCCCAATGAGAGGGATTTTTGATTTTCTGACTTGTTTCTTAGTTCTAATTGCAGGGTAGTAAATATAGACATCACCTATGACCTAAGATCTGAACACTTTTAAGAACACACAGTTCACTGGCAATGAATACATATGTTCACATTCTCCTCCTGGGGTCTAGTCTTTTGGGGTGATTTTTCAAACAACCTCAGGATCACGACTGAGGAGTCAGGGTTTGCCTAAGGAGAGGACTGTGTGTGTGAGTGTGCGTAACAGGGGCCACATACACGTAGGAACACTGGTGAGGTCAGGGGAAGCCTGTGTAGTGGCCCCACAGACTCAGAGACCTATACTAACCTCAAAGGATGGTCCAAACTACAAACATGTTAACTAAATACACTTCATGGGGGGGGGTGCTGATGTTCTAGGCCTGAAAGTACCCTTGGAAAGTTGTGGGTGGAGGGAGGATCGGTCTGTGCTGTCTGTCCAGTTCAGTCCTCACCATCCATGTATTCACCCACCCACCCACCCAACCATCTATCCATTCATCCATGTAAAGGGAACCTAAGGATGAGTGACTAAAATCGTCACCTGGAGCACAGTGTTTTAGTACGAGTGTGCTTGTTGTTCCCATGACTCAGGGTTTTTGAGTCCAATCATCGCCTGCCTGGCCTTGCTGAGCCCTCATCAGTCCACACCAGTTTGGCCTAGGGAATCTAACATGCTGAGATGGACTGTTTAACTTCTCCTTGGATGCCCTGAACTCACAGACCAGAACCACTGCCGCACCACACCATCACCCCCACCACCACCCACTACCCCCCCACACCCTACCCATTCTCAGAGGGTGGAGGGCAGTTTTCTTTTTTGGTACTTGGAGGGGCACTCTTTCAGCCCCAGACTGCCCATGCTCCCTTCCTTCAGCTTGGAATCATTGGCCTAAGTGCCTGGGAGTTGTAGAAGCCCCAGGCAACATTCTAGGCTCTCTGCATTTGAATGAAGCCATTGAGTTTCCTTGGAATGAATGGCCCAGGCCTCCCATTCCCATTCCCTACCACCCCACCACCCCAGCCTCAGGCCCAGCCATCTTTCCTAGGCCCATGCCTGTCTGTTTGGAGAACCTAAGAGTAGGGGTTTCATCCTAAATTCTGCACCAGGCCTCTGGACCTCAGGAAAATTACACAGTGGGTGCCTGCGTGCCTGCCCGTGTGTGCCTTGGGGAAGAAAGAGCAGAAACTACAGGGCAGTGGGCATGGGGGAGCTCTCTGTACAACTTCCTCAGTTTTGCCCTGAGCCCCAAAGGGCTCTAGCCAGAGAGGGAGGGAGGGAGGAAAGAGAGAAGCAAGAAAAAGAATACATACGTACAGCCTATTGAGAAAGAAGCTCAGAGGCCCACCTCCAGGGACTGAAGGATGCCATTGTAATATTCTGAAGGGAAAAGGAGCAAAGGAAAGGCCAACTCTTCTAGGCTGGCTCCGGGGCGAGGTCAGCCACTGCCCCTGTGTGTCCTCCCCGGGGCCACCAGACATAAGCTACAAAGCGATCTACACATGGCTGCCTTCTGTGCTGGTCTTTGAGGTGCCTGGGCAATGTCAAGCTGGGCCCCAAAGGCTGGCTGCTACTACTGCCAGGCCTGGGGCCAGTGAGCTAGAGGAGGATTGGGGATCGCTGAGGCCAGATGCTGTGTGTTTGAGAGAGTTTAGGACCATCTGATGTGGGAGCCAAGACAGGCCAATCCTAGGAAAAAACCAAGGGACACAGTATGGGTGGGCCTGAATGTTTCATGGGGCGGGGCCAAAGAAAATAATCAAGGTTGGCCAGACAGTGTGAGTCAGGTCAAGGGAGTCCCAGATAGGGTGCCCACCGACCTGGCTCCGTGCCCCATAACAGAAGGGCTCACCGATGGAACAGCAGCCTCCAACAGTACGTGTCTTGTTAAAAGCTGCTCCTACCACTGTCACCCCAATGCCAAAGGACTCAGTTCTTCCCCAGAAGGTCTCTGGTGTCTTTAAAGATGCCTCCTTGCTTCCCTCACACCCACCTGTACGCTGGAGTCCACAAAAAATCTTCGGAGCTCCGTGCGTGGGCAGGCCCTTTCAAAGGAACTGCCTGGGACCCCGGCAGGCTCGACCTCGATTCCCGGTGGTTTGCACAGCGACAAGGGATGGGGACTTCTCTTCCTGGTACCGGGATCCTGAGCTGGGCGGGGGCCCGGTGTGGGAAGCGAACCCCTTGCTCCTCAGGGAAGATGTTCCCAGTGGAGGTATTCCTACTGATTTCTCACTACACTCTTAGGTCTCCCACCAGATGGTCTCCCTTGGCAGGGGCCCGGAAGCCTTCCGTGAGAAACAAACCGCGCGGGCCCGCTTGCCCTTTGGCAGCCGCTTTGCCCTCGCCAGCCCACTGAACATCCTCGTGGTCGAAAGGGAGGGTGAGGTCTCCTAGGCCTTCTCGGGGTCTCTGCCCGGGCCGAGGCCGCAGACTGACGCGAAGCCGATGAACAGGACGAGAGCGCCGCGAAATTGAAATGTTTTATTGACTGATAATGTACATGTATTTTGCCAGAGGCGAAGGGGGGGAGGGAAGGAGGTGTGGAGGCCACTGTGTGTCTGTGAGGGAGGGAGGGAGGGAGTGTCTGTTCCTGTGTGCCTCTCTCCGGCCCGCTTCCGGGTCTGCCCGCAGAACCGCGGTCACGCGATCGAGGCACCGAACGAGCAAGGACGACTTGCGGGGGACGCGTGACCGCGCCGGTTGCGTGGGCGACCGGAGAGACAGGTTGCCCGGCACTGGACTTGGCCGCTGCAACGGACAGCGACCGGGTCCACCAGTGGACCGGATCTCTAACAGGCCGTGACTGGGCGCTGCTGTGTCAGTGTGTGTGGGTGGGGGCGGGGAGGTGTGCGTGTCCGTGGGGGTACGTGTGTGTGTGTCAGGGTGGGGGGGGCGAGGCCGGCTGGGGTTGGCCTGGTGTGCTGGGGGCTGGGCGGGCGCGGGCGGATCAGGCAATAACTATGAACACGTTGATTTGATAGACTTATGTTTCAAAAGCACTTATTTGACCTAAGACACGACAGTCCCTACCTCTCTGAAAACAGTTACAGTGTGCACCAGGACCGTTTCCACTCCTGTGGATGGTTGAGTACAGGCGGCGCCATCGAAAACCCCAGGCCACCGGGGTCCAGCTTCGCTGCCCACAGCAGGTGTCCTCCGCCGGAACCGAGATCGCACAGAGAAGCTGCCTCCTCGCTCCGAGGAAATCCACAAATCTGCCCGGGGATCCGCTTGCCCGCCTGACCTTCCTCAGTACAGAAGGGGCCGAGGGTAGCAGTCACTTCCACGACTCCGCGAAATTCCCTGTCCTGCAAGACCGGAGAGCTCTATGAGACTAGGGGGGTGAGAGAGAGGAGGAGAGGGAGACGGGGGCGGGGCGGGAAAGGGAGACACACAGAGAGAGAGAGCAAGAGAGAGAGAGAGAGAGAAGCAGAGAACAGAGGAGAGAAGACAAGTGTCCCAAGCACCCTCCCGCTGCCGTGAATCGACCACGAGCCCGGGCTCCCGAGCGCTGGGCCATGCGTCTCCGTGGCCCCGTTAGTCAGGATGCGATGCGATGCGATGTGATGCGATGCGATCCGGCTGGCCTCACTGTGACGTGTGGCAATCGCGCAGCACCTGCCCGGTGGCGGCTGTGATAAGCTCCGCACAGAGGAGGTTGACAGCTGGCCAGGTCGGGGCACAGGGGGCTGGGCCGCGGCCGCCCTGAATGGTGGCAATTAGCAGCACACCAGGGCCCCTGGGAAAAGGAAGGCGGTATGTAGAGCAGGGTAGGGGCAAATGACACGCGGCAGTACCTGCCATGAAAACTACTTTCACGGGTCTGAGAAATGCAGGTGGGGGCCTCATCCCTTACACTTATTCTTGACACCTGTATAGCGTGGAAACAAAATCCACGTGAATCGGCCTCTCCGAGCTGTGTCGTCCGTTTGCTTCTCCTCTTTACACATGTCCACTTTTCCCAGACAAAAAGGGGATTTGGTGGACTGAAGAGGGTGACGGAGGGATTCCTGGCAGGACACCACGAACCACTCCTGTGGCGGCGGGCCCCGAGCCGGCGGGGCAACCCCCCCAAAAGTCCCGCCCTAGGCGAGCGCCCCCCTCCACCCGTGTGTTTGGGCCGCCGCCCCGACAACCCACCAAGCTCCAGTCCGATGGAAAAGCGGCAGATGTGTTCCACGGGACACCCCTCTACTGCTCGGCCCGCCTGCCTCCAGCTTCCCATGGGCCGGGGGCCCTACCCTTTGGGCACTGTGAAGCTTTCGCCCCCACTCCTCCCCTTGCCTGGCGCTGGAATCTCTGCCAAGGGCAAGTGGTGCGGCTGGGCGAGGAGGAGGCCTACTAAGGAAACTTGCCTGCCGTCAACCCCTCCTTCCTGTTCTCCCGTGGGGAATCTTGGTGTGACTCCACATTGCTTCTTGAAGCAGTGAGTGTGTGGGGAAAGCCAAAGAGAATAAACCCATGAGGTGTTGCAGAGTTCCCTCTTCCCGGTCCCTCCTGCCCTCCCACTTGACCATACCCCCTGCCCCCCTCCCACTCCCTCACAAAGGCCGCCTGTGATGAAAATGGGACCTGCACCGCCACTCACAGACACCAGAGAGGTGTGACTGGACCATCCCCTGAATCACCGGCAGAGGGCTGTCCCCAGCCTGGATCTTTGTGTTCTCATGGGGAAGGAGGTGGAGGAGACACTGCACATAACATCTGCGTTCCGCTCGCTCCGTGAATTTATTGCAACGTGAGTGCAAGTGAAGGGAGCACAACCTGAACTCATGCACATTTATTACGGAAACGGAGCAAGCCAACCTATGCGTCTGGCCTAGGAAGCACAGGCAGGCTGTCAGCTCATCTAAAGAGCCTTTTCTGCCTCACATCCCCTTCTGTCTGGAAGTTTTTGTGTTTGAGTTCCTCGCCTAGATATTCCTGGTGCAGTTGGACTCCAAAAGTCTCCCCTTTTCTTTGGTCTAGTTCCTGGGAAGGACCTGCCTCTTTTGTCGCTTGGTTGCTTGGTTGCTTGGTCCATTCCTTTACACTCTTCTTTCCTCCTTCCTCTCTCCCTCCCTCCCTCCCTGCTGTCCCAACAACTTCAGGATGAGTGGTGTCTGAATTCTCCCCCTCTCCCCTTCCATGCCCCCTCCTCTGCTGCACACTTCTGTGACAAATAGAGTCTGTTGGCCTGGTTCTCAAGACAAAGCCCTGCTACACATGTCCCGCAAAGCTCTTTGGCTCTGTTTAACTTTCCTGCCTCAGTTTCTCCATTCCTCTTCTCCCAGAATTATCCTGCCATTTTAGTGTCCAACTGCAAATCAAGGAAATACCCTCGGGTGAGGATTAACTAAAGAACCAGCACCAGCACCAGCAGCAGCAGCAGCGGCAGCGGCAGCGGCAGCGGCAGCGGCAGCGGCAGCGGCAGCGGTAGCTGCAGCAGAAACAGCACCAACACCAGGACCCGCACCAGCACCAGCACCAGCACCAGCACCAGCACCAGCAACAACAAAGAATGACTCAAAAAACTCATCAGACTCAAAGATTACACCTCAGGTCCTGGGGTGAATTCTGTGCAAGGCCAGGAGACAAATAGGGGACCCTCTCTGACACATGCAGGAACTCCCTGACTTTCAAAGAGAGGGATTTTTGATGTCCTGACTTGTTTCTAGGTTCTCATTGCAGGGTAGTAAATATAAACATCACCTACGACCTAAGATCTGAACCCTTTTAAGAACACACAGTTCACTGGCATCTAGGACATATGTTCACATCCCCCTCCTGGGGTCCACTCCTTTGGGGTGATGTTTCAAACAACCCCTGGATCACGACTTAGGAGTCAGGGCTCTCTGGAGGAGAGTACCGTGTGTGTGCGCGCGTGTGTGCGTAACAGGGGCCACATACACATAGGAACACAGGCGAGCTCAGGGGAGGCCTGTGTAGTGGCCCCACAGACCCAGAGACCTACACTAAACTCACTGATGGTCCAAACTACAAAGGTGTTAACTAAATTCACTTGATGGGGGGTTGCCCATGTCCTAGGCCCGGACCTACCCTTGGAAATCGGTGGTCGGAGGGAGGATAGGTGTGTCCTGTCTGTCCAGTTCAGTGCTCACCATCCATCCATCCACCCACCCACCCAACCATCTCTCCATCCATCCATGTGAAGGGTACCTAAAGGTGAGTTACCAAAATCGTCAGCTGGAGCACAGTGTTTCAGTACGAGTGTGCTTGTTGTTCCCGAGACACAGGGTTACTGAGTCCATTCATCCCCTACCAGGCCTCCCTGGACCCTCAGCACTCCACACCGGCGTTTGGCCTGGGGAATCTAAGACGCCGAGATGGACTCTTTAACTTCTTGGATGCCCTGCACTTGCACCTCTAAACCGCCAACGCTCACCACCACCACCACCACCACCCAACCGCCACCTCCCCCCTGCCCTTTCTCAGAGGGTGGAGGGCAGTTTTCGGCTTTGACACATGGAGGCGAACTCCTTCAGCCCCAGACTGCCCCTGCTCCCTTCCTGCAGCTTGGAATCAGTGGCCTAAGTGTGGGGGAGTTGTAGAAGCCTCAGGCAAAGTCCTAGGCTCTCTGCATTGGAATCAAGCCATTGCTGTTCCTTTGGAATACGTGGCCCTGGCCTTCCCTTCCCACCACCTAACCCCACCCCCACCTCCCAGGCCCAGGCCCAGGCCAGGCCACCTTGCTTAGGCCCATGCCTGTCTTTCTGGAAAAGAGAAGGGTAGGGGTTTCATCCTAAGTTCTGCAGCAGGCCTCTGGGCCTCAGAAAATTCACGCATTGGGTACCTGCGTGCCTGCCCGTGTGTGACTTGGGGAAGAAAGAGCAGGGACTACAGGGCAGTGGGCATGTGGGAGCTGTCTGTACAACTTCCTCAGTCTTGCCCTGAGCCCCAAAGGGCTCTAGCCAGAGAGGGAGGGAGGGAGGGAGGGAGGAAAGAGAGAAGCAAGAAAAAGAATACATACGTACAGCCTATTGAGAAAGAAGCACAAAGACCCACCTCCAGGTACTGAGGATGCCATTGTAATATTCTGAAGGGAAAAGGAGAAAAGGAAAGGCCAACTCTTCTAGGCTGGCTCCGGGGCGAGGTCAGCCACTGCCCCTGTGTGTTCTCCCCGGGTCCATCAGACATAAGCTACAAAGCGATCTACACATGGCTGCCTTCTGTGCTGGTCTTGGAGGTGCCTAGGCAATGTCAAGCTGGGGCCCAAGGCTGGCTGCTACTACTGCCAGGCCTGGGGCCAGTGAGCCAGAGGAGGTATGGGGCTCGCTGAGGCCAGGTGTTGTTGGTTTATGGAAGGATCTTTTTAGTGTTCCCTGAAAAAAACTATTTAGTGTTTTATGGAAGGAACTTGCAATTGTTGTATGGAAAGTTCTAGCTAGTGTTCCATGGAAAGTACTACTCAGTGTTCCATGGAAGGTACTACTAGTGTACAATGGATGAAACTAGCTTGTTTTCCATGGAAAGATTTGGCTAGTGTTCCATGGAAGGAACAATTTAGTGTTCCATTGAGGGAACTAGCTGTGTTTCATGGAAAGATCTAGTTAGTGTTTTCTGGAATGAACTAGTTTCTGTTCCATGGATGGAACTACTAAGTGTTCAATGGAAATAACTATTTAGTGTGTCATGAAAGAAAGTACTTAGTGTTCCATGAAAGAAACTACTTAGTATGCCATGGCAGGATCTAGCTAAAGTTCCATGGAAGGAAGTAGCCAGTGTTTCTTGGATACAGCTAGCTAGTGTTCCATGGAAGGAACTTCATAGTGTTCCATGGAAGGAACTACTTAGTGTTCCATGGAAAAAAACTAGCTAGTGTTCCGTAAAAGAAACTTCTTAGTGTTCCAAGGAATGAAATAATTAGTATTCTATGGAAAAATATACTTTGTGTTCCATGGAAGGAACTAGCTATGTGTCCATGGAAGAAAATACGAAGTGTTCAAAGGAAGGAACTATCTACTGTTTCATGGAATATACTAGTTAGTGTTCCATGGAAGGAACTACTTAGTGTTCCATGGAAAGTACTACATATTTTTTGGGGGAAGGAACTTACTTGTGTTGCATAAAACGAACTTCTTACTATTCCTCGGAAGTAACTACTTGTTGTCCATGGAAAGAACTACTTAGTTTTCCATAAAAAGAACTAGGTATCGTTCCATGGAAGGACGTACTTACTATTCAATAGATGAAACTACTTAGTGTTCCATGAAAGGAACTAGGTAGTGGTCCATGGAAGGAAGTATTTAGTGTTCCATTGAAGGAAGTAGTTAGTGTTCCATGGAAGAAACTACTCAGTTTTCCATGATAAAACTGGCTAGTGCTCCATGCAAGGAACTTCTTAGTTTTCCATGGAGGGAACTACTTAGTGTTCAATAGAAGAAACAAGCTAGTGTTCCATGTAAGGAACTAGCTATAGTTCCAAAGAAGGAACTACTTAGTGTTTTATAAAAGAAATTAGTTAGTGTTCCATGGAAGGAAATAACTATTGTTCTATGGAAGGAACTACTTTGTGTTCCATGGATGACAATAACTAGTGTTCCATGGAAGTAAATACTTAATGTTTCATTGGATAATCTGGCTAGTGGTCCTGGAAAGAACTAGCTAGTGTACATGGAAGGAACTACATAGTGTTCCTTGGAAGGATCTATTTAGTGTTCCATAAAATGATCCAGCTAGTGTTCCATGGAAGGAACTAGGTAGTGATCAATGAAAAAAGTTACTGAGTGATCCATGGAAAGAATTACTTAGTGTTCCATGAAAGAAACTCCTTAGTTTTCATTGGAATGAACCTGCTAGTGTTCAAAAGAAAAAAACAAGATAGTGTTCCATGGTAGGAACTACTCAGTGTTCCATGGAGGGAACAATGATATTTTTCCTGGAAGGAATCACTTAGTGTCCCATAAAAGGAAGTACTTAGTGTTCCATGAAATTAATTATATAGTTTTCAATGAAAGGAACTAGCTCTTGTTACTTAAAAGGAACTTGTTAGTGTTCCACAGAGAAAACTACTTAGTGTTTTATGGAAAGAAATAGCTAGTGTTCCATTGAAGATATTAGGTAGTGTTCCATAAAAGGAAATTGTTAAGGTTCCATGGAAGAAACTAGTTAGTGTTCAAGGGAAGGAACACTAGTGTTCCAGGGTAAAAACTAGCTAGTATTCCACGAAAAAATCTAGCTAGTGATCCGTGGAAGGAACAAGCTAGTGTTCCATGGAACAAACTAGATAGTGTTTTATGGAAGGAACCAGCTAGTTTTCCATGGAAGGAATGAAGTAATATTCCATGAAAGGAACTAGCTAGTGTTCCATGGAAGGAACTATCTAGGGTTTCATGGAAGAATCTAGCTACTTTATCATGGACGGAACTATCTAGGGTTCCATAAAAAAATCTACTTAGTTTTATATGGAAGGAACTACTTAGTGTACCATGGAAGGAACTAGCGACTGTTCCATGGAATGAACCAGCTAGAGTTCCATGGAAGGAAATACTTAGTGTTCCATGGAAGGAACTAATTAGTGTTGAATGGAAGGATCTACATAGTGTTCCATGAATAGAAATACTTAGTGTTTCATGGAAGGATCTTCCTAGTGTTTCATGCAAGGAACTAGCTAGAACTGGCTAGTGTTATATGGAAGGATCTAGCTAGTTTTCCATGGAAGAATCTACTTAGTTTTCCAGGGATGGAAATACTTAGTGTTCCATAAAAGGAACTAGCTAGTTTTCCTTGGAATGAACTAGTTAGTGTTCAATGAAAAAAACTAGTTAGTGATACATGGAAAAAATTACTGTGATCCATCAAAAGAATTAGTTAGTGTTTCATGAAAATAACAACTTAGTGTTCATTGGAATGAACCTGCTAGTGTTCAAAAGAAAAAACAAGATAGTGTTCCATGGTAGGAACTACTTAATGTTCCATGGAGGGAAAAACGTAGTTTTCCCTGGAAAAAATTACTTAGTGTCCCATAAAAAGAACTACTTAGTGTTCAATGAAAGGAACTAGCTATTGTTCCTTACAAGGAACTTGTTAGTGTTCCATGGAAAGAACAACTTAGTTTTTTATGGAAAGAAATAGCTAGTGTTCCATTGAAGAAATTAGCCAGTTTTCCATAAAAGGAAATAGTTAGTGTTTTAAGGAAGAAACTAGTTAGTGTTCCAGGGTAGGAACTAGCTAGTATTCTATGAAAAAAACTAGCTAGTGATCCATGGAAGGAACAAACTAGAGTTCCATGGAAGAAACTAGCTAGTGTTCCATGGAAGGAACTACCTAGTGTTTCATGAAAGAAACTAGCTAGTGTTTCATGGAAGAAACCAGTTACTTTGCTATGAAAGGAATGAAGTAATGTTCCATGGAAGGAACTATCTAGTGTTTCATGGAAGAAACTAGCTACATTTTCATGGAGGGAACTATCTAGGTTCCACAAAAAAATCTACTTAGTGTTCTATGGAAGTAACTACTTAGTGTACCATGGAAGAAACTAGCTCCTGTTCCATGGAAGGAACCAGCTAGTATTCCATGGAAGGAAATACTTAGTGTTCCATGGAAGGAACTACTTAGTTTTCCATGGAAGGATCTACATAGTGTTCCATGAATAGAATTACTTAGTGTTTCATGGAAGGAACTACCTAGTGTTTCATGGAAGAAACTAGCTAGTGTTCCATGGAAGAAACTAGTTAGTGTTCAATGGAAGTGACTACTTAGTGTTCATTGGAAAGATTTACTTAGTATTTCATTGATGAAACTACTTAGTTTCCATGGAGGGAACTACTTAGTGTTTCATGGAAGGAACTAGCTAGTGTTCCTTGGAAGAACTAGGTAGTGTTCCATGGAAAGAACTACATAGTGTTCCATGGAAGGAACTAGCTAGTGTTCCATTGAAGAAACTAGCTAGTATTCCATGGAAGGAACTAGCTAGTGTTCCAGGGTAGGGACTACTTACTGTTCCAAAGAAGGAACTAGTTAGTGTTCCAAGGAAGAAACAAGTTGGTGTTTCAGGAAAAAACTATCTAGTATTTCAAGGAACGAACTAGATAGTGATCCACATATTGAACAAGCTAGTGTTACTTGGAAGGAACTACCTAGTGTTTCATGGAAGAAACGAGCTAATGTTCCATGGAAGGAACTACTTAGTGTTTTATGGAAAAAACTACTTAGTGTTCCATGGAACGATCTAGCTAGTGTTCTATGGAAGGAACTACTTAGTGATCCATGGAAGGAACGATCTAGTGTTCCATTAAGAAAACTACCTAGTATTCCGTGGAAGGAATTAGCTAGAGATTTATGAAAGGAACTAGCTAGTGTTACATGGAAGGAACTAGAGATTTATGAAAGGAACTAGCTAGTGTTACATGGAAGGAACTAGATGGTATTACATGGAAGGAACTAGCTAGTGTTACATGGAAGAAACTAACTAGTGTTCCATAAAAAGGAGCTTGTGTTCCAGGAAACATACTACTTAGTGTTCTATGAAAGGAACTAGCTAGTGGTCCATTGAGGGAACAAATTAGTGTTTCATAGAACAAAGTACCTAATTTTTCAAAGAAGGAACCTGTTAGTGTTCCATGGAAGAATCTACCTAGTGTTCCATGGAAGGAACTACTTAGTTTTCCATGGATGGAACTACTTAATGTTCCATGGAAGAATCCAGCTTGGGTTGCTTGGAGGAAACATGTTAGTGTTCCATGAAAAGAACTAATTCGTGTTCCATGGAAAGAACTAGCTAGTGTTACATGGAAGGGACTACTTATTGTTCGATGGAAGAAACTATTTAGAGTTCCATGGAAGGACTAGCTAGTGTTTTATGGAAGAAACTAGCTAGTATTTTATGGAAGGAACTAGTTACAGTTTCATGGAAATAACTAGTTTATGTTTCATGAAGGAAACTAGCCAGTGTTCAATTGAAGGAACTACTTAATGTTCCATGAAAGGAACTACTTAGTGTTCCATGGAAGGAATTAGTAGTGTTCCATGGAAGGAACTAGCTAGTGTTCTATGGAAGGAAGTACTTAGTGTTCCATGGAAGGAACTACTTTGTGTTACATGATAGGAGCTACTTAGTGTTCCATGGATGAAAGTACCAAGTGATTCATGGAAGGATTTACTTAGTGATCCATGGAAGGAGCTACTTAGTGTTCCAAAGAAGGAACTCGCTAGTGTTCCATCGAATGAACTACTTAGATTACTGTGGAAAATATAAGCTAGTGTTCCATAGAAGAAATTAGCTAGTTTTCCATGGAACGGGCTACTTGGAAAAAAATAGTGCATATTGGAAATAACTACTTAGTTTCCGTGGAAGAAACTAGCTAGAGTTCCACGGAAGTAACTAGCTAGTGTTCCATGGAAGGAACTAGATAAAAATAGCTAGTGTTCCATGGAATAAACTACTTAGTGTTTTATGGAAGGAACTCGTTAATGTTCTATAAAACGGACTACTTAGTGTTCCATCGAAGGATCTAGCTCGCTTTCCATGGAAGGAATTACTTACTGTTCTATGGAAGAAACTAGCTAGTGTTTCATGGAAGAAACTAGCTAGAGTTCCTTGGAAGGAACTAGCTAGTGTTCCATGAAAAGGTAGCTAGTGTTCCAGGGAAGGAACTAGCTAGTATTCCATAAAAAGAAAAAAGAAAAAAAGCTAGTGATTCATGGAAGGAAATATCTAGTGTTCCATGAAAGAAACTAGTTAGTGTACAATGGAAAAACCTAGCTAGTGTCCCATGGAGGAAACAGGTAGTGTTTTATGGAAGGAATCAACTAGTGTTCCATGAAAGTAACTATGTAGTGTTCCATGGAAGACACTAGCTAGTTTTTCAGGGAAGAAACTACTTAGTCTTCCATGGAAGGAACTACTTAGTGTTCAATGTAAGAAACTGCTTAGTGTTCCAAGGAAAATATTACCTAGTGTTCAGTGGAAGAAACAAGTTAGTGTATCAGGGAAGGAAGTACTTAGTGTTCCATGGAAGAAACTACATAGTGTTCCATCGATGGAACTAGCTAATGTTCCATGGAAGGAATTGGCTAGTGTTCCATGGAAAGAACTACTTAGTGTTCCATGGAAGGAAATACTTAGTGTTCCATGGAAAGATCTAGCTAGTGTTTCATGGAAAAAACTAGCTAGTGCTCCATGGTAGAAACTATCTAGTGTTCAATGGAAGGAACTAGCTAAAAGAAGCTAGTGTTCCATGGAAGGAACTACTTAGTGTTCCATAGAAAATCGATGTACTGTTACACGTAGGATACTACTTAGTGTTCAACGGATAAAACTACTTACTATTCCACCGAAGGAACTACTTAGTGTTCCATAAAAAGAACTACCAAGATTTCCATGGAAAAAACTAGGTAGTGTTCCCTCGAAAAACTGCTTAGTGTTCCATGGATAAAACTAGGTAGTGTTCCATGGAAGGAACTAGTTAGTATTCCTTGGAAGAAACTAGCTAGTGTTCCATGAAAGGAACTAGCTAGTGAACTATAGAAGGACTAATTATTGTTTCATAGAAGGAACTACTTAGTGTCCCATGGAAGGAACTACTTAGTGTCCCAAAGGAAAAAATACTTAGTGTTCCATGGAAGGAACTATCTAGTGTGCCATGGAAGAAAGTAGCTAGTATTCCAGGGAATAACTACTTTGGGTACCAAGGAAGTAACTACTTTGTGTTCCACCATAGAAACTACTTAGTGTTCCATGGAAGGGAATACTCTTTGTTCCATGGAGAAAACTAGTTAATATCCAAGGAAGAAAATACTTAGTGTTTCATGGAAGTAACTACTTAATGTTCCATGAAGGAATTAGCTAGTGTTCCAGGAAAGGATTACTTAGTGATCCATAAAAGGAACTAGCTACTGATCCATCGAAGGAACTACTTAGTGTTCCATTGAAGGAACTAATCAGTGTTCCATGGAAGGAACTACTTAGTGTTCCATGGAAGAATCTAGCTATTGTTCCATGGAAGAACTACTTAGTGTTTAATGGAAGAAAATACTTGGTGTCCCATTTGTTCTTAGGACAAAACTAGCTTGTGTTCCATGGAAGGAACTAGCTTGTGTTCCGTGCAAGCAACTACTTAGTGTTTCATGGAAGAAACTAGTTAGTGTTCCATTGAAGATACTAGCTAGTGTTCCAAGGATGGAATTACTTTCTGTTCCATGGAAGGAAGTACTTAGTTTTTCATTGAAGAAACCAGCTAGTGATCCATGGAAGGAACCTGCTAGTGTACATAGAAGGAACTACCAAGTATTCAATGGAGAAAACTACTGTGTTTCATGGAAGGAACTCTTAGCGTCTCATGGAAGGAACTAGCTAGTGTTCCATGAAAGGAACTATCCAGTGTTCCATGGACAAATAACTCGTGTTCCTTGGAGGGACCTACTTAGTGTTCCATATAAGGAACTACTTAGTGTTCCATGGAAGAAACTACTTACTATTTTAACGAAGGAAATTGCTAGTGTTCCATGGAAGGAACTAGCTAGTGTTCCATGGAAGGAATAACTTAGTATTCCATGGAAGGAACTAGCTTCTGTTTCATGGAAGGAACTACTTAGTGTTCTATTGAAACAACTAGCTAGTGGTCCATGTATGAAACTAGCTTGTGTTCCATAGTAGAAAGTAGTTATTGTTCCATGCACGGAACTTAGTGTTCCTTGGAAGGAACTAGTTTGTGTTCCATGGAAGGAACTAATTGGTGTTCCATGCAAGGAATTACTTACTGTTATGGAAGGAACTACCTAATGTTCCATGGAAGGAAGTAGCTTGTGTTCCATGGAAGAAACAAGCTAGTGTTCCATACGAGGAACTTCTTAGTGTTTCATGGAAGAAACTAGTTAGTGTTCCATTGAAGGAACAAGCTATTGTTCTATGAATGGTAATACTTAATGTTCCATGGAAGGAAGTACATAGTTTTCCGTGGAAGATACCAGCTACTAATCCATAGTAGGAACCAGCTAGTGTACATATAAGGAACAACTAAGAGTTCCTTAAAGGGAACTACTGTGTTCCATGGAAGGAACTAGCTAGTGTTCCATGGATAACAATAGCTAGTGTTCCATGGAGGGACCTACTTAGTGTTCCATGGAGGGAACGACTTAGTGTTCAATGGAAGAAACTGCTTACTGTTTTAAGGAAGGAACGTGCTAGTGTTCCATGGAAAAACCTACTTAGTGTTCCATGGAAGGACCTAGCTAGAGTTCCAAGGAAAATATTAGCTAGTTCCATGGAAGGAACGTGCTAGTGTTCCATGGAAGGACCTACTTAGTGTTCCATGGAAGGAACTAGCTAGTGTTTCATCGAAGAAACTAGCTGGTGTTCCATAGATGGAACTAGCTAGTGTTCAATGGAAGGAACTCACTATTGTTCCATGGAATGAACTAGCTAGTGTTCCATGATAGCAACTACTTAGTGTATCATGGAAGGAACTAGCTAATGTTCCATGGAAGAAATTGCTTAGGGTCTCATGGAAGGAACTATCTAGTGTTCCACCGAAGGAACTAGCTAGTGTTCCATGGAAGGAACCAGCTGGTGTTCCATAAAAGAAACTATCTGGTGTTTCATATATGAAACTATTTAGTGTTCCAAGGAAGAAACTAGCTCGTGTTCCATGGAAGGGACTAACTAGTGTTCCATGGAAGGCACTACTTAGTGTTCCATGGAAGGAATTACTTGGGTCTATGGAAGGAACCAGCTAGTGTTCCATTGGAGAAATTACGTAGTGTTCCATGAAAGGAATTACTTAGTGTTACATGGAAGCATTTAGCTACTGTTTCATGTATGAAACTAGCTTGTGTTCCTAGAAAAAACTAGCTAGTGTACCATGGAAAGAACTACTTAGTGTTCCAAGGAAAAAAACTATCTGGTGTTCCATGGAAGAAACTAGCTAGTATTCCATGCAAGAAACTACTTACTGTTTCATGGAAGAAACTAGTTAGTTTACCATTGAATATACTAGCTAGTGTTCCAAGTATGGAACTACTTAATGTTCCATGGAAGAAAGTACTTAGATTTAGTGGAAGAAACCAGCTAGTGATCCACGTAAGGGACCTGCTAGTGTACATAGAAGGAACTACTAAGTGTTCCATGGAGGGAACTACTGTTTTACATGGAAGGTACTACTTAGTGTTCCATGGAAGGAACTATCTAGTGTTCCATGAAAAAAAATACCTAGTTTTCCATGGAGGGACCTACGTAGTTTTCCTTGGAGGGAATTACTTATTGTTCCATGGAAGAAACTACTTACACTTTTAAGGCAGGAACTACATGGTGTTCCATGGAATGAATTAGCTAATATTCCATGGAAGAAACGACATAGAGTACCATGGAAGGAAGCAGCTTGTGTTCCATGGAAGGAACTAGCTTGTGTTTCTTGCAAGGAACTACTTAGTGTTACATGGATGGAACTAGCTACTGTACCATGGAAGAAAATACTTACTGTTCCATGAAAGGAACTACTTACTGTTCCATGGAAGGAACTACGTATTGTTCCATGGAAGGAACTAGCTAGTGTTCTCTTGAAGGCACTAGCCTGTATTCCATGGAAGGAACTAGATAGTGTTCCATGGATGGAACTAGTTTATGTTCCATGGATGGAACTATCTAGTGTTCCATGGAAGGAACTAAGTCGTGATCCATGGAAGGACCTAGCTAGTGTTCCCTGTAAGTAACTAGCTATTTTTCTATGAAAAGTACTAGATAGTGTTCCATGGAGGTAACTAGCTAGTGTTCCGTGGAAAAAAACTACTTATCTTTTTATGGAAGGAACTACTTAA
The DNA here is from genome assembly GCA_037176705.1 of Molossus alvarezi. Lineage (NCBI taxonomy): Eukaryota > Metazoa > Chordata > Mammalia > Chiroptera > Molossidae > Molossus > Molossus alvarezi. The sequence goes on along the minus strand of JBAWUJ010000040.1, from coordinate 1,220,116 downwards.
TATTCCATCAAAGGAATCAGCTAGTGTTCCATGGAAGGAACCAGGTGGTGTTCCATGGAAGAAATTACTTAGGGTTCCTTGGAAGGAACTATCTAGTGTTTCAAGAAAAGACCTAGGTGTGTCAGGGAAGGGACTACTTAGTTTTCAATTGAAGGAACTAGCTTGTGTTTTATGGAAGGATCTACTTAGTGGTCCATGGAAGGAAATATCTAGTATTCCATGGAAAGAACTACATAGTATTCCATGGAAGGAACTAGCTGGAATACAATGGACGAAACTACTTATTGTTCCATGGAAGGGACTACTTAGTGTTCCATGGAAAGTATTCACTGTGTTCCATGGAAGTAACTACTTAGGGTTCCATTGAAGGACCTAGCTAGTGTTCCATGGAAGAAACTACTTAGTGTTCCATGCAAAAACTAGATAGTGTACAATGGAAGGAATGAGCTAGTGTTCCAAGGAAGGAACTATTTAGTGTTTTATGGAAGGAACTACTTAGTGTTCCATGGAAAATCGATGTACTGTTACACGTAGGATACTACTTAGTGTTCTACGGATAAAACTACTTATTATTCCACCGAAGGAACTATTTAGTGTTCCATAGAAAGAACTACCTAGAGTTCCATGGAAGAAACTAGGTAGTGTTCCCTCGAAGAAACTGCTTAGTCTTCCATAAAGGAACTACTTAGTGTTCCTTGGAAGAAACTATCTAGTGTTCCATGAAAGGAATTAGCTAGTGATCTATAGAAGGACTAATTAGTGTTTCATAGAAAGAAGTACTTAGTGTCTCATGGAAGAAAAATACTTAGTGTTCCATGGAAGGAACTATCTAGTGTCCCATGGAAGAAACTAGCTAGTATTCCATGGAATAACTACTTTGGGTACCATGGAAGTAACTACTTTGTGTTCCACCGTAGAAACTACTTAGTGTTCCATGGAAGAAAATACTCTGTGTTCCATGGAGAAAACTAGTTAGTGTCCAAGGAAGAAAATACTTAGTGTTTCATGGAAGAAACTACTCAGTGTTCCATGGAAGGAACTACTTAGTGTTCCATGAAGGAATTAACTAGTGTTCCATGAAGGAACTAGCTAGTGTTCCAAGAAAGGACTACTTAGTGTTCCATAAAAGGAACTAGCTAGTGATCCATCGAAGGAACTACTTAGTGTTCCATGGAAGGAAATACTCAGTGTTCCATGGAAGGAACTATTTAGTGTTCCATGGAAGGAACTATCTAGTGTTCCATGGCAGGAACTAGGTAGTGTTCAATGGAAGAAACTAGCTATTGTTTCATGGAAGAACTACTTAGTGTTTAAAGGAAGAAAATACTTGGTGCCCCATGTGTTCCAAGGACAAAACTAGCTTGTGTTCCATGGAAGGAACAAGCTTGTTTTCCATGCAAGCAACTACTTAGTGTTCCATAAAAGGAACTAGCTAGTGATCCATCGAAGGAACTACTTAGTGTTCCATGGAAGGAACTACTCAGTGTTCCATGGAAGGAACTATTTAGTGTTCCATGGAAGGAGCTATCTAGTGTTCCATTGCAGGAAATAGGTAGTGTTCCATGGAAGAAACTAGCTATTGTTCCATGGAAGAACTACTTAGTGTTTAATGGAAGAAAATACTTGGTGCCCCATGTGTTCCAAGGACAAAACTAGCTTGTGTTCCATTGAAGATACTAGCTAGTGTTCCAAGGATGGAAATACTTAATGTTCCATGGAAGGAAGTACTTAACTTTTCATCGAAGAAACCAGCTAGTGTTCCATGGAAGGTACCTGCTAGTGTACATAGAAGGAACTACCCAGTGTTCCATGGAGGAAACTACTGTGTTTCATGGAAGGAACTCTTAGTGTCCCATGGAAGGAACTAGCTAGTGTTCCATGAAAGAAACTATCTAGTGTTCCTTGGAGAAATAGCTAGTGTTCCATGGAAGGATCTACTTAGTGTTCCATATAAGGAACTACTTAGTGTTCCATGGAAGAAACTACTTACTATTTTAACGAAGGAACTTGCTAGTGTTCCATGGAAGGAAGACTTTGTATTCCATTGAAGGAACTAGCTTCTGTTTCATGGAAGGAACCACTTAGTGTTCCATGGAAGCATCTAGCTAGTGGTCCATGTATGAAACTAGCTTGTGTTCCATAGAAGAAAGTAGCTATTGTTCCATGCAAGGAACTTCTTAGTGTTCCATGGAATGAACTGGTTTGTGTTCCGTGGAAGGAACTAATTGATGTTCCATGCCAGGAACATTTTGTAAGGAACTACCTAATGTTCCATGGAAGAAACAAGCTAGGGTTCCATACGAGGAACTTCTTAGAGTTTCATGGAAGAAACTAGTTAGTGTTTCATTGAAGGAACAAGCTATTGTTCTATGAATGGTACTACTTAATGTTCCATGGAAGGAAGTACCTAGTTTTCCGTGGAAGAAACCAGCTAGTGATCCATGGAAGGAACCAGTTAGTGTACATAGAAGGAACAACTAAGAGTTCCTTAAAGGGAACTACTGTGTTCAATGGAAGGAACTAGCTAGTGTTCCATGGATAAAAATAGGTAGTGTTCCATGGAGGGACCTACTTAGTGTTCCATGGAGGGAACTACTTAGTGTTCAATGAAAGAATCTACTTACTGTTTTAAGGAAGGAAATGCTAGTGTTCCATGGAAGGACCTATTTAGTGTTCCATGGAAGGACCTAGCTAGAGTTCCAAGGAAAAAACTAGCTAGTGTTTCATGGAAGGAAGAAGCTAGTGTTCCATGGAAAGAACTATGTAGTGTTCCAATGGAAGGACCAGCTAGTGTCCCTTGAAAATTTTTACCTAGTGTTCAATGCAAGGAACTACTTAGTGTTATATGGAAGAATCTACTTAGTAATTCATGGAAGGAACTAGCTAGTGTTCAATGGAAGGAACTCACTATTGTTCCATGGAATGAACTAGCTAGTGTTCCATGGTAGTAACTACTTAGTGTATCATGGAAAGAACTAGCTAGTGTTCCATGGAAGGAAATAGCTAGTGTGCCATGGAAGGAACGGGCTAGTGTTACATTGAAGGAATTACTTAGTGTCTCATGGAAGGAACTATCTAGTGTTCCATCGAACAAACTAGCTAGTGTTCCATGGAAGGAAGCAGCTGGTGTTCCATAGAAGAAAATATCTGGTGTTTCATACATGAAACTATTTAGTGTTCCAAGGAAGAAACTAGCTAGTGTTCCATGGAAGGAACTAGCTAATATTTTATGGAAGAAACGACATAGTGTTTCATGGAAGGAACTAGCTTGTGTTTCATGCAAGAAACTACTTGTGTTCCATGGATGGAACTAGCTAGTTTCCATGGAAGGAACTATCTCATGTCCCATGGAAGGAACTGTGTAGTGTTTCATGGAAGGAATTACTTAGAGTCCATGGAAGAATCTAGCTAGTGTACCATGCAAGGAACTACTTAGTGTGCCATGGAAGGAACTAATTAGTGTTTCATGCAAGTAACTACTTAGGGTTCTATGGAAGGAACTACCTAATGTTCCATTGAAGGAACAAGCTAGTGTCCATGAATGTTATTATTTAATGTTCCATGGAAGGAAGTACTTAGTTTTTCATGGGAGAAAGCCCTAGTGATCCATGGAAGGAACCTGCTAGTGTACATAGAATGAACAACTTTGCTAGTGTACATAGAATGAACAACTATGTGTTCCATGGAGTGAACTATTGTTGTACATGGAAGGAACTACTTCGTTTTCCATGGAAGGAACTATCTGGTGTTCCATGGATAAATATAGCTAGTATTCCATGGAGGGACCTACTTAGTGTTCTATGGAGGGAATTACTTAGTGTTCCATGGAAGAAACTACTTAATGTTTTAAGGAATGAACTACCTAGTGTTCCATGGAAGGAGCTCCTTAGTGTTCCATGGAAGGAACTAGCTAGTGTTCCATGAAAAAAAAATTACCTAGGGTCTATGGAAGGAACTTGCTAGAATTCCATGGAAGAAACAATTTAGTGTTCCATGTAAGAAATTATTTAGTGTTCCATTAAAGAAACTAGCTAGTGTTCAATGGAAGGAAGTACTTAGTGTTCCATGGAAAGAGCTAGCTGGTGTTCCATGGAAAGAACTAGATACTGTTCCATGGAAGCAACTAGTTAGTGTTCCATGAAAGGAACTAGCTCTTATTCCATGGAAGGAATTAGCTAGTTTTCTATGGAAGGAACTGCTTAGTGTTCCATGGATAAAACAAGCTAGTGTTCCATGGAGGAGCTACTTAGTGTTCAATGGATGGAACTACTTAATGTTCCATGGAAGAGCCTACTTTGTGTTCCATGAAAGGGACTAGTTAGTGTTCTTTGGAATGTACTATTTAGTGTTCCATGAAGAAACTAACTTGTGTAACATGGAAGAAACTAGCTTGTGTTCCATGGAAGAAAGTAGCTAGTGTTCCAATGAAGAAAGTAGCTAGTGTTCCATGGAAGGAACTAGGCTGTGATCCATGGACGAAACTAGCTAGTGTACTATGGAAGGAACAACTTATTGTTCCATGGAAGGAAACAGCTAGTTTCTCATGGAAGAAACCGGCTAGTTTTTCATGGATAGAACCATCTAGTTAGTCTTGGGAGGAACTATTTAGTGTTCCATGGGAGGAACTACATAGAGTTCCATTGAAGAAACTAATTAGTGTTCCATGAAAGAAACTACTTAGTTTTCCATGGAAGAATATACTTAGTGTTTTATGGAAGGAACAAGCTAGTGACCCATGAAAGGAACTAGATAGTGTTTAATGGAAGAAAATACATAGTGTTCCATAGAAGGAACTACTTAGTGTTCAATGGAAGGAACTAGATAGTGTTCCATGGAAGGAACTACTTAGTGTTCCATGGAAGGAACTAGTTAGAGTTTAGCGGAGGAAAATAGCTACTGTTCCATGAAAGGAACCATCTAGTGTTTCATGGAAGGAACTAGCTAGTCTTCTATGGAAGGAGCTATTTAGTGTTCCATGGTAGGAACTAGATGGTGTTCCATGAAATAAACTAGCTAGTGTTCCATGGAAGTATCTAGCTAATGTTCCATGGAAGAAATAAATTAGTGTTCCGTGGAAGAAACTTACTAGTGTTTCAATGGAGGATCCTGCTAGTGATCCATAAAAAAAAACTACTGAGTGTTCCATGGAACTACTTAGAGTTCTATGGCAGTAAAAAGCTACTGCTCCAATGAGGAATCTGTCACTGACAATCCCCTAAGGAGTGGGCAGGTGGGGGAGGGATGAACCACCGAACTTATACGCATGTATGCATGAACAGTGGACATGGACAACAATCTGGGGAAGGGGCAGGGAGGGGAAAGGGAGAGGGGAATTAGTGGGGGGAAAAGGAGAATCATCTGTAAAAAAAATTAATCAATAAAAAAAAGTTAAAAAAAAAAAAGAATCTGTCTAGTGCTCCATAGAAGAAAGTACTTAGTGTTCCATGGAAGAATCTACTTAGTGGTCCATAGATGGAACTAGCTAGTGTTCCATGGAAGGAACTAGCTAGAGTTCCATGAAAGGAACTATCTATTGTTTCCTGGAAGGAACTAGCTAATGTTCCATGGAAGGAACTCGCTAGTGTTTCATGGGAATTACTTAGTGTTCCATCTAAGACACTACTTAGTGTTCCATGGAAGGAACTACTTAGTGTTCCATGGAAAAAACTAGCTAATGTACCATGGAAAGGACTACTTAGTGTTCAATGGAAAAAAACTACTTAGTGTTCAATGACAGCAACTAGCTAGTGTTCCCTGGAATGAACTAGCTAGTATTTCCTGGAAGGAACTAGTTAGTGTTCCATGGAAGAAAGTAGTAAGAGTTCCATGCAAGATATCATTTAGTTTTCCATGGAAGGAACTAGCTAGTTTTCTATGGAAGAAACTACTTAGGGTTTCATTGAAGTAAGTACTTAATGTTCCGTGGAAGGAGCTAGCTAGTTTTCTAGGAAAGGAAATAATTAGTGTTTCTGGGAAGAAACTACTTAGTTTTCCAGAGAAGAAACTATTTAGTGTTCCAGGGAATTCACTACCTAGTTCCAGGGAAGGAACTAGCTACACTTTCAGGAAAGAAACTACTTAGTGTTCCATGGAAGGAACTACTTAGTGTTCCATTGAAGGAACCTGCTAGTGTTCCATGGAAGGAACAAGTTAGTGTTCAATGAAAGGATCAAGTTAGTGTTCCATTGAAGGAAGTACTTAGCTTTTTATGGAAAGAACTACTTATTCTTCCATGAAAAAACCTAGCTAGTGTTCCATGGAAGAAACTACTTAGTGTTGCATGTAAGGTATTATTTAGTGTTCCAGTGAAGAAACTACTTAGTTTTCAGGAAAAATAACTAGTTAGTGTTTCAGGGAAGGAACTAGCTAGCATTCCACGGAATTAACTAGCCAGTATCCATGGAAAAAATACGCTAGTGTTCCATGGAGTGAACTATCTAGCATTTAATGGAAGAAACTAGCTAGTGTTCTAAGAAGGAACTAGCTAGTTATCCATGGAAGTAACTATTTAAGGTTTCATGAAAGGAAGTAACTAGTGTTCCATGGAAGGATCTAGCCAGTGTACCATAAGAAAAAATACTGAGTGGTCCATGGAAAAAACTAGCTACTGTTCCATGGAAAAAAATTACATAGTGTTTAATGGAAGGTACTAGCTAGAACAAGGTAGTGTTAAAAAGGAACTACTTAGTGTTCCATGAAAGGAAATAGCTTGTGTTTCTTGGAAGGAACTAGTTAGTGTTCCATGGAAAGTACTACTTAGTATTTAATTGAAGGAACTAGTTAGTGTTCCATGGTTGAAACTATGGAGTGTTCCATAGCAGGAACTCTTTAGTGTTCCATGGAAAAAAATACATAGTGTTCCATGGAGAGAAATAGCTAGTGTTCCATGGAAGAAAATAGCTAATTTTTCATGAAAGAAACTACTTAGTGTTCCATGGTTGAAACTATATAGTGTTTCAAGGAAGGAACTAGTTAGTGTACCATAGAAGAAACTAGCTAGTGTTCCAGGGAAGAAACAACTTAGTGTTTCATGGAAAAAACTACTTAGTGTTTCATGGAAGGAATTAACCAGTGTTATATGGAAGGTAGAAACTATTGTTCCAGGAAAGAAACTACTTAGAGTTCCAATGAAGAAACTACTGAGTGTACCATGGAAGGATATAGGTAGTGTTCTTTGGAAAAAACTCCTTAGTATTCCATGGATTGATCTAGCCAGTGTTCCATGGAAGAACTAGCTAGAGTTTCATGGAATTATCTAGCTAGTGTTCCATGGAAGTAACTACTTAATTTTCCATTGAAAAAAGTAACAATTGTTTCATGGAAGGATCTAGCTAGTGTTTCATAAAAAAAAATACTTAGTGTTTCATGGAAGAAGCTACTTAGTGTTCCATGGAAGAACAAGCTACAGTTCCATTGTAGGAACTAGCTATTGTTCCTTGGAAAAAACTACCTAATGTTTTATGGAAGGAACTTGCTAGTGTTCCATGGAAGGATCTATATAGTGTTCTATAAAAAAAAATACTTAGTGTTCCATGGAAGAACTACCTATTCTTTCATGGAAGGAACCAGCTAGAGTTCCATGGAAAGAACAACTTAGTGTTCCATGGAAGGAAATACTTAGTGTTTTATGGAAAAAACTATCTAGTGTTCCATAAAGAGAACTAGCTACGATTCCATGGAAGAAATTACTTAGTGTTCCATGGAAGGAACTACTGTGAGTCTCAGGAAAAAACTACTTATTGTTCCATGGATGGAACAAGCTAGTATTTCATGGAAGGAATTAGTTAGTGTTCTATGGAAGGAATTAGCTCATGTTACATGGAAGGAACTACATAGTGTTCCATGGAATGAACTCGCTAGTGTTCCATTGAAGGAACTACTGAGTGTTTTATGGAAAATACATGCCAGTGTTCCATGGAGAAATTGCTTAGTGTTCCATGGAAAGAACTACTTAGTGTTCCATGGAAGAAACTACTTGATTTTCCATGGATGGAACTAGCTAGTGGTCCATGGAAGGAACTAGCTCGTGTTCCATGGAAGGAACAAATTCGTGTTCCATGGAAGAAATTCGTTACTGTTCCATGCAAGAAACTATATAGGGTTCCATGGAAGGAACAAGCAAGTTTTCCATGGAAGAAACTACTTAGGGTTTCATGGAAGTAACTATTTAATGTTCCATGGAAAGTTCTATTTAGTGTTCCCGGGAAGGAACTACTTAGTGATCCAGAAAAGGAACTTGTTAGTGTTCCAGAATAAAAATTAACTAGTGTTCCATGGAAAGAACAAGCTAGTATTCCATTAAAAAAAGAAGCTAGTGTTCTATGGAAGTAGCTACTTAGTGCTCCATTTAAGGGACTAGCTAGTGTTCTATGGAAAGAACTAGATAGTGTTCCATGGAAGGAAATACTTAGTGTTTCATGGAAAGAACTACTTATTGTTCCATGGATGGAACTAGCTAGTGTTTCATGGAAGGAATTATTTAGTGTTCCATGGAAGGAACTACTTAGTGTCCATGGAAGGAATACTAAAATTCCATTAAAAAAATAAGCTAGTGATCCATGGAAGGAACTAGCTAGTGCTCCATGGAAGAGACGAGCTAGTGTTCCATGTAAAGGACTACTTAGTGTTCATTGGAAAAAACTACTTATTTTTCCATGGAAGGAACTAGCTAGTGTTCCACGGAAGGAACTAGCTAGAACATGCTAGTGTTCCATGGAAGAAACTACTTAATGTTCCATGGAACGAACTATTTAGTGTTCCATGGAAAGATCTTGCTAATGTTTTTTGGAAGGAATTACTTAGTGTTCTATGGACTAAACAAGGTCGTGTTCCATAGAAAGAAATAGCTAATGTTCCAGGGAAGGAACTAGCTACTGTTCCATGGAAGCAACTATGTAGTGTTCCATTGAAGGAACTAGCAATTGTTCCATGGAAGAAAGCAGCTAGTTTTTCAAGGAAGTAACTAGCTAGATAGCCATAGGAGGAAATACTTAATGTTCCATGGAAGGAACTACATAGAGTTTCACTGACGGAACTAATTAGTGTTCCATGGAAAGAACTACTTAGAGATCCATGAAAGGAACTACTTAGGGTTTAGTGGAATAAAATAGCAACTGTTCCATGGAGGGAACTATCTAGTGTTCCATGGAAGAAACTAGCTATTAATCCATAAAGATATCTAGCTGGTGTTCCATGGAAGAAACTATCTAGTGTTTCATGGAAGGAACTAGCTCGTGTCTCAGGGAAGAAACTAGCTTGTGTCCATGAAAGGAACTAGCTCGTGTTTCAGGGAAGAAACTACTTAGAGTTCCATGGAAGGAACTAGCTAGTGTTCCATGGGAGATAGAAGATAGTGTTCCATGTAAAAAACTACTTAGTGTTCCATGGAAGGTTCTACTTATTGTACCATGGAAAAATCTAGCTAGTGTTCCATGGAAGAAACTACTTACTTTTTAAAGAAAGGAACTAGCTAGTGTTCCATGGAAGGAACTAGCTAGTTGCAGGGAAAGAACTAATTAGTATTCCAGAGAAGGAACTTGTTAGTGTTCCAGGTCAAAAACTAGCTAGTGTCCCATGGAAGAAACAGGTAATGATTTTTGGAAGGAACTATCTAGTGTTCCATGAAAGGAACTATCTAGTGTTCCATGGAAGGGACTAGCTAGTGTTTCAGAGAAGAAACTACTTAGTCGTCCGTAGAAGGAACTACTTAGTGTTCCTTGTAAGACACTGTTTAGTGTCCATGGAAAAAATTACCCACTGTTCAATGGAACCAACAAGTTAGTGTTTCAGGAAAGGAAGTACCTAGTATTCCATGGAAGGAACTACTTAATGATCCATGGAAGAAACTAGCCAATGTTCCATAGAAGAAACTACTTATTTTTCCATGTATGAAACTACTTAATGTTCCATGGAAGAGACCATTTTGTGTTCCATGGAAGGAATTAGCTAGTGTTCCTTGGAAGGAACTAGATAGTGTTGCATGTGAGGAACTCCTTAGTTTTCCATGGAAGGAACTACTTTCTGCTCCATGAAAGAAACTAGTTATTGTTTAATAAAGGAACTAGCTTGTGTAACATGAAAGAAACTAGCTTGTGTTCCATGGAAGGAACTAGCTTGTGTTCCCTGGATGAAACTAGCTAGTATTCTATGGAAGAAACTACTTGGTGTTCCATGGAAGTAAACAGCTAGTTTTTCATGGAAAAATCCAGCTAGTTTTTCATGGAAGAAACCAGCAAGTTAGCTATGGGAGGAACTACTTAGTGTTCAATGGAAGGAACTACATTGTTCTAGCTTGTGTTCTATGGAATGAACATCATATTGTTTCATGAAAGGAACTAACTAGTGTTCTATGGGATGATCTAGCTAGTGGTGCATAAAATAAAATATTTAGTGTTCCATGGATGACACCACTCAGTGTTCCATGGAAAGAACAGGCTAATGTCCCATGAAAATAACTGGCTAGTGTTCCATAGAAAGAACTAGTTAGTGTTCTATGGAAGGAACTACTTAGTGTTCCATGTAGGGAAGTAGTTACTGTTCCATGGAAGGAACTAGCTAGTGTTCCATGTAAGGAACTAGCTAGTGTTCCATGGAAGGTACTATCTAGTTTTTCATGGAATGAACTACCTTGTAATTCATGGAAGGTACTAGCTAGTGTTCCAGGAGAGAAACTACTTAGTGTTCCATGGTAGGAACCAGCTAGTGTTCCATGAAAGATAAAAGTTATTGTGCCATGAACAAAACTACTTAGTGTTTATGGAAGGAAGTAGTTAGTGTTCCATGGAAGAAACTAGCTAGGGTTGCATGCAAGGAACCAATTAGTGCTCATTGGAAGGAACTACTTAGTGTCCCTTGTAAGGACCTAGCTAGTGTTCCATGGAACAAACTATCTATTGTTTCATGGAAGGAACTAGCTAGTGTTTCATGGAGGAAACTAGCTAGTGTTCCATGAAAGGAATAGATAGTGTTCCATTGAAGAAGCTAGTTAGTGTTCCATGGTAGGAACTATGTAGGTTACCATGGAAGGAACTAGTTAGTTTTCCATGGAAGAAACTACGTAGTGTTGCATGGAAAAAATTACTTATTGCTCCATGGAAGGAACTACCTAGTGTTCCTTGGAACGAACCAGCTAAGGTTCCATGGAGTGAATTGGTTGTGTCCCATGGTAGAAACTACATGGTGTTCCATGGAAGAAACTAGCTACTGTTCTGTGGAATAAAATAGTTAGTGATCCAGGGAAGGAACTAGTACGTATAACAAGGAAATAACTACTTAGTGTTCTATGGCAGAAACTAGCTAGGGTTTCATGGCAGGAACTAGCTAGTGTATCATGGAGAGAACTAGCTAGTGTTTTGTGAAAAAACTACTTAGTGTTCCATAGAAGAAACTACTTAGTGTTCCATGGAAGGAACTCTCTAGTGTTCCATGGAAGGAACTAGCTAGTGTTCCATGAAAGGACTTCTTAGTGTTCCATGGAAGAAAAAAGCTAGTGTTCCATGGCAGAAACTAGCTAGTGTGCCATGGAAGGAACTAGCTAGTTTTCCATGGAAAGAAGTACTTAGTGTTCCATGGAAGGAATTATTTAGTGTTCCATGGAAGGAATTATTTAGTGTTCCATGGAAGGAAGTAGGTAGTGTTCCATGGAAAAAACTAGCTAGTGTTCCATTGACAAAACTACTTAGTGTTCTATCTGAGAAACTAGCTTGGTGTTCCATGGAAGAAAACAGCTAGTGTTTCATGAAAAACAGCTTAGTGTTTCATAGAAAGAACTACTTAGTATTTCATGGAAGAACCTATCTAGTGTTCCATGGAAGAAATTACCAAGTGTTCCATGGAAAGAACTACTTAGTGTTACATGGAAGGAATTAGCTAATGTTCCAGAAAAGGAACTAGCTGGTATTTCATGGAGGAACTAGCAAGTGTTTCTTGGAAGGAACTAGCTAGGCTTCCATAGAAATAGCTGGTTAGTGTTTCATGGTAGAAACTAGCTAGTGTTCCATAGAAGTATTTAGCTAGTGTTCTATGGAATAATCTAAGAAGTGGTCCATAAATAAAATACATAGTGTGCCATGGATGACAACACTTAGTGTTCCATGGAAGGAACAAGCTACTCTTCTATGAAAATAACTGGCTAGTGTTCCATAGAAGGAACTACTTAGTGTTCCATGGAAGAAACTACTTAGTGTTCCATGGAAAGAACTACTTAGTGTTCCATGGAAAAAACTACTTAGTGTTTAATGGAAGATACTAGCTAGAGCAAGCTAGTGTTCCTTGGATATAACTATTTAGTTTTCCATGGAAGGAACTACTTAGTGTTCCATGGAAGGAACTAATTAGTGTTCAATGGAAGGAACCAGCTAATGTTCCTTGGAAGAAATTAGCTAGTGTTCCATGGAAGGAACTACTTAGTGTTCCATGGAAGGAAATTTTTAGTGTTCCATGGAAGAAACTACTTATTATTCAATGGACGGAACTAGCTAATGTTCCTTGGAAGAAACTAGCTAGTGTTCTATGGAAGAAACTTGTTCGTGTTACATAAAAGAAACTTGTTAGAGTTCCATGGAATGAACAACATATTGTTCCATGGATAGAACTAACCAGTGTTCTATGGAATTATCTAGCTAATGGTCCATAAAATAAAATACTTAGTGTTCCATGGATGACACCACTTAGTGTTCCATGGAAGAAACAAGCTACTGTTCCATGAAAATAACTGGCTAGTGTTCCATAGACGGATCTAGTTAGTATTCCATGGAAGGAACTACTTAGTTTCCTTGGATAAAACTAGTTACTTTTCCATGAAATGAACTAGCTAGCATTCCATGGAAGGAACTAAGTAGTGTTCCAATGAAAGAACTAGCTAGTATTCCATGGATGGTGCTATCTAGTTTTGTATGGAACAAACTAGCTAGTGTTCCGTAGGAGGAAGAAGTTATTGTGCCATGAAAAAACTACTTAGTGTTTATGGAAGGAACTAGTTAGTGTTCCATGGAAGAAACTAGCTAGGGTTGCATGCAAGGAACCAATTACTGCTCATTGGAAGGAACTACTTAGTGTCCCTTGTAAGGACCTAGCTAGTGTTCCATAAAACAAACTATCTAGAGTTACATGGAAGAAACTAGTTGGTGTTTCACGGAGGAAACTAGCTAGTGTTCCCTGAAAGGTCTAGATAGGGTCCCATTGTAGAAACTAGTTAGTGTTCCATGGAAGGATCTAACTAGTGTTCCATGGAAGGAACTATGTAGTTTACCATGGAAGGAACTAACTAGTTTTCCATGGAAGAAACTACATAGTGTTGCATGAAAGGCATTACTTAGTGTTCCATGGAAGAAAATACCTAGTGTTCCTTGGAAGGAACTATCTCGGGTTCCACGGAAGGAGTTGGTTAGTGTTCCATGGTTGAAACTAGATAGTGTTCCATGAAAGAAACTAGCTGGTTTTCCATAGAAGTATCTAGCTAGTGTACCATGGAATGAACAACATATTGTTCCATAGACGGAACTAACTAGTGTTCTATGGAATAATCTAGCTAGTGGTCAATAAAATAAAATACTTAGTGTTCTGTGGATGACACCACTTAGTGTTCCATGAAAGGAACAAGCTACTGTTCCATGAAAATAATTGGCTAGTGTTCCATAGACAGAACTAGTTAGTGTTTCATGGAAGGAACTACTTAGTGTTCCATGGAAAGAACTACTTTGTGTACCATGGAAAAAACTAGTTAGTGTTCCATTGAAGAGACTACTTAGTGTTGCATGTAAGGAATTACTTAGTGTTCAATGGAAGAAACTAGCTAGTGTTCCAGGGAAGAAACTACTCTGTGTTCCAGGGAAGGAATTAGCTTGTGTTCTATGAATGAACTGGCCAGTGATCCATGGAAGGAAAAAGCTAGTGTTCCATGGAATGAACTAGCAAGTGTTTAATGGAAGAAAGTAGCTAGTGTTCCAAGAAGGAACTAGCTAGTTATCCATGGAAGGAACTAGCTAATGTTCCATGGAAGAAATGATCTAAGGTTTCATAAAAGGAAGTAGCTAGTGTTCCTTGGAAGGAACTACTTAGTGTTACATGGAAGGAACTATCTACTGTTCCATGGAAGAAAACAGGTAGTTTTCCATGGAAGGAACTACTTAGTGTGTTATGGAAGGAACTATCCAGTTTTCCATGGAAAGAACTAGCAAGTGTTCCTTTGAAGGAACTAGCTAGTTTTCCATGGAAGACACTACTTAGTGTTCAATGGAAGGAACAACTTAATGTTCCTTGAAAAGAACAAGCTAGTGTTCCATGGAAGGAACTAGCTAATGTTCCATGGAAGGGTCTAGCTAGAACTAGCTAGTGTTCCATGGAAGAAACTAGTTGGTGTTCCATGGAAGAGACTACTTAGTGTTCAATGGAAAGAACTACTTAGTTTCCCATGGAAGGAACTATTTCGTGTTCCATGGAAAGAACTAGCTAGTGGTCCATGGAAGAAACTACTTAGTGATCCATGGAAAGAACTCGTTGTTTTTCCATGGAAGGAACTACTTAGTGTTACATGGAAATAACTAGTTGGTGTTCCATGGCAGGAACTAGCTAGTGTTCCATGATAGCAACTAAATAGTGTTCCATGGGAGGAACTACTTAGTGTTCCTTGGAAAATTCTACTTAGTTTTTGATGCAAGAAACTAGCTAGTGTTCCATGGAAGGAACTACTTAGTGTTTCATGGAAGGAACTAGCTAGTGTTCAACGGAAGGAACTACTTAGTGTTCCATAGAAAAATCAAGTTAGTGTTCCATGGAGAAACTACTTAGTATTGCATGCAAGACTACTTAGTGTTCCATGGAAGAAACTACTTAGTGTTCCATGAAAGGTACAAGCCATTGTTCCATGGAAGAAACACGTTACTTTTCCATGGAAAAAACTACTTAGTGTTCCATGCAAGGGAATATTTAGTGTACCATGGAAGGAACTAGATAGTGTTCCATGGTAGAGACTACTTAGTTCTGCATGGAACAAACTACTTATTGTTCCTTGGAAGGAAGTTCCTAGTGTTCAATGGTAGGAGCTAGTGTTCCATGGTAGGAACTAGTTAGTGTTGCATGGAAGAAACTAGCTAGTGTTTCATGGAAGTATCTAGCTAGTGTTTCATGGAAGGAACAACTTAGTGTTCCATGAAAGGAGCTAACTAGTGTTCCATGGTAGGATCTGGCTAGTGTTCCTTAAAAATCTATTTAGTGTTCCATGGAAGAAACTACTTACTGTTCCATAGAAGTAACAAGCTACTGTTCCATGGAAGGAACTGGCTAGTGTTTGATAGATGGAAAAACTTAGTGTTTCATGGAAGAAACTAACTAGGGTTCCATGGAAAGATCTGTCTAGTGTTTCTTTAAAAAACTATTTAGTGTTCCATGAAAGAAACTAGTAGTGTTGCATGGAAGGAACTAGCTAGTGTTCCATGGAAGGAACTACATAGTGTTCTATGGAAGGAACTATTTATTATTCCATGGAAGGAAATACTTAGTGCAACATGGATGGAACTAGCTAGTGTTTCGTGGAAGGAATTACTTAGTGTTCCATGGAAGGAAGTAATTAATGTTCCATGGAAGGAACTCACTAGTGTTCCATGGAAGGAACTACTTAGTGTTTTATGGAAGGAACTACTTAGAGTTCCATGGAGAAAATTAGCTAATGTTCCTTGGAATAAAGTTGCTAGTGTTCTTTGGATGAATACTAGTGAGTGTTCCATGGAAGGGGTAATTAGTGTTCCATTGAACGAACTACTTATTTTTTCATGGAAGGAACCACTACATAGTGTACCATTGAAGGAACTAGCGAATGTTCCATGGAAGAAACTAGCCAGTGTTCTATGGAAGGAACTAGATAGTTTTCCATGTAAGAAACTACTTAGTGTTCCATGGAAGGAACTATTTAGTGATCCATGAAAAGAACACTTTAGTTTTCCATGGAAGGAACTAGCGAGTGTTCCATGGAAGTATCTAGCAAGTTTTCCATAGAAATAACTATTTCATGTTTGATGCAAGGAACTATCTGGTGTTTCATGGAAGGAACTAAGTAGTGTTTTTGGGAAAAAATAGCTAGTGTTCCATAAAAGGAACTAGCTAGTGTTACATGGAAGAAACTAGCTAGTCTTCTATGGAAGAAACTACATAACGTTCAATGAAGAAACGAGCTAGTGTTCCAATGACAGAACTAGCTACTGTTCCATGGAAGAAACTACTTAGTTATTCATGGAAAGAACTACTTAGTATTTCATGGTAGGAACTAGTTAGTGTCCAATGGTAGGAACAAGCTAGTGTTACATGGTAGAAACTAGCTAGTGTACTATGGATGAATGTAGCTAGTGTTCCATGTAAGTAACTAGCTAGTGTTCCATGTAAAATACAAGCTAGTGTTCCATCGAAGTTACTAGCTGGCTTTTCATGGAAGATGGTACTTAGTGTTCCATAGATGGAACTACTTAGTGTTCAGTGGAAGGATCTATGTAGTGTTCCATGGAAGGAACTATCTAGCATTTCATTGAAGGAACTAGCTAGTGTTCCCGAAAGAAACTTCATAGTGTTCAATGGAAAGTACTACGTAGTGTTCCAAGGAAGGAACTACTTAGTGTTCCATGGAAAGACCTAGCTCGTGTCCAATGGAAGGAACAAGCTAGTGTTTTATGGAAGAAACTACTTAGTGTTTAACTGAAGAAACTAGCTAGTGTTCCATGTAAAGAACTACTTAGTGTTCCATGGAAGGAACTGGATAGTGATCCATGGAATAAACAAGCTAGTGTTCCATGGAAAGACCTATCTAGTGTCCTATGGAAGGAACTAACTAGTGTAACATGAAAGGAAATAGCTAGTGATCCATGGAAGTAAGTTCTTAACGTTCCATGGAAAGAACTACTTAATTTTTC
This sequence comes from Molossus alvarezi, assembly GCA_037176705.1. NCBI lineage: Eukaryota > Metazoa > Chordata > Mammalia > Chiroptera > Molossidae > Molossus > Molossus alvarezi. Next base: position 1,203,221 of record JBAWUJ010000040.1, on the reverse strand, counting down.
ATGAAAGGGTCTACGTAGTGATCTATGAAAGATACTAGTGTTCCATGGAAGAAACTAGCTAGTGTTCCATGGAAAGAACTACTTAGTGTTCCATAAAACGAAATACGTAGTGTTCCATGCAAAGAACTATCTAGTGTTTCATGGAAGGAACTGGCTAGTGTTCCAGGGAAGGAACTAGCTAGTGTTCCATGGAAGGAATTAGCTAGTGTTCCATGTAAGTAACAAACTAGTGTTCCATGGATACAATTACTTAGTGTTCCATGGAACGAACTAGGTAGTGTTCCATAAAAGGAACTAGATGGTGTTCCATAAAAAAAAACTACTTAGAGTTTCATGTAAAAAACTAGCTAGTGTTCCATGGAAAGAGCTACTTAGTGTTTCTTGGAAGGAAATACTTAGTTTTCCATGGAAGGAACTTGCTAGTGTTCCATGGTAAAGACTTCTTATTGTTCCGTGGATGTAACTAGCTCATGTTCCATGTAAGGATCTCCGCTGTGTTCTATGGAAGAAACTAGCTAGTGTTCTATGGAAGAAACTATTTAGGGTTCCATGGAAGGAAATATCTATTCTTCCATGGTAGAAATTACTAATGTTCCATGGAAAGAACTATCTAGTTTTATATGGTAGGAACTACTTAGTGTTCCATGGAAGGAATTACTTAGTGTTCCATGGAAGGTTTTACCCCTTGTTCCATGGAAGGTACTACTTAGAGTTCCATGTAAGATCTACATATTGTTCTATGGAAGTAACTACTTATTGTTCCACGGTATAAACCAGGTAGTGTTGCATGGAAAGAACTACTTAGTGTCCCATGGAAGAAACCACTTATTGTTCCATGGATGGAACTACTTAGTGTTTCCTGGAAGAAACAAGCTTGTGTTCCATTGAATAAACTACTTAGTGTTCCATGGAAGGATGTACTTCGTGTTCCATTTATGGAAATACTTAGTTTTCTATTAAAGGAACTACTTAGGGTTCCATGGTTGGAACTCCTTAGTGTTCCATGGAAGGAAATAACTAGTGTTCCTCAGAAAAAACTAGCTAGTGTTCCAAGGAAGGAACTACTTAGTGTTCCATGCAAGGCACTACTTAGTGTTTCATGGAAGTAACTAGCTAGTGTTTTATGAAAGAAACTAGTTAGTGTTCCATAGAATAAACTACTTACTGTTCTATAAAAAAAACTAGCTTTTATTCCTCACAAGAACTAGCTAGTGGTCCATGGAAGGAACTATTTAGTGTTCCATGGAAGGAACTACTTAGTATTCCATGGAAGAAACTATTTAGTGTTCCATGGAAGGAAGAAATTAGTCTTCCAAGGAAGGAACTATTTAGTATTCCATGGAAGGAATTACTTATTGTTCCATGGGAATAACTACTTAGTGTTCCATGGAAGAATCTTGCTGGTGTTTTATAAAAAAAAAACTAGCTAGTGTTCCATTGAAGGAAGAAGCTAGTGTTCCATGAAAGAAACTAGCTAGTTTTTCATGGACAGAATTAGCTAGTGTTCCATGGATGGAACTATTTAGTTTTCCTTGGAAGGAACTTGCTAGTGTTCCATGGAAGGAAATAACTAGTGATCCATGGAAGAAAATAGCTAGTGTTCCGTGGAAGGAACTAGATACTGTTCCGTAAAAAAAAAAAAAAACCTACTAAGTGTTCCATGGAAGGCCTAGCTCGGGTTCCATGAAAGAAACTTGCTAGTGTAAAATTGAAGAAACTAGCTGTATTCCATGGAAGGAACTACTTAGTGTTTCATAGAAGAAACGAGCTAGAGTTTTATGGAAGGAATTACCTAGTGTTCATGGAAGGAACTAGTTTGTGTTCCATTGAAGGAACTACTTAGAGATTTATAAAGGATCTAGCTAGTGTTAGATTAAAGAAACTACTTAGTGTTCCATGGAAGCAAACAGCTAGTTTTCCATTGAAAAATCTACATCGTGTTCCATGAACAAAACTTGCTATTGTTCCATTAAAGACACTTTCTCGTACTTCTATGAAGGAACTAGTTAGTGTTCCATGGAAGAAACTAGCTAGTGTCCCATGGATGGAACTAGCTAGTGTACCATTGATGGAACTTCTTAGTATTCCATGGAAGGAAATAGCTAGTGTTCCATTGAACGAACTAGCTAGTGTTCTGTGGAAGGAACTACTTAGTGTTCATGGAAGGAACTATTTATTGTTGCATAGATGGAAGTAACTAGTGTCCCATGGAAGAAACTACTTAGTGTTCCATGGAAGGAAGTAGCTGGTGTTCTAAGGAAGGACGTAGCTACTGTTTTATGAACGGAACTAGCTAATGTCTTTTGGAAAGAACTACTTAATGATTCATGAAAAGAACTACTTCGTTTGCATGGAAGGAACTAGTGAGAGTTCCATGGAAGGGACTAGTCAGTGTTCACTGGAATGAATTACTTAGTATTCCTTCCATGGAATACTAAGTAGTTTTTTGCTGCAACACTAGCTTGTTCCTTCCTTGGAACAACAAGTATTTCCTTTTATGGAACACTAGCTACTTCTTTCCATGGAATACTAAGTAGTTCCTTCCATGCAACACTAAGTAGTTTTTTCCATAGAAACCTAATTAATTCCTTCCATGGAACTCAAACTAATTCCTTCCATGGAACACTAAGTGTTACATATAACACTAAGAAGTTTTTTCCATGGAACACTAGAGAGTTCCTTCCATGAAACGCTAAGTAGTTCCTTCTACGGAACACTAGCTAGGTTTTTCCAAAGACAGTAGCTAAGTCCTTCATGGGACACTAAGTAGTTTCTTTCATGGAACATTAACCTGTTCCTTCCATGGTACACTAACTAATTCCTTCCATGGAACACTAGCTAGTTCCTTCAATGGAACGCTTGCTAATTCCTTCCATGGAACACTAAGTAGTTCCTTCCAAGAAACATTAAATAGTTCCATCCATGGAACACTAGCTAGTTTTTTCCATGGAACACTAATGATTTCCTTCCATGAAAACCTTGTTAGTTCCTTCCCTGCAACACTGGCCGGTTCCCTCCGTTGAACAATAAGTATGTTATTCCATGGAGTACAAAGTATTTCCTTTCATGGAACATTAACTAATTTTTTCCATGGTATACTAAGTATTTCCTTTCATAAAACACTACTACTTCCTTCCATGAAACACTAGCTAATTCCTTCCATAGTACCCTACATAGTTCCTTCCATGGACCACTAAGTAGTTTCTTTAATATACACTAGC